>CM074503.1:9468970-9487996 GCA_037389245.1 Oryzias sinensis | reverse complement strand
GTTGGAAAGAAGAAAAGAGCAGCCAGGTTTTAGCGTTAAAAACAAAGAATATCACCTACATAATTCACATTACCAGTAGAAGAGTCTGCATTTATTTCATTCCACAGTTCTCCTATTTTGAACAGAATTTGATCAAGAGAGCTGAAAAGATAAATTAGTCATGTTGGAACGATCAACAATGTTGAACATTTGGAAGGAATTGGATTCTGACGTCATGGTTATTTTTATCTTTGCTTGGTTTAATGGCTTTTCTTTGTTACATCTTCAGAAAACCATGGTAAATTAGAGATTTATAAAAAAAAAACTGATTTTAATTCAAATTTTATTTGTGTTTTATTTCATGTAAAAAAACAAAGATAATTTCTTGTTTAAAAGCTAGAATTCTTTAACATATTAGCAAATAAACACAATTTCCTCAACATTTAAAACAACCTCAGAGTTGGACAAAAACACTGAAAACCATGTGAAGGAAAAACTCACAGCAGAAAGCAGCGACTAAGCAAGTAGCCTACTTTGAAGCATTATTTAGGTCATATTGTCCGTGTGCCTCCACTGAGAATTGGACAGATAAAACGGGCAGAGCACATAATGTAAAAGTATTGTGAATATCAGCGTCCTCCACAGCCTTCAGAAAGCCATGCACTCCATGTTTCCTTTATTTTTCCATTTCACTATTTCTGCTTCTGATCCTCAAATTGACTGTATATGGGATCTGGACGGAGTGGCCCCGTTCCCCTGGCGTTCCAAACAGGAAGTGACTCCAAGAAGCCAAAATCCAACAGACTTCTAGAATGACCAAAAACAGCTGTGCCTCTCTGGAATTCTTTTGAGTGATAATTCAAAGTAGTATTCAGTTCAGTTTTAGAATATGAAAATATATTTAGCAATTCAGAATTCAAAATAAAATTTACAATTAAATATAACAATTAATATTTTATTAAAGCAAAACCCATTGGATTTGAAATTGTCATGGGTTTTTAATGTCATAATTCAAAACTCCATGTCAAACAATATTTAACATTCAGAAATGACCAGAAGCCGCTCTGTGTAATAATACATGGCGACTAACTCTCCGTTCCTTCACACACTCAGAAAATAAAGTTGCAAACGAGATTCACTGTCATGGACAGGCTAGCGTGACTGACCCAGATGCTGGTACCCGGAAGATACTGAGGAGGCGAGAGGTAAGTATGAGTGGTTTAATATTAGGTAGGTAATAGTTAGCAGCTATTGACAGGATGAATCCGAGGCCTGAGTCTGAGTATTCGGCCTGAAGGTACGGCGAGAAGAGGTTGCAGAAGACCAGAAGGAGGGGAAGTAGATGTTTTCGAGCGGGCGCAGGTAGTGCAGGCAGCCACGTATTCACGGACGTCTTTCAACATGGAGGGCCAAAAGAAGCGTCTTTTGAGGAGATTAGCTGTTCTGTGGACCCCTCCGTGGCAGGCAATACGGGAGTCGTGCCCCCGGTTGAGGACATCAGTTCTGAGAGAGGTGGGGACAAACAGGGTTCCTGGCAGACAAATGACATGGTCAGGTTTCTCACCTTGAGCCTGCTGGACCTTGGTTTCGACGTCACAAGTGAGGTTCCCCACGAAACAGGTGGAGGGGAGAATGGGAGAATCAGTCGAGGACTCGTCAGTCGTGTATTTCCTGGAAAGGGCGTCCGGTTTGATATTGCGGCTGCCTGGGCGGTAAGAGATAGTAAAATTGAAGCGGTCAAAAAATAGACACCAGCGGGCCTGGCGTGAGTTGAGGCGTTTAGCAGAACGGAGGTAAGCCAAGTTTTTATGGTCCGTCCAGACGATAAATGGTGATTCTGCCCCCTCCAGCCAATACCTCCATTCTTCCAGCGCCAAGTTGATAGCCAGCAGTTCCCGATTCCCGACGTCGTAATTCTGCTCAGCGGGAGAGAGCTTACGGGAAAAAAAGGCACAGGGCTTGAGTTTGCCGGAATGATCCTCACGTTGGGAGAGAACGGCGCCTACACCGGAGTCAGAGGCGTCGACCTCGACTATGAATTGTTTATGCACATCCGGTTGAATGAGTATGGGGGCTAAGACGAAAAGTTTAAGTTTGTCGAAGGCTTGATTAGCTGCAGGATTCCAAAAATAGGGTTTGTTGACAGACGTGAGCTGAGTGAGAGGTGAAGCAATACTACTATAGTTTCGAATAAAATGCCTATAGAAGTTTGCGAAACCCAGGAATTGTTGGAGTTTTTTGCGTGTAGCAGGAATCTCCCAGTTGGTGACAGCCTCGATCTTGGATGGGTCAGGTCTAATGCTACCGGCCTCGATGATATACCCCAGAAACGTGACTGTGGACACGTGAAATGCACATTTTTCTGCCTTTACGTAAAGCTGATTCTCAAGTAACCTCTCGAGCACGAGTATGACGTGATGTTCATGTTCGGAGGGATTATTGGAGTAGACCAGGATGTCATCTAGGTATACACAGACAAAGCGGTTGAGAAAGTCTCTTAAAACGTAGTTAACGAGTCTTTGAAAAACTGCGGGGGCGTTGGTGAGGCCAAACGGCATGACGAGGTACTCATAATGGCCTAGCGGTGTGTTAAAGGCCGTTTTCCACTCGTCGCCGTCCCAAATGCGGACCAGGTGGTAGGCGTTGCGAAGATCGAGTTTGGTGAAGATACGTGCCTCCTGAACAGAGTCAAAAACAGAATTAATCAAGGGAAGGGAATATTTGTCCTTCACCCTGATCTGATTAAGTTCCCGATAGTCAATACAGGGTCTTAGCGTTTTGTCCTTCTTTTCAACAAAGAAGAACCCTGCAACGACCGGGGAGGATGTAGGGCGGATGTGACCAGACGACAAGGCTTCTTGAATATATTGCTCCATCGCAGATCTTTCGGGACCGGACAGATTAAACAGTTTACCCTTGGGAAGGGTGGAGCCACTAAGTAGCTCGATGGCGCAATCGTAAGGTCTATGGGGGGGCAAGGTGCTGGCTTTGGTTTTACAAAATTCAGACTTGAGATCATGATAGCATGAGGGGACTTTCGAAAGGTCGACAGCAATCGCCTCTTCCGAGGAAGGAGCGGCAGAAGAGGGAATTGCGGAGTGTAAACAATTAGCCATACAATAGGTATTCCAATTGGTAATGCGAAGGGCTGACCAATCAATGTTGGGATTGTGAAGATGTAACCACGAAAACCCCAGGATAATGGGAGTCTGGGGCGACTGCGTGATAAAAAACGTGATGTATTACCGATGATTACCTGAAGTAAGGACCAGAATAGGTTTAGTACGGTGAGTGATGCGAGAAAGTTTTTACCGCCTAGACCGGACGCGGTGATGGGATTGCTAAGAGCTTCGTTGGGAAGCGAAAACTGCTTTACGCGCCAGAATCAATGAGGGCCCTACAATCATGAATGAGCCCGCTGTGAGAAATCTTGACGGGAACGAACAGAAAGTCTTTTTCCTGGGTGTTAGAAGTGATTTCCCCTCGTGGCCCGTCATCTAATGGGGGGCTCGGTAGTTTGAACTAAGCGAGCATTGTGAGACCATATGACCAGATTGGCCGCAATAAAAGCATAACCCCTCATTTTTGCATTTTTGTCTTTCTTCAGCGGATAGCTTAGAATGACCTATTTGCATGGGTTCTTCAGTGAAACAGCCAGGAGGTTCGTGACTGAGCTGTGAGGAAACATTATCTGTTGGAGAACGGCAGGGAGTGTGGGAGTTTTGCTTACGTTGTTGGTGTTTTTTTTCTGCTTGTCGTTCTCGGAGTCAAACATCAGATCGAAGAGCTGCGGAGACAAGTTCTTCGAAATGGTTAGCTTCAGGCTGTGAGCAAAGGTGATCCTTTATGTTATCGTTCAAAGATTGGTAGAATATTCCTTTAAGTGCGGTGTCTGGCCAACCTGCTTCTACTGCCAGGATACGAAAGTCGATTACATGTTCACTCACTGGTCGGTTGCGTTGCCAGAGATTTAACAAACGTCGGACAGCTTCCTCTTGCTTGCGAGGTTGGTCGAAAATCAGACGAAATTCATCAATAAAACGGTCAAACGGTAAGTGGGATATGGGATGGGCAGCTAAAAATGCTTGGACCCACTGGAGCGCTTTATTACATAATGCGTTGACAATGAGCGTTATTTTGCTGTGGTCAGTCTGATAATACCTTGGTGCTTGTTGATAAATGAGTTGGCACTGTAATAGAAAACCGCCGCAGGCTTCAACTTTCCCGAAAAAAGGTTCCGGCTGGAGGCAGAAGTTTTCCGATGACGTGGCGGAAGTGACGGGGGGATTGTTGCCGGAAGACGATGGCGGGGTAGGGACCGTGGGGTTAGAAACCTGTCCGGTTAGTTCCAAAAGAGTTTGAGTATATTATACCGTCAAGGCGACGAAATAGTTCCTGTTGGGCCGAAGACATCTGAGCGAGAGCGTCCCAGATGCTTGTACCTGGAAGATACTGAGGAGGCGAGAGGTAAGTATGAGTGGTTTAATATTAGGTAGGTAATAGTTAGCAGCTATTGACAGGATGATTCCGAGGCCTGAGTCTGAATATTCGGCTTGAAGGTACGGCGCGGCTAGACGGCTGCGGCAGGAGGATTTCCAGAGCGGCGAGGCAGGAGTATTTCCAGAGTGGTGAGGCAGGGGAACTTCCAGAGCGGTGAGACAGGAGATTGGCGGCGTGACGTGGGACCAAGGCTGACCATGGAAATCAGGTAAGAACCCGTGGACGAGTTTACCCTGTGGGCGAGGCGAGGGAAAATTAGCGAGAGCAAACAGACTTGGAACAAGAGCATAATTTAGACCAGATTAGGCACCGTTGAGGAACAACGAACTGGCGTCGAAGCATGGTGGTGGATCTCCATAAGAAGCGGTGGTAGATGAGATGATTGGAGTCAGCTGGTCACGTCCGGAGAGAGCAGAGAGTAAGGGGAGGAGTCCGTCAGAGGCACCATGACATTCACGTTTGTTATATTTATAAAATACTGAATTTATGACGATTTAGTTATTTTATTTTGCTTTATTTATCCATCATTCAGAGGCACTACCATCCACTTTGATGTAAGTAAGTTTGAACCATTAGCCCTGTTTAAGCAATTAGACTAGTTTAAACAAATATACTAGTTTAAACGATTAGACTAGTTTAAACAAATATACTAGTTTAAACCATGAGAGTAGTTTAAACCATTACACTAATTTATACTAATAGACTATTTTAAACCATTAGAATAGATTAAACCATTAGATTAGTTTAAACCATTATACTAGTTTAACACAAAATGTTATACTACTTTTACACAAACTTATACCATTAGACAAGTTTAATCAATTAGACTTGTTTTAACCATTACACTAATTTATATCATTAGACAAGTTTAAACCATTAGACTAGTTTAAATTAATACACTTATTTATACTATTAGACCAGTTTAAACCATTACACCAGTTTGAACCATTATACTAGATTAACACAAAACATTATACTAGTTTTACACAAAATTATACCATCAGACTAGTTTAAACTATTAGACTACCTTAAACCATTACACTAATTTATAATACTAGAAAAGTTTCAATTATTAAACTAGTTTAAGATACACAAATGTATACTAACAGACAAGTTTCAACCATTACACTAGATTCAACCATTACACCAGTTAACACCATTATACTAGTTTTACACAAAATTATACCATTAGACTAGTTTAAACCATTATTCTAGTTTAAACAATACACTAATTTAAACCATTACACTCATTTAAATTATTATACTAATTTAACCATTAAACCAATTTAAACAATTAGACTAGTTTGAACTATTAAACTAGTTAAGCCATTCAAATTATTTATTCTATCAGACTAGTTTAAACCAATAGACTAGTTAAAACCATTGTACTAGTTTAAACTATTACATTGATTTAAACCGTTACAGTGATCCCCCGCTATTACACTGTTTACTTTTCACGGTTTCGCTATTTCACAGATTTGCATTGTGCATTGTGTTCTGCATTCTGATTGGCTAAAAAGTCACTCCGCTTCTTCTCTACCTGTGCGTCAATATTGTTGCAATTTAATATGTACATGTACGTGAAACATTACGTACGAGCAAATTCTCTTGCAATTTCGAGTTTCTTTAAAACCCATAGAAAAAAGAGCGACAACTGCCTATCACTATGTTCTTCTCCCGAACAAACACATCTGCTCCGCGGGCTTCAAAAGAAGAAAACACTACAGAGCGAAGTCAGGATGCAGCAGCTCAGTCTGAAGAGCAGTGAAAAACACCCGAGTCACTATTTGTCCGACTGTACTTTGTATTTTTTTCATAATCATTTAAAATTTTCTCCCGTTTAATCCAATTACTCGGGTCGCGGTGGGCGGTGCTAATCTCTGCCATTTGAAGCCCTCTGTTCACAGTGATGATTAAAATTATTATTTGTCAGTACAGTACAGAAGTTATTTGTTAAAAAAACGTTTCTAAAGTACTTTTATATGTGAAACAAATGCTTGAGCCTGTAAAATGGTTTGTGCTTTCTTTTCAATGTATAATAGAGTATTTAATTGTATAATTATTGTAAAAAAAATAAAGGTTTCTATTTCACGGATTTTGCCTATCACAGGTTCTTTTTGGAACGTAATCCCCGCCGAAAAACAAGGGTTTACTGTATACTATTCTAAACCATTATACTAGCATAAACCACTACACTAATTTAAACCAATAGATTAGTATAAACCATTATACTAGTATAAACCACTACACTAATTTAAACTATTAGACTAGTTTAAACCATTATACAGGTTTAAACCATTACACTTCGTAATTTAAACCATTATACAAGTCTAAAGCATTACAATAATATAAACCATTAGACTAGTTTAAACCATTATACTAGTTTAAAATTACACAAATTTAAACCATTAGACTAGTTTTAACCATTACACTACTTTAAACATTTTCAAAAATGTAAACCATTGTAATAGTTTTAACCATTATACTAGTTTAAACCATTATACTAGTCCAAACTATTACTTTAATTTAAACCATTACACTAGTTTAACCATTATACTAGCATAAACCACTACACTAAATTAAATCATTAGACTAGTTTAAGCCATTAGACTAGTTTAAACCATTACAATAGTTTAAACCATTGTAGTAGTTTAAACCATTAGACTAATTTAAACCATTAGACAAGTTTAAACCATTACACTTCGTAATTTAAACCATTATACAAGTCTAAAGCATTACAATAATATAAACCTGCGTTACCCATGTTCCTGGGCTAATCGTGTTCTTTTGGTTCTTTGCGTTACCCATGTTCCTGGGCTAATCGTGTTCTTTTTTTTTTTGCTCTAGGTTAACCACGTTCATTTGGTTGACCATGTTCCCCATTCAAGTTAAAAATGGACAGTGTACGCTTAGTCCTACGTTACGTTATGTTTTCAATAACAGGAATCAGTGGTGTAGTATAGTTTGTTTTTCCAGGTATACTGAACATCCCAGGGTAAAGGTGATGTCATGCTTGGCTAGGATGCGTACAGATCCAAGTGCTGAAACCCGGAAAGAGAAACACTGGAAGAGGAGTTAAGGGATTTAATTAAGAGTCTATGGATCAGTCGAGAGGCTGGCTGAGGAGCCGTCACCGGAGACGTAAGGCGTAGCGAGATGTGAGTTTCTTCGGAGGTTCCTTCGCCAGGCGTGATGTGGCTTGCGAGTCGCGGTGTTGGGCGAACAGGCTTGACGTGGTTGCTGGAAGAAGTCTGAGTGTGATCGTGGCTTGGAATCTTGAGGACTCGAGGCAGAGGATCTAATGATTAGATCCAGGTCGGCACCAGAGGTGCTACCTCGCTACCTCCCTGTTTGGATGAGTCGAAGGCAAAGACAAAACTAGGCAAGAGCTTAGGTAGACCATGAATGCACCATAGAGGGCAATGAGCTGGCGATGAGTACTGAACCGGAGCCATCTTAAATACAGGTGCGTGTGATGAGGAGAATGCCGACAGCTGGATCCAATCTGCAGAGAAGGAAAGGGGGAGGAGGGGAACCCTGGCGGCACAATAACAGGTGAAACACATAAGATGGGTATAGTAATATAAACCTGCTAAGTTTAAGTAGGTATACTGCAATCTTGGTACTTTTTAAGTGGGGATTCTGAGTGTACCTGCAAATCAAATAGACTGCTCCACTGACCACATTAAAAGAAAAATATTATTAATCCCTTTACTAACAGTGTTTACAAGAAAAAAGTTAAGATTTTACTAGCTATTTTAACTGTGTACAAATATAAATAGTAGCTTACTTGAGTAGCCCATATTAATATATGACAAATCAGTAATGCCACTTTTTTTTTTTTTTTTTTTTTTAACATCTTGTTACAGGTGGGTCTGAAGGACTCAATCCCTGTTGAGCTGGCCCATCACAGCTGTACATGTGTAGCTGGATCAGTGCTCTGTAACCATTGTGTGGCTCTACTTTTCCAGTCTGCACATTATTCTCAGCTTGACATTCCAGTTGTTCCACCAGTGCTGAGCTGTACGAAGAGTAAACAACAGTGGCACAAGCCAAGAACCCTGGCAAGACTTGGAATAATGTAGCAATAATTTCAATACTACATCTACACACACATCACATACGCTCATCACTGCTTATTGTCTATATTCACAGGGTGTTAAACCAGGTCCCGTCGAGAAGATGGCTGTGATGTCTGCCAAACCAAAGCAGAGCACCATGATTGAGAGAGTAAAGTGAGAATTTGGCTAGTAGTTAGTAATCTATTAATTAACCTAGGGCTGTCAAAAGATTAATCAAGATTAATCGCATCCAAACGTTTGTGTTTACATAAAGGGATAGTTCACCCAAAAATGAAAATTCTGTCATCATTTACTTACTCTCATGTTATTACAAACCTGTATAAATCTCTGTGTTCCGATGAAACACACACGAAGGAAGATAGTTTGAGAAATGTTTGTAACCAAACCGTTTGTGGACCCCATTCACTTCCATAGTAGAAAAAAAGAATAGTATGGAAGTAAATGGGGTCCACAAACGGTTTGGTTACAAATTTTTTCAAAATTTCTTCCTTCATGTTTACCAGAACAAAGAGATTTATATAGGTTTGTAACAACATGACAACATGGGTGAACTATCACTTTAACATATGTGTGTGTACGGGGTGTAAATATTATGTATATATAAATACACATACATTCATGTATACATTTAAGAAATATTTGCATTTATATACTGTATATACATTTAGAAAAAGCAGACTTCTTTTTCTACACATACCTACGTAAATATTTGCTGTAATAAAATTAATTCTCAGTAGAACTGTCTTGTTTTTGTTGATATCTCATTATAATGTGAGTTGTGTCAAGTTATTTAAATTTGTCACGTAACTCATTACAATAATGTGCTAAACAGAGTTGTAATACTTTAAAGATTTACCACTTGACTTAAAGTGTACACAGCAAAGGTGAACAAACACCAATGCATTGCTAGATGTTAAAGGGATAGTTCACACAACAATAAAAATTCTGTCATCATATACACACCCTTGTGTTATAAACCTGTATAAAATTTCTTGGTTCTGATTAACACAAATTAAGATATTTTGAGAAATGCTTGTAACCAAAACATTTGTGGACTCCGGTATTTGAAAATCATTCCAGGAAAAAAAAGAGTAGGAATGGCCCCTTTCTTCAACTTTCTCAATTTCCCGGGGTTGTTATCAAAATCGCCCTTTTGGAAATGCCTGCTGCAAACACGACTCGTCTTGCTTGGGGTGAAGTCCTCCCGCCGTACTCTTACCATTCATTCGGCTCTCACCGACACACAATGTTCCCTCTAATTTTTCATGAGTCTGAGCAAGCACACAAACTCCGTGAGCTGTCCCATGGACCAATCTGAGCAACATCAGACCTTCACACTAAGGTCATGCTGACATTGCATCCGCCCAAGTTAAAGTTTGTTAAAAGAATCAAAATAATCGCATTTACATGTCTTTTTTTTATAACTTTATTTATTAAACATTGTTTTGTATTAAACAGACATACAGAGTGTATAATGAAATGTCAGAAAAAAGCAATGTGTAAAAAATAAACACTTGAATGTCAACCCGTCCCACCCACCCCCTTCAACAACCCCCAAGAGGCCAAGTCAAATACAGAAAATAAAAATAAATAAATAAATAAAAACACAAACCACTTAGGCATTTAAAAATGAAAATATTAAAAAAAAACATGTTAAAGGAAGAGAAAAAAAAGGGTATGCATTTACATTTCAGTAATAAGACCTTTATTTAAGTGCACAGATTGTCCCAGTTGGAAACCCCTGTCCCTTTTCAAAATGGGTATGAAGGTCTTCCACCTGGAGTCAGGGTGGGGCTCCTGCTCTGGAAGAATAGAGACGTATATCTTTTAGTGATAAAAATTTTGTTCACATTTAAACTTTCACATCTTGCGCAATGACATGTTCCATTAACTCTAACTTATAATTACTAGTAGTGATAATCCAAAGTGACTCCCACAAATAATATTTATGCAGTTTTTATTAGCATATACTACTCATGGTTAAAGCATATCACTATCAAAATTCAAAATAAATTCACATTAAATGACGCAAGAATAAGCTAAAAAGAATAGAAAAAAAAATTCACCTTAATTTTCCCGTCTGTCCTTCTCACGTCTCCAATGGTTGTACACCTTGTCCAGGTCGATGGCCTCGTCTGCTTGCAGCCTTGACTTTATGCGGATCAGCTGGTCCAAATGATCCACTCAAGACGATTTCTGGATGCTGTTTTGATCCGATTCATTAAACTTAATCCTCTTTCACAATCTGCGCTGGATGCTTGAAATGTAGCACAAATATCCACAAGCTGTGAGATGTGTTTTAGCTCCTCACATTTTAGTGTTGCAGTCACCATGTCTGAAAATGTGCTGATTGACCCTTGTTTCAGTTTTTGCCTCATTATGAACTTGAATTCGGCATATTCACTGTTAATGACCTCCACAGAATGTTGCTGGTGGAGAATGGCCTCATACTTCTTTGCCAGTGTGGCAATGTCTGCTGCTCCGTACTCAAAACTGATGTCTGAGCTCAATGCCTCAATGTCCAATGCAGACCACTCCTTCAACTCATCCTTTGGAAAACGAGCATCCAAGTGATCATAAAGCTTACAAATAAAAAGAAGGATCTCACCAGTATTTCTGCCATCAGCTGATGAGGCACCCATTGCCTCTTTTACACGGTCACTCCACCTAACATCCTTTCCCTCTGTCAGGTATTGGGAACGCAGCTTCTCAATTTTTGCTCTTGCAAAGCAGTGTCCTTCCAGCACAGTTAGTTTGCGTTTTTGAAAAGAAAGACATAGATGTGCCAGCTCGCCCAAAACATCTCCCAGAGCAGTGAGAGTAAATTTCAATTTTGGATCTGTCAGCTTTTTGTAACAGTAATTTGCCACAGGATCTCAGTTTTCACTGGATTCTCTCTTGAAATATTCTTCCAGCACTGTGTAGCTCCTCAGAACAGCTTTTACAGCTTGGTCCCGTGACAACCACCGCACTTTGTTCAGAGGCCTGAATGTATCCTCATCTAGAATCATTGCTAGCTCATCAAATTTTCCCCTCTTTACAGTGGATCTAGAGAAAGTGGAATAAACCGTTCTGAGAAAAGTTTCCACATCGCGCATCAAAGGCAGGTCTTTCCACGCATCATCAATGCTCAAATCCTCTCTATGGGCCACACAGTGTTGCTCAGTTAGGTGTGGTATTTGCTACTTTAATAAAGCTGGTGCTCTCCCCCAACAAAGTGCTGATCCCCATTCCCAGCTTACATCTTCTTATAATTTCCACTGCTTTCAAATGACTTTTGTGCTCAATGTGACGATTGAGATAGTCTAGCTTCCACGTCGTCCACACTTTTCCCTCCGAAAACTTGCTTGCTATTTTGGCTTCGCAGCACGTCTTGCAGAGCAAGCCTTTCTCGATCGAAAACGAAAAAATTTCACCCAGTTTCACAGCTTTTCCTTCTATTTGTACATACTCCGACAGCCATTCTATCTTAAAAGTATCACATGTCTTTTTTACTTTGGCTTGGAGAGAGGACGTGCCGCTGCTCGTTCGCTTTGCTATCGTTATAAAGGGTTGACATAAACGGTACTCACTCACGAGTCTTCCCTCCAAAACACTGGTCGCGGCATGAAAGGAGCCTGTCAGTGACGTTGTTTACCTGCGTCATTACGTACGTGAACCGCATGATAGGCTGGAGCAGTTAGTCACCAGTCACATTCACTGCCTCACATTGAAAAATAGCTCCAAATAAATTTTTATGCATTTGTTTTATTTTGAATTCAAGTTAGTTTTTTTTTCTTTCCTGTGCGTCGCATAGATTTTCTGTGCGCGGAGACAGTGTCAGCAGTGCGCAATTGCGCCATGCGCAGCTTAGAGGGAACAGTGCCGACACATCTACTGGAAAGCTATGAAAGCTTTTAGTACTGTTGTACTTTGACGAATTCCCACACAGGGGTACACAACAATGTTGTGATGTCTTTGTCACGCGTTGAAACACCAAACGCCTCTCTTTTACCCGAAATCCGCTCATATTTACTCAAAACCAGCAACTCAACAAAACTCCCCACAACAATAACACGACCAACCGGAAGTTGTCGGCCTTACACTCAACACACGGAAGTTAACCGGAAGTTCTATCGTGCACGTAGGCTATAGTTCATAAAGAATGACATTATTAGCATGAGTTGAGGAATCTAAAGGCACGCGGGGATCCTGGTGTTGGGCAACAGGCAGTGCTCCGTGTGTCCAGTGTTTTACCTGGCAGACAGAGCCCTCACACCCCCTCCCCTTTCGTTCTCACTCACGCAGCCGCGTCTGACAGTAGACGGGAGCAGCTGCACGGACGGGGATTCAAAGGTTTCAGGCTGTTACAAACTGTGATAGAACAGACAATAGGAATCGAAAAGTGGACCAGATTTTTTTCCAAGCACTGCTGTCACCGCTGTCACCACCGCCTCCACGTTAAATTTGGGCACCTTAGACATTTAGGGCACCTTGATGGGAAGGGTGAGGGGACATCACTGTGAGTAATCAGGAGATGTCCCCTCATTGCCCTACCTGCCAAATTTAACTGCACCCCCCTTAGTACACCCCCCCTCCCCCTCAAAATATACATTCCAACATAAACACACACATGCACACACACACCTTCACAAACATACACGCACACACATTTTGCAAGGAAGGTGGGACCTAGGACCATCTGTCCCCTTCCCCCTTCCCTGGTGGGGGGTACGGGGCCCTTGGTAATGGCGGCTGTGTCCCTTGGGTGCCGGTTTCCTGGGCCTGGTGGTGATTTCTCCGCGCGCGGGGGGGGGGGGGGGTGTTCACATTACACTTGAGCCGGGGGTGTCCGTGTCCCTGGAGGTGGGTTCTGGTCCTTGCCCCTGAGCGCTGGGTCCCGCCAAATTTCCAACGGTGGCCGAGCCTGGTTGGGCCATGTTTACAACACCCCTTGTGGCCCCCTCCTGGGCGGGGGCGG
Source organism: Oryzias sinensis (assembly GCA_037389245.1). NCBI lineage: Eukaryota > Metazoa > Chordata > Actinopteri > Beloniformes > Adrianichthyidae > Oryzias > Oryzias sinensis. The sequence goes on along the minus strand of CM074503.1, from coordinate 9,474,475 downwards.
CTGGCCCCCTGCGTTGCTCGTACCTGGGGGGATGTCCAGAACTCCTGGGTGGTGATGGGGTGCTCGTCTGGGGCTGTGGGTGCCTTTCTCGGGTGGGGCCCTGCGTTGGGCTCTTCCGGCGCGGCGGGGGGGCTGCTCTCCTGGTTGGGCTGGGGCGGCGCTCTCTTTCCCTCCGTGCTTCCCTGCTCTCTGGCTCTGGGGGCCTCGCGACGGTCCTGCTGGCCCTGGCCTGGGTGGCAGATTTGGTCTCCCGGGGGGGGCGGTTGTTCCCTGCCTGCTGCCGTGTGGCGTTGGGGGGTTCCGGCTGCTGCTGCCGCTGCTGCTGCGGCGGGGATCTTGGTGTGGGGATGGCTGGGCACTCTCCTTCCTTCTTTTCACATTCCACCATCCATTTTAGAAGAACATAAACACTCACCTGAGCACAGGTGTTAGCTCACCTTTGCACTAATAGTTTGCATGATTGAATGAATGAAATATTTCACACTAGTTGGTTTAAAGGCACAAGTATGCGTGTGTGAACACTATCTGTTTTGTGTACATGTTGACATGTGGACATTTTTGCAGCTAGCAGGTGTGTTGATAACATTTGAGTGTGTGTGTGGACAGGCCCCGCCCTTTTTGTACTACATTTGAGCCTTACCTTAAAGATAAACAACCAGTAAACTTGGTGCCCTATGCTGATTCATGGTCTTATCCCCCTCCTCCTATTATCACCCTCCTACACCCCCCCTCTCTCTAACATCCATCTCTCTTCTTCCCTTCTTTCTTTTTCCGTCCAATCCAACACCAAAGATTTTCAAACATGATTGAAATTAATAAAGTCTGGCCTCATTTACAAAAGGGGTTTATTCAGACACTTTTGGTTTGTCTGAAGATTAACAACCCCTGATGTTAAAGTAAAATATGTCCAACACAAGAGGCCCTCAGTTCTCATCTGCCTGCCCAGCTGTTGGACAGGACAAGTAAAAGTCAGCCTGGAGGACCTAGAGAAATACATCGACAAGTGTTATAATACCTCCGTCGTGGGTAAATCCAACACGACCACTCGCTCCTCCAAGCATGGACGCCCTGATTCACTTGATAAAAAACTCTCCAGCCTTGATTGCCACCTTAATCTGTTGGAGATCCTCCACAAAGAATTCCAAGACTTGCGAGAGTCTCTGGGGTTTAGCCAGCAGCAAGTGCGGGAGCTCGCAGCGGAGAACCAAGCCCTCAGAGAGAACGTCAAGACCCTGAGCAGCAACTCCGCTCGTCTTTCTTAGGAGAACCGCTCCATTAGGGAAACCCTCCTGGATATTTAGGTGAGGAGCATGAGGGACAATCTAGTAATCTCAGGGATTCTAGAGGAGGCAGGGGAAGACCCGGAGTCCACAGAAAAGCCCTTCATGGAGGCCCACCTGAAGTTCCCCAAGGAGGAGGTGCAGAAGATCTCTTTCAACAGGGTTCACCACCTCGGAGGAAGAAGGTTCGACAACCAGCCCCCGCGTCCAATTGTTGCTAAATTTAAACATTTTAAACAAAAGGAGCTGGTGAAGGGCCAAGTTGAAGGGGAAACTAAAGGGAAAGCACTTTAGCGTGAATGACCAGTTCCCGGCAGAAATCCTCCGTAGAAGAAAGATCCTTTTCCCGCTGAGGAGGAAGCACCTCACCCCCGGGTCCAGAGCGGTGGTGGCCGTCGACAAGCTGTACGTGGACGGCCGGCTGTTCCGCGACCCAGAGATCACCCCCTGGCTGTGCTGAAAGCTTTCAGATACGCGCTGAGAATATCTGCGCTGCCCAGAAGAAGACCCGCTAAACTCATTTCAATGAATGGAAAATGGAAAACTGGATCATCAATAATCCACACCTTGATCTCAGGAAAACAGTCTTTTTCTTCACCTCTCACTCATGTTTCTGTGGTATTTTGTTGTTTTTGTTTTCTCTTCTTTTCTTTCTTTTCCTTAGTCCCCCCCCCCATATCCTCCCTCCTCATCTGTAAATTTACTAAAAGCAACGCATCCTTGGTAAGTATTTATTTATGCAAGAAATGGGCGCGCACGCACACGGACTGGAACACATGCTTTTTTTAGCTCTACACTCTCTCTCAGTTATGGCGTTCTGCAAGTATTCTAAACCAGTATATGAATGATCTGGGTCTCTGCGATGCTTGCCGCTCATGTCACCCAAACACTAAAGGGTTCATCTTCTTCTCCCCAGTTCACCACTCACACTCTCATTTAGACTATTTATTAGTTAGTAAATCTCTTTTAAAAGATATCCAAAGCTCCAACATTCATCCAATTATTAGCAGTGACCATGCACCATTTTCTGTAAAAAAAAATTAGGGAAATATCTACACCCTCAAAAGACCAAAAATTTATTGAATTCTTAAAAAAGAGTGGGCAACCTTCTTAGAATTCAACAATACTCCTGATATGACTTCTTTGGGAAACAGCAAAAGAAGTGCTGAGAGGGAAAATCATTTCTTATTCAACGCATAAAAAACACAAAGAGAAAGCAGATTTATTAGAACTAGAAATAAAATCAAAACTCTGGAGGCTGCTTACGGTGCTTCTGCACAGGAACACATTCATAGGAGATCTGAAAAATTAAAGCTGCAGTTAAATGACATTATCAATAAACAAACACAATTCCAAATACAAAGGCTCCGACTTGAAAGATTTGAAAACTCAAACAAATCTGGCAAATTTCTTGCTAATCAGCTCAAAATTAATAAAGAAAAATCAACAATTACTTCCATCATTGACCAAACAGGAGATGTCACTCATGATTCGGCCAAAATGAATATCGCGTTTAAATACTTTTATAAAAACTTATACACATCACAGATCAACCCATCAGAGCAAAGCATCAACTTATTTCTTGATGGAGTAATCCTACCCAGATTAAATGAAGATCAGATGACAAACTTAGACTCACCTCTCTCGTTGTCTGAGCTTCATGAAGCATTGATACTAATGCCTAATGGGAAGGCTCCAGGACCCGATGACTTTCCTGCTGAGTTTTAAAAAGAATTTTGGGAACAGCTGGCACCAACGTTTTATGACATGGTAACATTTATCAAGGAAAGCCAAGCAATGCCACCTACTATGAACTCCGCCAACATAATTCTCCTTCTAAATCCAGACAAAGATCCCACGAGCCCTTCAAGCTATTGCCCCATTTCTTTAATCAATGCAGACGTAAAAATAATTTGCACTAGCACAGAGAATAGAAAAAAATCACTACTCACATAATTCACCTTGATCAAACAGGTTTCATCAAAGGCAGACACTTGGGCGATAATGTCTGCAGACTTTTTGACATAATAGACTTTGCCACTATCAAAAACCAGGAAATGACCATACTCTCATTGGATGCTGAAAAAACATTTGACAGAGTAAACTGGAAGTTCCTCATTGCTGCCCTCCACAAGTTTGGGCTTGGGGTATCATTCATCAATTGGATTAAAATATTATACCACAACTACAATGCATCAGTCAGAACTAATATACAGACTTCCAACAGTTTTTTTTCTTCGAAGAGGAACCAGACAGGGTTGCCCACTCTCCCCCTCTCTTTTTGCTATATTTATTGAGCCTCTAGCTGCAGCAGTAAGACAGCATGAGAGCATTAAAGGAATTAAAACCAAACACAGCCATCATAAAATTAGTCTCTATGCGGATGACATATTACTTTTTTTAAATAATTCACGTTCTGTAAATGAAACTGTAACAATTATTAATGAATTCTCTTTCATCTCAGACTACTCAATTAATTGGAGTAAATCTGTTTTATTATCACTGAACAGTAACGAAGAACAAAGACAAAATGACAATTTTGCCTAAAGTTAATTATCTCTTCTCGATGATTCCCACACAGTCGCCACTAAAGTGGTTCAAAACATTAGACTCATCCATATCAAGCTTTTTATGGAATAATAAACCTGCAAGAATTAGTCTAAAAGCTTTAAAATCTGCAAAAAGCTGTTATTTAGCAAATAGATTACAATACATCTTAAAATGGTTAAAAAACGATCCAGAAACCATCTCATGGTTAGACTTGGAACAGGCGTTATGTGGAAAGATCAACCTGTCAGATCTACCATTTATTAGTCAAACAGTGAAAAAACAGAACTGCTTTTAAAGTATTAATATAAACGCCACTTTAACAGCCTGGTGGAAATTTCTTAAAGTGTCAAACTCCTCACTTCAACCGAGCAAAATGACACCCATCTGGAACAACCCAGACATCCTTGTCAACAAAAAAATGTTACACTTACCTGCTTGGTAAGCAGGGGGCGTAACTCTACTAGAGCAATTAATTATTGATAAAAGATTCATAACACCACAAGACACTACAAGACAAATATGGAATAAATAACTTCTTGGAATACCAGCAAGTTAAATCTATAATTACCAAAAAGTTTAAATACAAGACAACGACTTAAAGCTACCAGAAGTAGTTACCTCTTTGATTAATTTTTCAATGAATAAAACTCTCACCAAAATATACAAACTTTTATGCAAACTAGATAATACCATCTCAGTTCCAATAACAAAATGCGATGTTCTGGTCAGAACTTTGTCTAAACACCTTTAAACTGACAAAAAGCCCAAACTTACAGCTAGCCACAAATGCTGCATTAGAGACCAATCATAAGTAAAATGTCCACAAATGAGACAGGTCCATAGACAGAGCAATCCAAAATGCAGGCTAAACTATCGAATGTACACAGCTTTAACAGAAAAGAAACAAAAGAGAGATCCACCACAACAAAGCCAGCACAGAATGATGGGCAAAATTCAAATCCGGCTCCTAAACAACACACAGCAACAGAAAATATGACAAAAACCACAACAAATTCAGCCAGCATGAGAAACCCTTCCCGGCGAGGACCGCCAGCCTTCATGAGCACAGTAAAGAAAAGACCCTTCAACCCCGAAACGACACACGACGCAGAGACACACAGCATAATCCAAACCAGGAGCAAATCATTACTGTTAAGAACAAGAACTGCAAATCCCAGGGTCATTAGGGGCATGACGTCACCAACGACAAGGTAAAAAACACAGAACCAGGAAGATCAGAGAGCGAGGAAAAGACAACACAGAAACGCAGAGGAAAAGCCAGCATGCCGCTCATCATACTGGTGATCACAGCCTCCAGGGGGGCCCGACATCTCCCAAACGAGCGCCACCAACAACCCGCACACCACAGGACATTTATGCTGTAAGCAGGATTGTATGCTCTGCAGCCACTACATGCCCCCGTCCTCACAGACCCCTTTGTACCTGCCCTTCCTGGTCCAACACTCAGAACCTTAAGTGGGAGCCGTCCATCAGCTCCCTGCTCAAAAAGGCCCAGCAGAGGATGTACTTCCTGCGGCAAATGAAGAAAGCTAGGCTGCCAGCCCAGATGATGGTGCAGCTCTACACGGCCATCATAGAATCCATCATCACCTCCTCCATCACAGTGTGGTACGCTGGAGCCACAACCAGGGACATAAACAGACTGCAGCGTAGT
>CM074503.1:9442281-9468470 GCA_037389245.1 Oryzias sinensis | reverse complement strand
TTTATACTGCTGGGTTTTGTTATTTTAGTTTGGGGTTGGACCTTGGTAGTCCTTATTTGCAGGCTTTGTTTGTTTATTTTCAATAATTAGATTCTGTTAGGCAGCCTTAGCAGGGAGCTGCTGACTCTGACGGTCAATGTGGCTGGGTCAGTTGTCTCCCTGAATTATTTTATGGTTGGCAAAGGCTCCAATCCCTTTGTTTTGTCTTTCATTGGGACCAGCACAGTAATTATTTATTTTCTTTTGTTTTACAGGACACAGGTTATTTCTCCCACTCAATAAACTGTGTTCCTAAACTTATTTGGTGTCCATCGTTTATACGTTTTGGCCCCTTTGTGATTCTCCCCTAGACTGCGACAGGTTTGCCTGTTGGGCCGTAACAAGTCTGCCACATTGCTCTGTAGCCAAAAAATATCACGTACCTCTCAGGAGCACCAAATAGTTTCAAACTGAATTATTTTTTAGGGAAAAAAAAGTCATCATTTCCTGTTTTTTTCCGTTGCGTTGCGGGTAATGTCTTTGCGTTGCTGGTAATGTCGTTGTGCTTTGGGTAATGCTGTTGAAACGGAATGTGTCTACCTTCTGCCCTTGACAATGTGGGTTTTCATTTTATTCAAAAAAATGTCTGTGTTACAACTCAGACATTTTGTCAGTGGCCCTTGTTGCTGGAGTATACAGGAGCCCTGCAGAAAGAAAGAAATGATCCTCTGACAAAAACAATTTGAATGTGAATAGTTTGTCAATGTAACTTGTTGATTTGGTGAATGAAAATACTGATAGTCGATGTCTCTGACTTTTTTTATTGACAAAATTGTAGCTGCCCTGTTACTTGCCACTCAACTACATAAAACCAACACATTAAGACATAAGCAATTTATTGCTCACATCAACCACAGGAATACTTTTCTGTGAAGTTCTTATATAAATTATTGCCTGTCCAATTTATGTGTCTGGAAATGGGATCAAGCCCAGGTTACGGCTTCTGGTTGTGCCAGAGATTCACAGCAGTTCAAACCCCCCTATATCTTTCAACTGAGGAAAGTTTTCCTCGATGGTTGCTTTGAAAATTTGTGGATCATCCTCCCTTGCTGCAAAATGAATGCATCCCCCAAAAAATAAAATAAGTCAAATATATTTCTGTTGATAATTTAAAACCTAGGTTTTATAGCTAAACTACCAAATTACCTCAAAGAAATCCGTCTCTCCCCGAGTCCAGCTGCTGTTAGTTCAAACTTAGCTGTTTTGGATGGAGCTGTGTGTGACAAGTGATCACTCAAGCAGAAGAGTGTGTGTGTGTGTGAAGCAGTAGGGTTTCTTCTTGGAAGATGGTGGGGTCAAAGATGGGAATGATGTTGAGGAAGATCTTGTTCTGTAAGGGGCGAAAAGTCTTGCAACCTCAGCTTTTAAAGAAAGAACACTTAAAACTATGAACAACCTATAAAAAAATTCTGTCATCCTCCAAGCCATGGATGAAGAAGAAGCTCCACCAGTGTGGGCCTATACTCTGGAAGTGGAGCTCAACACTTCTGTAAGAAGTCCTTGCAATCTGTGAAGAAGAGAAAAAGGATGAAGCTGACAGATGCGGAGATCCATCCACTCAGCCAAGTGGGGAACAGCTCCTGCCTTATTTCCATCTCCAGAAATTTTCTTTGTGATGAAGCGCCAGTAGAGGATAACGTCAAACATCACAACCTCCAGCTGCCCCACTGTAGTGCACCCGGCTGAGTAGAATCCACAATCAAACTCAGGGGGGTCAGAGACACCTATTTCTGAAAATCACACAAAAAAGAAACACATTTGACACGTATTTGTGTCTTCCTGTCAGCTGTTCCCAGCTCATTTATTGGATCTCTGTGTCACTATCTATTTTCATTTTTCTCTGAATTTTTCATTTGTATTTTCATGTGCTGATATTATATGAGCTACAGAAATAACTGGACAGGAACACTCCTTTAAATATGTGATATCTACCCCCCAAATAGTGAAAAGCAGAAGCAGAGAACTGTGTTCCTCTCTGTGAAAGAGCTCATTCCAAAATCACTGAGGCACACTGGTGGGACGTCTCTATTAGGATGTTCTCCAACTTGATGTCCCTTTGGAAGATGTTCTTTTCTTCCAGCTCTTTTAAAGCTTGACCAGCTGTTTCATGATTATCTTACTGGCAGGAACTGTCGTAAAACTTACATTCCATGAAAATTAAGAAAGATAATGAGAAAAAATGAAAGAGAAACCAGACCACATACTATGGGGGAACAGCAGTGGCCTACTCCTTAAAACCTGCTCTGGCCCTACACTTGTTCACAAAGGCTTTCTTGAGCTTGGCCTCCTCAATTTGATCCCAACAAGGTAAAGTTGCACATCTCAGGACATAAGCTGTAAGACAAGATCTGTAAAATCTAGCATGAGTAAATTGACAAACAAAGAACACTTTACAAGCTAGATGAAAATTATAGTTTTATTAGAGCAGCTGCATAATGCAGTAAATATTTAACAAATAAGTTTAAAACTAGTTGACTTAAAGATGGGTTTGATGATACTGGACAAAACTTCATTTCCAGTGTTCCTCATATTCTTTTGGTAATCATTGCTTTACTCTAGCTAGAGTTTAAATGCTCATTATTCCCATAATTCCTGCATAAAAAGCCTAATTTTGAAAAGAAAATAATTAGGATTGCATCAACTTTTTTACGGTCAAGGATCTGCTTTCCTTCCTTTCCAAGGGGATTATTTCCAGGGCAACCAAAAGGGACAGAATTTTGACACTCCTCAATGGGAATAAAATGTTCAAAAAGTGCATGAGACAGGCGCATACAACTTGGTTTCGATGCGAGACATATGGCAGCCAGGAGGAACGATGATACAAATACACCACACCCAGGAAAGAGCTCCTGCTGACCTGATGATGAAGATGGGCTGTCATGATGTCTCTCACCAATGAGGTTGCAAAGAGTCTGAAGCTCTCTGACCTGGTCTGGATCTGAAAAATGAGAGATAGGAGAAACAAACAATGCATTGGTGAGAAAAAACCGAGGTACTCTTCAAAATGGTTACACCACTATAGTGGCAGGCAATATTATTTTTAATTATACAGATTAAAAAATGGTGAAATGTTGCATGGTTGGCTCTTAAGGTTCAAAGTATGAATACCTGATAAAGTTCCACATGCAGCATAATTTGCGGAGAAATTACTATATACTATCTATTACTTGCCTATTCTTGCTATGACTTCATCAATCCTTCTCTTTTCATTTATGATTCTTTTAACCTTCTCTTTACATCCATCACAAGGTGTCCATGCATTTTGTGCTTGTTTTCCAGAAAGGATGTTTCCCTGGTCAGATGTGTTGGCTGCATTTCTCCTGTGGCAGGCTAGCTGCGCTTTCTTTCAGGCGGATTGACTCGATCAGCTGGCGAACCAGCTGCATTACCTCCACCAGGTGAAGAGACATGCTGAGGTCAATTAGTGATGGGCTGGGTTCTTTGCCTCCATAGTGTGACGAACCTAGGGTGTCATGGCCATGTGCTGATGGGCTAGATACATGGTCTCCGCATGAAGATTGACCACAGGTGCTGCTACACAGTGATCAATCAATCAAACGTTATTGATAAAATAGCGCTTCTCATGCAATTGCGCAGCTCGAAGCATTCCAACATTAAAAAAAGAAAATCTTACAGTTAAAGCTAAACCCACCCTTCACACTTGCCTCCGTTAAAACATATGACCCATGACCCCCACATACAATGAAAAATGCCTATATGACTGTAAAAAAGAAAGAAAGAAAGAAAGAAGTAAGGCTTGGCATACACTGGGCACTGGGTGTATGGCGTCTATAGGGGGGTGAACCAAATGTGTTGAGGCCATACGATGATGGACTTCACCCTCCTTGCCTCCAGTGTGGCTCCGCTGGCATGTGCATGAATGATCCCGTTGATGGTCAGAGGGGCCGTAGGCAGAGCTGCTTTGAATAGACTTCAAAGCAGCTCTGCTTGTGTACAAGTCTCTCCATGGCCGAGCACCAAAGTACATCTCTGACATGTTAGTGCCATAAGAACCATCTCGTACTTTGAGGACCTCAGGGGCCGGCCTCCTGTTGATTCCAAGAGTCAGAACTAAACAAGGGGAATCAGCGTTTCAATATTCTGCAGCTAAAATCTGGAACAGCCTCCCTGAAGTTGTAAGACAGGCCTCTTCTGTGTTCATGTTCAAATCTAGACTTAAAACCTTTCTGTTTAGCCGTGTATATGACTGAAAGGTCCTATCTGCACTTTTCTTTCCTTTCCTTCCTTTATTTTTAAATCAATTTTCAATTTTTTTTTCTTTTCTTTTAAAGTAAATTTTACATTGATTATTTCTATGATGTATTGTGATTTTAATGCATTTTTCTGTTTTGTGAAGCACCTTGAATTACTTTGTGTACGAATTGTGCTATACAAATAAACTTGCCTTGCCTTGCCTAGGCGCGAACTGGCAGCCACGCCTCTGTCAGTCTGCCCCAGGGCAGCTGTGGCTACATCAGTAGCTTACCATCACAAAGTATGAATGAGGTGTGAATGAATAATGGACACAATGTAAGCGCTTTGAGCGTCTGGAAAAGCGCAGATAAATCTAATCCATTATTATTATTCACCTTGGCGCGTTGCGTTCATAGCACTTAAAACACTTTAAAAAAAAAGTTTTCTTCAGTTGCTGCCCAGCGAAACATTATACAAATAGATTGATCTAAAAGTGTTTGTGTGTATATTTAATTATACACGTCATGGGGCATTTAGAAACTTAATATGAAGTCTTTCTCTTTGGAAAAAAAAACAAAGCGATGTTTACGAGGCAGGATAAAAGGAAAGCAATGAGTTCAATACAGGTTGATGTAGTCTGCACACACATAAACACCTGTCCATCGGCAATAACAGTCCCCGGTAACCTGGACCAATTATAGGGTACCGCTGGTATTTATGGGTCATTGTTTTTTTATTTCCATCGCACAATTTGCAATGTATTCGCATTGCCTTATAAACAATGGGCATTACATATATTTCTTTGATGTAAAAGTAGTAAAAACAAATGACATAAACAACAGCACGGTATCATTTCTGCCTTTTTTTGTCCGGCACGGCGTATAACATTAGGTGTGCAGTCGCCTTTTGCGCTCGCTATCTCAATTATTTTTACCATCTGCAAATGCAATGATGTTCACGTCATCATGAAAGACATGACCATCAAGCGTAAAAGCAAAGGAGACTGCTACCGGGCTGTTATCCGCCGTGCTGCGGTTACAATAAAAAGAAGCGGAAATGACGTTCTGTGATAAGACGTTCATGTCTGTCGGCTAATTACTTGAATGAAATGTCCATGCGACAGTGCCAAGTTGAATTCTAAATATTACAAAGCCCCAAACATGTCTTTTTCAAAGCCTGCAGTGAAGACAAAGGTTGGTGAGGAGCACAGACAATTTCAGGAAAAGTGGGAAATGCAATATTTCTTTGTTGAGCATAGGCGCACCCCAATATGTCTTGTTTGCACAGAGAAAATTGCGGTGCACAAGGAATACAATTTGAAACGTCATTACACAACTAGACATGCTGAGGAGTATGAGAAATACCATGCAGATGACAGAGCCAACCACATTGCCAATCTTAAAACATCTTTACTGAGGCAACAAGATTTCTTTAAGAAAGCAACCACAGAGAGCAGTGCAGCAGTCGAAGCTAGCTACATGGTTAGTGAGATGATTGCAGCAGCAGGAAAGCCATTCACAGAAGGGGAATTTGTCAAAAAGTGCATATTACAAGCTGCAAGTATAATCTGTCCTGAAAAGAAAGGTCAGTTTAGCAACATCAGCCTTTCTGCCAACACTGTGGCAGCGCGCATTTCTGATCTGTCAAGTGACATTTATAACCAACTGTGTGACAAAGCCAAATGTTTTAGTTTATACTCAATAGCTCTTGATCCAATCCTATCCACTTTATTTATATAGCACATTTCTCAAACAGGCAGTTTCCAAAGTGCTGTACAGTGACCAAAAACCGGACAAAAGATTGTCAACAAAATAAAAACAAAGTACACCAGTAAAATGGATAAGATAAAATAAAAATAAAAACAAGGTAAAAACAAGATAAAAGCATAGATAAATACAGATTAAAAAATACAGATAAAAACATGGATAAATACAGATAAAAACACAGAGGACCACACAACTCATGCGGTGTTAAAAGCTAGAGAGTAAAAATGTGTTTTAAGACGGGATTTAAAACACTCCACAGAGGGCGCTGTTCTGACATGCAATGGCAGAGCGTTCCACAGCAACAGAGAATGCTCTGTCTCCCCTAGTTTTGAGCCTCGTCATGGGCTCCACAAGCTGGAGCTGGCCCTCTGACCTCAGAGCACGTGCTGGTTTTTAGATCTGAATGAGGTCAGAGATGTATTTTGGAGCCAGTCCAAGTAAAGCTTTAAAAACAAACAATACAATTTTAAAATTAATCCTAAAATTAACAGGAAGCCAGTGCAAAGACGCAAGAATGGGAGTGATGTGTTCACATTTTTTTTTTTTTAAAGTCGTGCAGCAGAGTTCTGGACTAACTGCTGTCAGGAAAGTGCCTTATGGGAAACCCCAGTGTAAAGTGCATTGCAGTGGTCCAGTCGTGAAGAGATAAAAGCATGCATGACCTGCTCAAAAATATTAAAAGATAAAAAGGGTTTAACTTTAGATAAAAGCCGAAAATGATAAAAACTTAATTTTAAAACGCCATTTATCTGTTTATCAAATTTAAAATCACTGTCCACAATGACGCCAAGGTTGGTGACAGTGGGCCTCACGTGATGCTGAACGGGCTCCAAGTCAAGATTGGCTTTGGGTCCAAATATTATGAGCTCTGTTTTCTCCTCATTAAGTTTTAAAAAGTTCTGGGCCAACCAATCCTTGACGTCTCCCAGACAGTTAAGTAAGGGCGTCAGGGGGCTGCTTCCATTATTTTTAACAATGGGCATGTACAGTTGGCAGTCATCTGCATAAAAATGATTTGACAAAGCATGTTTCTTAAAGATTTCAGCTAAAGGAAGCAGGTATAAAGAAAAGAGCACAGGTCCTAAAATTGAACCCTGGGGAACTCCAGAAAGTAATGGAGTAGAAGACGAAGTGGAGTCCCCCAGCCTAACTGTAAAGGACCGCCCTGACAGGTAAGATTTAAACCAGTTCAGGGCAGTCCCCCTAACACCCACACAATGTTCAAGGTGGTTTAAAAGAGACCACAGACATCACTGACACTGCCCAGCTCGCAATGTATGCCTGTTAATGAAAATTTTGAAGTGATGGAGGAGTTGTTTAGAATAAGTCCAATGCATGGCCAGACCACCGCTCAGGAATTATTTTACCAGTTGTGTGATGCCATTAAGAATGTCGGTTTGTCGTGGAAGGGGTTTGTTGGGATAACAACCAATGGAGCAACATCAATGACAGGGAGGAAAAATGGACTGGTGGCACTTGTTCAAAAAAAAATCTGGAAGAGGAGGGTGTGGAGGAGGCTATTGGGCTGCACTGCATTATCCATCAGCAGGCCCTTTGCAGTAAATGCCTGAAATTTGACAATGTGATGTCTGTCGTTGTGAAATGCATTAACAAAATAAAATCCAGGGGCTTAAAGCACCGAAGGTGCCATGCTTTAGAGCAAAAGGAGTCAGAATATGGGGTTGTGCTCTACTTCACTGAGGTAGGTTGGCTCAGCAGCACTGTTCCCTCTAAGCTGCGCGCGTGCGCAATTGCGCACTGCTGACACTGTCTCTGCGCACAGAAAATCTATGCGGCGCACAGGAAAGAAAACAAAAAACAAACTTGAATTCAGAATAAAATAAATACATAAAAATTTATTTGGAGCTATTTTTCAATGTGAGTCAGTGAATGTGACTGGTGACTAACTGCTCCAGCCTATTATGCGGTTCACGTACGTAATGACGCCGGTAAATAACGTCACTGACAGGCTCCTTTCATGCCGCGACCAGTGTTTTGGAGGGAGACTCGTGAGTGAGTATCGTTTGTATCGACGCTTTATAACGATGGCAAAACGAACGAGCAGCGGCACGTCCTCTCTCCAAGCCAAAGTAAAAAAGACATGTGATTCTTTTAAGATAGAATGGCTGTCGGAGTATGTACAAATAGAAGCAAAAGCTGTGAAACTGGGTGAAATTTTTTCTTTTTCGAGCGAAAAAAGCTGCAAAGCCAAAATAGCAAGCGAGTTTTCGGAGGGAAAAGTGTGGACGACATGGAAGCTAGACTATCTCAAGCGTCACATTCAGCAAAAAAGTCATTTGAAAGCAGTGGAAATTGTAAGATGTAAGCTGGGAATGGGGATCGGCACGTTGTTGGGGGAGAGCACCAAAAACCGAGGGCAGAGGATCGAGCTGTCACTCATAAATAAATCCAACCCCGAGCAAGTTAAAATTCTCATTGACAATATTCTGCTAGCCATCAACATGAACGCCTCCATGCTGTCAGTTCAACAAATTCATGATCACATGGCAAAGTATGTGAGTCTACCAGAAAGCTGGCGAAGCAAAAATTATGCCTTTGAGTTTGTGAATTCCATCAATCAAACAGTGCAGAATGAGACGATGTGTAAAATAAAAAATGCTCCTTGGCACACCCTGATTGTAGATGAGAGCACAGACATAACAGTACACAAAATGCTAGTCCTGTATATTAAATACAGAGAGGAAAACAGCGTCAACCATGATACTGTGTTTGCTGTCTTAATCCAGATGAGATCATGCACCGCTCAGGATATTGTACAAGCAATACGTCAGTTTTACACCAAGCATGGGCTGGATATGCAGAGAATGGTGATGCTGACCTCCGATGGTGCCTTAGTAATGTTAGGAAAGCGCAACGGAGTTGCAGCTTTATTAAAGCAGCAAATACCACACCTAACTGAGCAACACTGTGTGGCCCATAGAGAGGATTTGAGCATTGACGATGCGTGGAAAGATCTGCCTTTGATGCGCGACGTGGAAACTTTTCTTAGAACGGTTTATTCCACTTTCTCTAGATCCACTGTAAAGAGGGGAAAATTTGATGAGCTAGCAAAGGTTCTAGATGAGGATACTCTGTCATTCAGGCCTCTGAACGAAGTGCGGTGGTTGTCACGGGACCAAGCTGTAAAAGCTGTTCTGAGGAGCTACACAGTGCTGGAAGAATATTTCAAGAGAGAATCCAGTGAAAACGGAGATCCTGTGGCAAATTACTGTTACAAAAAGCTGACAGATCCAAAATTCAAATTTACTCTCACTAGCCGCGGTTACATGGGCAGAATATCTTGATCGGATCAATGGTCGGGTTAAAATTCACCCGTGCACATGGGATCAGAAAACCTTTTTCCGATTAGAACAAGCGTTCCCATGGCTCACACCTTTGGTCGGAGTAAATCGTTTGGGCATGCACAGTAGTGGTAAAAAAAAAACGGAAGAAGAGATGCGCCTCGTTGTAAACAGACCGCTGCCACAGACTTTTGTGCAGCAGCTCCGTAACACGAGGCGATCTTCCAAACGTGCTTTTATTAATGTTATGAATAGTATGAAGTGCTTGCTCGCTCATCGTTTATTTAATCCGTGTGGTCATTGATTTTTATGTTGAAGAACGGAGCTGGAAGAGTTAGGAGGACAGGCTATAAACCTGCGCTAACAACATTAGCCTTGCTTGTGGACACAAAATCCAGGACCGTGCGAGAGACGCAGCAATCTACATCTGCTGTCGGGGCTCTCGATCTTGGGCACGGCGCCCACACGTAACTAAGCATCCCTCCGTCCCTTCACACACAAAGTTATCTGGCTCCTCTGCTCACTTGGTCCACTGGCACCCGAGCCCCGGTGCCAGTGGACCAAAGCGCTGCTGCCCCGCATACCCCTCGTGAAGGAGGGAGAGGCAGAGAGCCAGCGGGGTGAGAGCGGAGCGGCGCTTTTCACGGGGCGTCTGCAGAGCATTCAGTCGGTCCCGTATGCGCTTCAAAGCTTTCTCACAGCCAAACACCGTCTATGCATGACGTAACCCAGAGTAGTAGTGACACACGATCGGAATGACCGTTTACATGCTCCACGATCGGATAAACGATCGGTATAACCCACCTATCTCGATCGGAAAGAAATTCTGATCCGAATGAGTCTGATCGGGGCAGAGTATTCCGAACGGCGCGTTTACATGACACATTTTCTTTCCGATCAGGCGTTCTTTCCGATTACTTTTGCCCATGTAAACGCGGCTACTGCTCTGGGAGATGTTGTGGGCGAGCTGGCACATCTGTGTCTTTCTTTTCAAAAACGCAACCTAACTGTGCTGGAGGGACACTGCTTTGCAAGAGCAAAAATTGAGAAGCTGCGTTCCCAATACCTGACAGAGGGAAAGGATGTTAGGTGGAGTGACCGTGTTAAAGAGGCAATGAGTGCCTCATCAGCTGATGGCAGAAATACTGGTGAGATCCTTCGTTTTATTTGTAAGCTTTGTGGTCACTTGGATGCTCGTTTTCAAGAGGATGAGTTAAAGGAGTGGTCTGCATTGGAGATTGAGGCGTTGAGCTCAGACATCAGTTTTGAGTACGGAACAGCAGACATTGCCACACTGGCAAAGAAGTATGAGGCCATTCTCCACCAGCCACATTCTGTGGAGGTCACTAACAGTGAATATGCTGAATTCAAGTTCATAATGAGGCAAAAACTGAAATAAGGGTCAATCAGCACATTTTCAGACATGGTGGCTGCAACACTAAAATGTGAGGAGCTAAAACACATCTCACAGCTTGTGGATATTTGTGCTACATTTCAAGCATCCAGCGCAGATTGTGAAAGAGGATTTAGTTTAATGAATCGGATCAAAACAGCATCCAGAAATCGTCTTGAAGTGGATCATTTGGACCAGCTGATGCGCATAAAGTCAAAGCTGCAAGGAGACGAGGCCATCAACCTGGACAAGGTGTACAACCATTGGAGACGTGAGAAGGACAGACGGGAAAATTAAGGTGATTTTTTTTCTATTCTTTTTAGCTTATTCTAGTGTCATTTAATATGAATTTATTATGAATTTTGATAGTGAAATGCTTTAACCATGAGTAGTATATGCTAATTAAAACTGCATAAATTCTGTAAATTATTTGTGGGAGTCACTTTGGATTATCACTACAAGTAATTATATATTAGAGTTAATGGAACTTGTCATTGCGCAAGAAGTTTAAATGTGAACAAAATTTTTATCTCTAAAAGATGTACGTCTCTATTCTTCCAGAGCAGGAGCCCCGCACTGACTCCAGAAGGAGGATCTTCATACCCATTTTGAAAAGGGACAGGGGTTTCCAACTGGGACAATCTGTGCACTTATATAAAGGTTTTTTTACAGAAATGTAAAAGCATACCCTTTTTTTTCTCTTCCTTTAACATTTTTATAATTTTTAAATGCCTAAGTGGTTTGTGTTTTTATTTATTTATTCATTTTTATTTTCTGTATTTGACTTGGCCTCTTGGGGGTTGTTGAAGGGGGTGGGTGGGACGGGTTGACATTCGAGTGTTTATTTTTTACACATTGCTTTTTTCTGACATTTCATTATACACTCTGTATGTCTGTTTAATACAAAAAAATGTTTAATAAATAAAGTTATAAAAAAAAAAGAAATGTAAATGCGATCATTTTGATTCTTTTAACAAACTTTAACTTGGACGGATGCTATGTCAGCATGACCTTAGTGTGAAGGTCTGATGTTGCTCACTTTGGTTCATGGGACAGCTCACGGAGTTTGTGTGCTTGCTCAGACTCGTGAAAAATTAGAGGTAACATTGCTCAGCAGGGGAAATGTATTTAAAAGATTTTTTGAGTTGAGAGCAGAAGTGAGAGCCTTCATGGAGAAGGATGGAGTGGCTGTTCCTGTGCTAAGTTAACCCAAATGGCTCATGGGCTTAGCTTTTCTTGTGGATATCACACATGAGCTTATTGTACTCAACAAGAAGTTACAAGGCCAGGGGCAACTTGTCAGTGCTGCCTATGAGAACGTGAGAGCATTCTCCACAAAGCTAGTGTTATGGAAAGCCCAGCTCTCTCAGACAAACCTTTGCCATTTCCCAGCATGCAAGGCACTTGCAGATGCAGGAACACCATTCAGTGATGAGAAGTATGTTGACGTCATTTTGAAGCTACAGAAGGAATTTGATGACAGATTTGCTGCAGACTTCAAGACGCACAGAGCCACATTTCAAATTTTTGCAGACCCCTTCTCCTTTGATGTTCAAGATGCCCCTCCTGTGCTTCAAATGGAGCTCATTGACCTGCAGTGGAACTCTGAACTCAAAGCGAAGTTCAGGGAGGCCAGTGGAAAAGCAGACAAGCTTGGGCAAGTTTTGACAAAATTGACTCCCAGTTTCCCTGAGCTTTCCCGAATGTTCAAGTGGACCATGTGCCTTTTTGGGAGCACATACTTGTGTGAAAAGATTTTCTCCACCTTGAACTTAAATAAGTGCAAGTACAGGTCCAGACTTAATGATGATTATCTCCAAGCGATACTGAGGGTCTCAAGTGCTTCCTCCATCAAGCCATCAAGTTCAGAAAAAACAGTTCATGTTCTTTAATGTTCCATTCATGTTCAGGACAATTTATGTTCAGAAAAAGGTTAAAGGTTAGAACTGTTAATACAGACATTTGTATCTGCATTCAGCAGTTGTAAAAGATTGAAATAAAACCACATATAGTCGCTAAGAGTAATCTACATATTTTGATGAATATTATTTTATTTATTTATTAGTGATTAATTTATTCTCCTAATGATTCTTAATTATTAATTAATTAATTTACTTTTTTCATTAATTCCCCATAGGTTTATTTCTTTTGTGTTAAAAAATAAAGAGATTTGAGAAGATTGTCATTTTTTAAACAAAGCTTTTTTTGTGGAAATCCTGATGCGGCTCTAACTCACCCAGGCTCTGCCTTAAGCGGCCCCCAGGTAAATTGAGTTTGAGACCCCTGAGCTAGAGTGTACTTCATGGGAGACGACCAAGGAGGACACCACTGTTGAAAGGAAATCATAAAAAAGTGAGACTGGAATTTGAAAAATGCGTGTTGACAAGCCACAAAGCTTCTGGGAAAATGTCCTTTGAACAGATGAGACAAAACTGGAGCTTTTTGGTAAGGCACATCAGCTCTATGTTCGCATACTCAAAAACAAAGCACAACAAAAAGAACACTGTCCCTACTGTGAAACATGGAGGAGGTTCAGTTATGTTTTGGGGCTGCTTTGCTGCATCTGGCACAGGGTGTCTTAAAATTGTGAAGGTAAAATGAAATCTCAAGAATATCAAGGCATTCTGGATAGAAATGTGCTGGCTAGTGTCAGACAGCTTGGTCTCAGTCGCAGGTCATGGGTCTTCCAACAGGACAACGATCCAAAACACACAGCTAAAAAAAACCAAGAATGGCTCAGAGAAAAGCGTTGGACTATTCTGAAGTGGCCTTCTATGAGCCCAGATCTGAATCCCATTGAACATCTGTGGAAGGAGCTGAAACATGCCATTTGGAGAAGACACCCGTCAAACCTGAGACAACTGGAGCAGTTTGCTCATGAGAAGAGGGCCAAAATACCTATGGACAGGTGCAGAAGGCTCATTGACAAATACAGAAACCGTGTAATTGTAGTAATTGCCTCAAAAGATTGGGCAACAAAATATTAAATTATGGGTACCATCATTTTTGTCAAGCCTTATTTCATTAGTTTTTTTTTTAAATAATTCTTTTAATAAACAACTCAAAACTATTGGCTGATTTCAATTATTTAATTTTCAATAAACTTTAATTTATTGTTACTTTTGAACAATTCATGTCATTTCAGTAAGCATTCTCGAAAAGAGTGCCTTTGTGATCAATCTGGATTATGAAAGTTGGTGTTACACTTTCAGACCTGAGTTCCAGGACCTTCTATTTGATCAACTTGACAGGATGTTCAGATCGGGGAACTCTTTCCGGATAGGGTCATACCTTCCTCTGGCAACAACCTTCTTAATCCACGATCGCTTCAATCCTCCTAAACAAGGTGAAGAAATGTGGCCTATTGAAGACCGGGAAACCTGGATTCATGTTCCCTAACTATGGGAGAGGGGATGAGGAAGAAACTATGGACTATTCTCTCTGGGTGCATGGAACTGATTGTCCTCGAGAGACTATGCATCAGAGAAGTCCTCGGAAAAGGAAACAATCAAACCTTAGTGATACACACTAAGCATGGACGGAACAAGAACACTGTTCGAGACATGGTCCTTAATGAACTCCAAGGATTTTCGAGACAATGTGGCCTTGTCCTCAAGCCAGATGAAAGTTGGTCCAGCAACGTCCTTTATAAGTTTGGGTTGCAACTTCCCACTGACGTCGAGTCAGGAGAGGCAGGTGAGGCTGTGCCTCACCTGTCATTATGGGAAGAAAAGAGAAAAATAAATTAAATTATTATATTTAATCAGTAATTTGTGCTTTGCAGTCATCTTCTATTTACCACTTTTGGATGTTTTTTTCTTTTCAAAATCGCTGAATTTCCGCATTTGCCGTTCAGATACTAAGAAGTGACGTGCGATGAGGCACCAGCCCGCTGAGCCTCACCTTTGATTGCGCAATACCTATGCAGTCAGACGGTACTGCTGTCTCTTTGTATGTCGGTTCAATCACTTGTACTATATGAGCTGAGTTTACATAATATAGCAGATGTATATTGTCACGTTCAGCTCGTAGTCTCGGAGGCCATCCTCATGGTAGAAGCACAGGCGGAGTCTCAAGGCCCGTACACACCGGAACGAATATTCGCCAGGCGTTATTCGCCAGCATTTTTCGCCGCGTTTTTTGTGTTCACACCCAAGCGATTTTTGCTGGCGATGACCCGAGTGAACATGCAATTTCATTCCCTGGCATTAGATGGCGCTTAATGTAAACAGAAATACTCCTGTAAACAAGGTGGCGCCGCGCAACTTTACGCTTCTTAAAGTCGCTTTTCACTCAGAAGAAAAGAGCAAGTATTTACGCGCTTGTCACAGAATCAAACAAAGAAAACATGGATATCTCAAGCACCAGTAGCTCTAGCTCCAGTTCCAGCGATGAAGACATTATTATTCTGTTGTATGCCGAAAGACGCCGGAAAAGACGCCGATTTTGGGTACATCCCATAATTACGACAAGAGAAGAACATGGGGAGTTTTATCGACTGATACAAGAGCTGAAAATCTATCATGAGCGTTTTCGGGGATAGTTTAGAATGTCCGTCAGTGAGTTCGAAAATTTACTGCAACAACTGGCTCCCTCGCTGACGAAAGAACAGACACACTACCGTAAACCAATCGATCCAGAACAGCGTTTGGCCGTGTGTTTACGGTGAGTTTGTTTACAGTGTTATTCACTTCAATGAATGTTGTAAAAACACATGTGAAGCGTTGTTAAAAACTAGTATTTGTCTATTTCTATTTCAGCTTTCTGAGCACTGGGGACTCGTACCGCACTATTGCGTCCAGCTTTCGACTTGGTGTGTCAACTGTGGCTTCGATAGTGAGAGAAACCTGTGATGCATTGTGGCACTGCCTCAGAGATGAACATTTGCCTGTGCCAACTGAAGAGATGTGGAGGAGTACAGCCAGGAGATTCCATGAAAGATGGAATTTCCCTAACTGCTTGGGAGCCATGGATGGGAAACACATATTCATCCAGGCCCCTGCAAACTCTGGTTCTCTGTACTTCAATTATAAAGGTACATTCTCCGTTGTCTTGCTGGCCTTAGTTGATGCAGATTACCGCTTCCTGGTGGTTGATGTGGGGAGCTATGGCAGCAACAGTGATGGAGGAATCTTTGCCAATTCTGGACTAGGAAAGGCACTCGGAGATGGAACTCTGAACGTTCCCCCACCAAGTGAACTTCCAGGTGCTCCTGAGCTCGGAAAAGCTAACCATGTCATTGTGGCAGATGAAGCTTTTCCGCTGAAACCATATCTCCTCCGGCCATACCCTGGACGCCGCCTCCCCACAGACAAAAGAATTTTCAATTATCGTTTGTCTCGGGCACGGCGCATCTCTGAAAATGTATTTGGCATCCTCAGTCAACGCTTCCGGGTTTTCCAAAGAACTTTACAAGTTCAACCAAGTGTTGTTGACAAAGTTGTGAAAGCTGCTTGTGTATTGTGCAATTACTTGCGTCCGAAAGGAGAAGACCAGAATCATGCCACAGAAGATGACCATGATTGTGAGCAACCGCTACAAGGCTTTGAACATTGTAGAGGGCAGCGGGCATCTGTGGAGGCCCAAAATGTCCGAGAACTGTACAAAGAGTACTTCAACTCACCAGCAGGAGAAGTTGCTTGGCAGTATGAACATGTGAACCATGCCCTGTGAAAACCGCTAGTGTATGTGTGTATATATACAATTTCTGTGAACTTGAATACACTATCAAATCTATTGCATCTGATTCTTCATTAATATGGCAGCACTCACAACAAATTAAACATTTTTGATTTAATGTTCTAGCAAAGTTAAAGTGTTTTTTTTGTAAAATGTAAAGTAATTTGGTCACTTCAACATATACTTATTTACAACTAAATGTAAGGTGTACTTTTTAAAGTGTGTCTTTTTAATAAACATTCTTACTAGCTTCTTCTTTAAGATGTTCTCATTCCCTGCACAATGCTGTGCACATAAGTTATGTTCCTGTAGATGTTGCCTATAAATGCAGTGACTCAAATTGGGCCCATAGCTATTTCAATAAGGTCACGTATACTTATGTCCAAAGATATGCAAAATCTCAAAATGTTACATTACTTTCAAGTCACTGATGCACAATTTCTTTAAGAAAAATGAAACGTTTTATTTTGTATGAACTATGAGTTGCAAGAACAACCACAAAAAATGTAAACAAAGGACCGTGCAAATAAGTCACAATGACTGCTGTGCAAATGAACAGTGGTGCAAATGAACAGTAGTGCAAATAAACATTTATGAAATACCTATTTACAAAGAAATTTAAAGAATATGAAACAAAAAAAAAAGAGAATTAAAATATATACATTAAAATCTAGGGTTGCCATGAGGTAGAGCAGCCATAGTTTGGTGGGGTCTGCGGGGGGAGCTGGTTATAAGACACCGGTGAATGCTGTGGAAAAACAGAGGCCTGGCCAAACTCAGCATCATGCAGTAGCTGATTGATTCTAAGTTTGACCGAAGACTGTACAGCTGGGGACAGTCTTCTTAATGTAGGTATTAAACCAAGAGCAAACAGATAATTTCTCATCATTTAGTTTTTTTCTCTTTTTTGCTCTCTGCGTTGCTCTTTTTCCCTTCTCCGTTCCTCTCTCATTTTCCCTCACTTCCTTTGACAATAGGTACTGGTCCAACAAGTCTGGTGTCTCAGGCCTTTTTCTTTTGTTGGAAGTATTAGGCCTCACAGTTGGGCCGGAGGAGGTCGATTCTGAGGACGTGCTTGCAGGACCTTCTCTGTCGCCGACATCTTTAAGAATTACTTGAACCCCTTCATCCGTATTTTCTTGGGTAATATTATGAAGACAAATTCAGTTTACATCAGAAACAATGACTCACACTGTGGGCCATGCCACACTCATGCCCATTTTGACAAATTAATGTGTAATGATAATATTACCTTCGGAATTCCGTTGATGCTGAGAGGAACTCCATCACCTTCATAAATTTCCAGGCCTTCTTTTGTTTAGCCGCCTGTCCACTTCGGCAGTCTTCTTCGCGCTTTTTCCGCGTGTATGTGTCTCGCAGGCTCTTCCATTTTTGTTTTACCTCCTCCACTACAGCACACAAACAATGGTGATGATCAAACGTTTGTTGGAACGTACATGCAAGACAATTAAATAAAATGAAACTCACCATCAAGGCCCATTTGCTTTGCAATGCCACTCCATAGCTGTTCTCTTTTGTCCAGATTTTTATAATCGCTTTCGCGTTTGTCGTACAGTTCTTTGTGCTCGGACACCAATGAGACCAGCAACTCCACATTCATCGTGCCCTGCATCTTCTTTGTCTTCTTCGCGGCTGTGTAGATGCAACTCGGCGTCTGTCTTCTTCGCTGGTATGTGTGCTCAGCAAGGCAGTTTTGTGTTTGAGCACCCCCAAGTTGTCTTTTAACCGTAACTTCAGAAGCTCCAGACACGTGTGCAAAAGCGCCATTCTCATTGGTCGAATAGATTTCGACGCGAGGCGTCAAAAAACAAACAACAAACAACAACATCCCAATGATTACAACTCCCCCCTTTATAGGATTTCACCTTTGGGAGCTACCATCCACCCAGGTTCCCACAGAAAATCTATTTACACAAAATATTAAAATATATACATTCAAAGTTCCCCTAACCCCTATAAAAATAGATAATTTCCCCATGCAAAAATAGAATTCACAGACTGTTCCTAAAACATTTCAATAATTCACTCCAATAATAAAATTACTAATCTAAATCTCCCCTGTTAACTTTACAATGATTTTGGTTCCCTCCCTGGAAACAATATAATGTCCTTGTACCCTTAGAGACCTCTTTTGCTGGCGGACCATTCCTGACACAGAAAACAGAGGTGAGTCACCACAATCAGACAAGGCATAGACATACATGCAGCAGGTGTAAAACAAATATTTAAATTTATGTGCTGTCACAGGTGCTCCTGACCTAGAAGAACATTGCTGCTGCTGCTTAACTTTTTTTGAACACACTTTATTCAAGTATGCAGATCAATTATTGACTTTTACAGCATAACGAAATGAACGAAGAACAAGTGGCATCTCAGCAAAAATGAAGGTATCAACAGGAGTCTTTCAAAAACAGTTTCCCAGGACTTAGAAAATATTACCATAAAAGTAAATAAATAACGAAACAATAATTGACAAAGAAATATTACATTGTACACTGATTATGAGTGGAAAAGCTGCCCATAAAGGTAAAAAATACTGTCCCATTGCAAAAACACCCTATGCTAAAATTTATCCATCTGGCCAACCAAAGTGTTCAGTCACAGGAGTCCATAAGTCATAAAACATCTCTGACCTCAAATGAAGTTTAGCTGTTATTTTTTCCATCAAGTAAACTTTCCTCAAAGCCTCCAGCCACTGTTCCAGAGTTGGGGGTGAGGTTTTAAGCCAAGATCTGGTAATCATCTTTTTTGCCACCAGTAGAAGGATTTGTATAAGTTTAACTTTTTTCTTTTCTATGCCTTCTTCTGGAAGGATGCCTATTATATAGTAAAGTGGATTTAATGGCAAGTTGACCTGTGTTATAACTTTAATAATGTTTTGAATTCCTTGCCAATATGGTATCAGAACAGGGCAGTCCCAAAAAATATGTGTGTGATCTCCAATTTTATTGCATTTCCTCCAACATAGATCAGATTTATTTTTGTCATATTTAGATATGGTGTAAGGGGTCTTGAAGAATCTCATCATAATCTTCCAGTTGAACTCATTCCATGTAGGACTGTTTGAAATTTTATGAACCCCCTCACAGATTGTTTCCCACTTTTCATCCTCAATGACAATGTTTGCCTCCAATTCCCATTTTCCTTTAAGATCTAGTGAATTATCTGACAGGTGTGCCTGCAGACATTGGTACAAATTTGATACCATCTTCTTCCTTGATTTATCAACAATGCTTTTGATCATTAACTGTTCTATTTGAGTTGGTGGTTGTCTCAAAGCCTCCCATTCCCCACACGACCTTAAGTAGTCCCTTATTTGCAAGTATCTGTAAAAATCCTTGGAATCTATACCGTATTTATCTTGTAATTGTTTGAAAGATTTTAAGATGTCTCCGTCAAATAATTGATGTATTGTTAATAAACCTTTTTTGCCCCAGTCTGAGAAACCAGGATCTATCTTGTTTGGCAAAAAGTCTGCTATTTTGGAAATTTTGAGTGCTCTTGAAGTTGTCAGGGGGGCGCCAATGTTTTTCCTCACAGTTGACCATACTCTCTGTGTACACAGTATCAAATTGTTTTTTATTTTGAGGTCTCTCCATTTTTTCTGTCCCAGGAATGGTGCTGTTTCAAGTGAAACTGAGGGAGAAGCATAGTTTTCCAGTTTTATCCAATTTGTATCCTCATCTTGGCTCACCCATTCAGCCAGCCCTCTTAGTTGAGCCGCCCAATAATAAAACTTTAGATTTGGTAATCCTAAACCGCCATCCCTCTTAGAACTACATAATAATTTTTTCCGAATTCTAGGCTTTTTATTTTGCCACACGAATGTAGAGATCATCTTATTTAATATTTTAAAGGTGGAGGATGGGATCCATATGGGAAGAGCTTGAAAAAGATATAGCAGGCGAGGGAGAACATTCATTTTGACCGTTTCTATTCGACCTACTAGGGACAAAGGTAAAATTTCCCAACGTGTTAAATCAGATTTTAATTTTAAAATCAATTTACCATAATTTTCTATGTACATTTTAGAATGTTGTGATGTAATCATTACTCCTAAATATCTAAACCCTTGGGTGGTCCAGTTAAATGAAACTATTTTATCCAAGTCTGCTGGCCTCTCCCCTATTATCATCATAGCATGCGATTCAGATTCATTAATTTTGTATCCCGATATTAATCCAAAATTCCGTAGGCATTCCAAAAGAGGGGGAACAGAAGCAAGTGGGTTCTTAAGGTATAATATAATATCATCTGCATAAAGTGAGATTTTGTTATCTATTCTTCCGACTGACACGCCCTGTATTCTTTGGTCTTTTCGGATGAGTTCAGCCAGGGGCTCTATACTAATTGCAAACAATAACGGTGAGAGGGGGCACCCTTGTCTGGTTCCTCTTCTGACTCTAAAACCTGCAGAAGTGCATCCATTCACCCGTACTTTTGAGATGGGTTTTGTATAGAACACTTTTATCCATTTGATGAAATCCGAGTGGAATCCCATAGTCTCCAGCACCCGTTCAAGATATAGCCAATTAACCCTATCAAATGCTTTCTCAGCATCCAAGCTTACAAGCATTGACGGTTCTGATGTCTTTTTAGCTGCCTGCACGATATTCAGCGTTGTTCTTATATTATTTATTCCTAATCTACCGGGTATGAATCCAGTCTGATCTGGTTTAATTAAATTCCTTATATATTTCTGGATTCTCTTAGCCAATATTGCTGTCAAAATTTTCATATCACAGAAAAGTAAACTTATGGGTCTGTATGAGGCACAGCTTGCAGGATCTTTACCTTCTTTGTGTATTACTGATATTATTGCTTGAGACCAGGATTTAGGTGGGTCATTTTCTTTTAAAGTATGATTAAAAACTTTTTGTAAAAGAGGCAAGATTTCATCTTTAAAACACTTATAAAATTCACCTGGGTACCCGTCTATCCCTGGAGATTTATTGTTTTTCAGGTTTTTAATTGTATTTTCTATTTCTATCTTTGTAATGGGCTCTACTAAAGTTTCAGCTTGTGTTTTAGTTAATTTGGGCATCTTAATTTTTTCTAGAAAGACTTTGATCTTTTCTTCTCTATTTGTAATGTCCGGTGAGTCATACAATTTTTCATAATAAAGCGGAAAAGGCTTACGCTACATCTTTTGGGTGGGATACTACTTTCTTTGAGGACGGATTAAGTATTTTTGCTACGCTTCGATTGGCTTGAGCTTTGCGTAATTGGAATGCCAATAATCTGCTAGCCCCGTTTCCTGATTCATAATATCTCTGATTAGCAAATCGTAAGGCTCCCTCTGCTTTATTGGTTAATAAATCGTTATATGTTTGTCTACAGTGGTTTAAGGATTTTAGGGTGTTTTTATCATTTGTCTGTTGATGTTCTCTTTGCAAATCCATTATGTCTTTCTCTAGTTTCTTTTGTTTTTTTTCCCTATCTTTTTTTATTTTAGATGAGATCGCTATAATTTTGCCCCTCAGCACTGCCTTTGCGGCTTCCCATAATATAGTGAGCGAGGTTTCTCCATTATCATTATTTTCCAAATAGTTTTTCCATTCTTGTTCAATATCGTTGACCACCTTCGGATTGTTTAGAAGAGAAACATTTAATCTCCATTGTCGGATTTCATTGTTATTTTGCAGATTTAATGAGAGGACTACTGGTGCATGGTCAGATATTGTTATCGAGTCAATATAGCAGTTCGTGACTTTATAGGCATCTCTTTTTGACACACAAAAAAAATCTATTCTGGAATAGCTGTTATGTACTTTGGAGAAAAAAGTATATTCCTTCTCTTTTGGATGTTTATGTCGCCATATGTCCATGAGTCCCAATTCCTGCATTGTATTATGCAGCAACTTTGTTTTGCGTGGTGTGGGTCCTGGCTCAAATGGTTTCTTATCTAAATGTTGGTTTAAGACACAATTAAAGTCTCCCCCCACCAACAGGAACCCTTCTGCATGTGAAGTTAAGATGACAGTTATTTCTTTAAAGAAAGATGGGTCATCTTCATTTGGTGCATATAGATTCAAAATAGATACTTTAACATTCCCAATATTTCCCACCATCATTACATAGCGACCTTTTTTATCAGTAAAGGTTTTCTCAATTGTGAGACCTAGAGCCCGATGACACAAAATGGCTACCCCTCTTTTCTTTTTGCCTTCTCCACAAGTTGAACTAACAACCTGGCCCACCCAATCTCTTTTAAGTTTCTGATGTTCCTTCTCGTCCAGATGAGTCTCTTGAAGCAAGGCAATTGAACAGTTTAATCTTTTCAACTGGGATATAATTTTTTTTCTTTTTATGGGATTATTGACTCCGTTCACATTATAACTAACCACAACAATTTTGTTCATGCTTTATGGTAAAAAAAAAATAAGTGTACAACTGCTAAGGTTTCTGCTGAATGCCAACAAACAAAAAAACGACAACAACTGAACTGAACATTTTTCAAAACTCAATAGTTCACAGTTATGGACCTCCAATAATCCAGTGGTCAGCCCCAGGAACAGCAGCGAATAGCTAATCCAGCCCGGAACCTCCCACTCCCGTTCTTTCATGGGCAGGAAGCTTGTGCTTCCTGGGTAAATTGCACATAGTGCGGTGGCGACGGTCTTCCAGGGTTTCCCGTGGTTGTGCTTTAGTCGCCTTAAAGGCCGAGTCCCCATTAGAATGAGAAACATAGACTCATCCAGACAGACCCATCTGATATTTTAACTTTCTTCTCTTAATTTACTTATACTTATAGCCGAATAATAAGAAAAATAGGTAAAATTGAAACTATAAAGTCACTGACAAACTTTTTTTTTTTTTTTTTTTAAATGTCCCTGCAGGTGTTTACATCTTACCTCACCACCTTGCCTACTTTACTCATGTCCAACATTCTCTGGGTCTTTGTGGCCTCCACTGATGAGGGCTCTAATGTCTGCTGTGCTCAGCTGCAGTCGGTTCTGTCTTCTGTCGTTGTAATGGGTCCATCCATCTCTGGCTAATTCCATTTCCAAGACATCTCTGTCCTCTATCTCCATGTTTATTCCCAGCTCTTTCAATGTAGATTTTGCTTCCAGTAAGGAGGGGAACAATCTTGCGCCTGATTGCGTGAAGATTCTCAGTTGGGCCGGGTATGGTGACTGAGCTCTGATGTTTTTCTCCTTCAATTTTTTAATAAACTCTCGCACCTTTTTTCTTTTCTTCTGTAGATCAGATGAGTAATCCTGGTCAAAATATACTTTGTGCCCTTGGAACTCGACTTGACGTTGCTTCCATGCCTGCTGCAGCACAGCTTGTTTCACTTGAAAGTCCAGAAAGCGAACTATGATGGAGCGTGGTGGCGCTGTTGTGCTTCTGGGTTTCGGTCCAAGGGCTCTGTGAGCCCTTTCCACATTGATGTCGATCTCTTCTCTGATTTCCAGAGCAGTTTTAAAGAAATGACACACGAATTTCACCATGGCATCCTTCTCAGACCCCTCTGGAATTCCATAAAGTCGAATGTTATTCCGTCGGAGTCTATTTTCCATGTCGTCGCACTTGCTAGCGAGGCTAGCTTCTCTATGTAGCAGGTAGCTCAGTACTTTCTCGTGCTGGATGTGGCTATCCTCCTTAGCACTCACTCGATTCTCCACTTCGGTTAATCGTTTGTCTAGACCTTCAGTGCGTTGTTTCAGCTCCTCCATCGTATTTTCCAACCTGTTTAGGGAGCTTTTCAGGTCACAAAAAGAGTCCATATTTTCTTTTCGGAACTTCTTTAATTCCGCTAGCATCTCGGACTCAGCATTAGCATCCGCCATGCTTTTCCCTGGTGTAGCTTCAGCTAGCGTTAGCTGTTTGGAGCCTACTTTTCCGTCGTCATTTCTGTTTCCTTTAGCCTCTTTTTTGTTTATTCTTTGGGTCGACATCTTCCCTGCAGTGTCTCAGTCTTGTAAATCTTGCGTTTATTTGTCAGTAGGCTTTTTTGAAATCGGCTTTTGCCACGAGTCTGTCGGAGCTAGTCGTTTACGTGCTCACCTCAGCCATGACGTACGCTGCTGCTTAACTTTAACTGCATTAAACTAATAAACTGTGTCAATTAACCTTTTCTGTCCATTTCTTTAATGTGACAACTGCTCGTTGTCACATGATGTACAGTGTTTGTTTTTATAAATAACTGTCTATAAAAATTTCTAACATATTCATATCTTGTAAACAAAGACTTATGAAATCCTGTTTGTTTCACTCAGGAACCAGTGCCAGTGATGCGCATTTCCAGGCATATCACCTTGAGGGCTTGATGCACTGGAATGATGACCACATTGAGGACGCTGTCAAAGGAAATTCCTCCTTCTGGTTATTTGAAACTACAATGAGAGAGGCTGTGGACCAACTCAGAGAAGCAGTGCTTGGGAAGCCCTCCTGGAGCATATACAGATAAGAAATATATACATTTGTTATTTTGCGATTTATCCATTTATCCTAATGTCACAACAGCGTTAACAGCTTTTTTTTAAATCTGTGTAGGTGAATTGCTTGGAATAGAGTACCTCTACAGCCAGACTGGCAAGTCATTTACTGCCATGCTCCAGACCCCTGAAGAGGAGGACAGGCTGCTGGCCAGAGTCGATGACCAGAACTTCCAAGACGAGGGGTTTGGGGAAGACACCATGGAGGACATCACTGTTCCAGTGTTAGATGACCCCCACCTTGATTTTGTTTCCACCCCCTAATCTTCACCTCAGCCGTGACTCTCAGCATCACCAGGTGGGCCTAAATGTTCTGCTCCTCATCTTTCCTCTGTGGTGGTGTCACAAGGCAACTGAGACTGAAAGCAGCCCTTCAGACGAGGCAGAGGTGAGATGTTTTAAAGCAGTGTTTTTCAACCAGTGTGCCGTGGGAGATGGTCAAGTGTGCCGTGAGAAATTGCCCTCATTAACTGATCTAAAAACATTTTCTATCTCCAGGAAATCAGCTCTGTGTTCATCCAAACAGGCCCTGATAAAACACTGAGAAGTTAAGAATATGAAATATCATAAAAAAAAAATTCTTTGTGTTTATATGATTCTATTAAAGACACTTTGATAAGAATGACGGTACCGCGATTTAGCTGCAGCTATAACTGTGTAAGGAAAAGTCCCGCCCCTTTAACTGTATCCACCAATCATTCTTGAAGGCTTAATCACATGTCATCAGTCTGACCAATCAGAAGTGGTTAAAGTATTCACTTCCTCGCAAAAAAGTCTCTCTGTTCTAAGAAAAATACCAGCTAAAGCTTGTCTTTAGCGGTGTAGCTTTCTACAGAATCTGGTATCAGACTGTGGAACAAGTGAACAAAACAATGAAGCTCAAAGACGCTGGTCTTTCTGCGGTCGGCGGATTATCGGCACTACATCTCCCATGATGCATTAAAGTGAGTGTCTTAGCAGACAATGAGTCTCTCCTCTTAACATCTTAAAACAACGAACACACATCAAACAGTTTTTGAATCTTTTGACTTAATTTTTAATACATCTTTTAGAAAAAAAACAGCTGCAGCTTCCAGCTTTTTCTGCAACAATTATCACAAAAATGCATGTGAGATTGCAGAGGGGCTGTAGATCAATATAGACTATGAGCGTTTTCTTTTTTTTTTTTATTTATCTATTTTTTGGGATGCTGGTGTGCCGCAGGATTTTTGTCAAGGTTAAAGTGTGCCGTGGCTCAAAAAAGGTTGAAAAACACTGTTTTAAAGGACCATCCTTTTATTTCCATCTTATCTGATTCAGCATTCCTAACATTCATTTGCATTTATTAGTCGGCTGTTGTTGGACCCGATGGCAT
>CM074503.1:9426532-9441781 GCA_037389245.1 Oryzias sinensis | reverse complement strand
CCACCAACTGAGATCACATGACTTATTAAGGTGCTTTTTGTGCGCTGATTTTGCTGTCAGGTGTTACCTTTCAGCCTCAGGCTTCAGACCGTAGTTGGAAACCGCTGTTATGTCCGGTCCGGTCCGGTCCCGGTCCGGACGCAAACGGTAATGGTGAAGCGGGACACCGTTGCTATGGAACAGCAGGCTAGAAGCCGTTTATTTCTTTGGGGGGCGTGTATGATGGGGACCATGTGTGTGTGAGCGCGCGCACGCGTGCTTGCGTGTGTGTGTGTGTAAGGAGAGAGCCCCCCCTCTCTCCTGTGAGCGCGGGGGTGTGAGCGCGGAGCGGGGGACTGTCGGAGAACCGTAAATTAAAAATAATGTGTCTAGTCCAAAAGTTTTGGTGTCTTTCTTAACCCACTCTGGAGGCTGAAGGTTCAGAACGCCGAGGAAATCTCCCGTGTGTTTCTGACTACGGTCGGAAAAGAGAAGTCATCGTGCAGGAAAGGTTCAACACTTGTATTTGCGCACAATGCAAATCATGTGTTCTAAATTACAGTAAACAGATTGTTAAAAGACAACACAGAAAATATTTAACAGATTTGAATAGAAATGTAGGGTTTTTTGATGTGTGTATGCTGAAACCGGTGCTCGTGCTCCGTCACGCGATGCAGGAAGAGAGGGGATAGAGCCCCTGTGAGGGTGTGGAGCGCATACACGCGCGGTCAGTCGCCGTTTAGGAGTTGAGGAAAAAGTAATAAAGAAAGTTCCTCTTGAAGAGCTGAGACTGGTTCTTTGGTTTAACCCGCTCTGGAGGCTCAGAGGGTTCGTATGCGGAAGTGAACCCCTTGACTATTGATGTCTGCGCACGCAATGGCTACAGGGAGGGTAGGGGGTTGTGGGCCGGTTTGGATGATCAGAACGAGTCTGATCGGAGGCAGACTGTTCCGAATGACGTGTTTACATTTTTGTTCCGATCAGGCATTCTTTCCAATTACTTTTGTCCATGTAAACGTGGCCACTGGCGCCCTAACCCCTAGCTGAGGACAAAGGACTTTTAACGAAGGCTAAGTGGACAATACCATCCAGTTTCAGGTCTGACTCCTCCTCCCCAATGAGCGCAAATATACCAGCTCTTTTACCAGCTAATTCAGAATTGCCAATGTCTCTTGGATAAGAGGTGAAACGTGTTCTAACTAGCACGACCGCCACAGGGAGGCATAGGGGGACAGAGAGTGCAGCTACTGCCAACAGGAGAGTAGGTCCCTCACCACGCCCGGAGGGCCCAATGCGGGAGGAGACTGAGCTGGAGGAGCCACATTTCTGCTGTGTACAAGAAGGCCTGCAGCAGACTCTACTTCCTAAGGAAGCTGAGGTCTTTCAATATGTGCAGAAAGATGCTGGGGATCTTCTACCAGTCTGTGGTAGCCAGCACCTTGTTCTCCTCCGTGGTCTGCTGGGGAAGCAGCATTGCAGTCAGTGACACCAACAGACTGAACAAGCTGATCAGGAAGGCGGGTTCTGTCATTGGCTGCAAACAGGACACTTTTCAAACAGTGATGGAGAGGAGGTCACTGAACAGACTCCTTTCAATCATGGACAACCCAGACCATCCTCTCCACCCTGTTCTGGACAAACAGCGGAGCTCCTTCTCTAGAAGGCTCAGACAGCTCCGCTCCAAAACTGCCCGGTACCAGAAATCCTTCCTGCCCAATACTATAACCCTGTTCAATAACTCACAATGCAGAAGATAACCTTCGCACATTATTTTTCTCCTTTTCTAATAGCTCTTTAAATTATACCACATTTTCCTTGTTCTTCTTTTTTATTTACATTATTCTTAGTCTTTTTTTCCTGTCAGTTGTTATGGTAACGAACAAATTTCCCACGTGTGGGATCAATAAAGTATTTCTGATTCTGATTCTGATTGGTTCAAAGCAAATGAAGCGTTGAGAAAAAGGAATAGAGGAGAGTGACAATTTTGTAAAACTACTCTCAAGCACAAACACCAGAAATGAGGAGAGAAGGTGTGTGAAAGAAGGAGATGGACACTAAACTGCTCGAGAAGCAGGCGTAAGAAAAATTGATGGAGTCTGGGGAAACAGTTGATAGAGGACTGGAAGCAGGCTGTAAGGCAATTATCACCATCTCTGCCATTTGATTTAGACCCATCTGAGTGTGTAACACTAAATTAATCACATCCAAAGTAGATATAGCAAAAGCCTATTTCAGCCTCAGATTTCAACGATTGCTTTTCATCACAAGGAAATGTTCTGCTGAGATGTTCTAATTAAAGCAGATTATCTAATTCCACTCAGGGGAAAAGTGCTGAAGTGAGTTACCTTACACAAATTCAAAGTAGGCCTGGGCGATAAATCGATCAAATGAATTAATTCGAATTTTTTGTTACGGACGATTTCAAAAATAACTAAATCGAGTTTATATGTGGCGCATTTTTGGCTCCCCAGAGCTTCCGTAGCGTTAGTATCACACGGCGACAATCGACGCACAAAGCAGCTAGCGACAGCATGGATACCGGTGACAGTGGGAAGTTTGTTGTTTGGAAGGAAGAGACTCCCCCCCCCCCCACGCTGCCCATCGGAGTCAAAGGCTTTCACGCGCGCTCGCGTGGCATGCGCTCAGTCCTCTTAAACACGCACGCGCCCTGACACAGAAATATATACTCATTCTACAACGCCGGAATAGTTAGTTCATTAGTTTTTACTGTTATTTGTTAATAAAAAATACTGCGTTGTAATTATTACTTTTACCGATATATTCATTTGTGACGCGGCCGCTTTAGGATTTTGTGTTCGGAGGAGGTGGCCGCGAGGGGGGGGGGGGTCTGACCGCGACTCCTGCTGGGTCATCATCTTCTCCGTGGAAAAGACGGGGTTTCTTTATTTAGTTAAAACCTTAGAGCCCAGATATGAGATGTATTGTTAATCCTTTAGAAAATGGTGCTACTCTCAAGGTGAATGTTTGTCTCCTTTTAGTCCAGACTACAAAGTGTGACTTAAAACACAGCTGGGACTTTAAGTAAAGAAGTACAGTAACCTTTTTATTCAGGATAAGTGAAAACAAGTTTAGAATAACGAAATTAGACAAAAACCAGACAAAAGTTATATAAAACAAGACAATTATTTAAACACAAATCCAAAAGGGAGTGAGAAGAAGAAAAATCTTATACTTAACTTTGAATCCAAGAGTGTGTTCATTTATTTATTATTCATGCCAGAAATGGGGGTCACATTTGTCTTGGGTTTGATTAAATAAAAGCAACATTTGCTTGAACTTGTCTGCCGTTTGTATGTATTGCTATCCTTAAAAAAATAATGTCAGCAACAAGTGTGCATCAGCCACGTGAACAAAACGTTTGTATTTAGCATGATCTTCATGTGCGTCCCGCCACTTACAGTGAGGGCAGGGCGCTGCGCACACTATTGTTCCAAGATAAGTCTTTGCATTTTGATTATCAGCTGTTGAAAATCCATAAAATAACACAACTACTGGTAATTCATTAATTTGCATTAAAAAGAAGGTGTCATGGCGGGTTAGACAAGACAAACCCAGATGCTGGACCCCGGAAGAAAAACACAGGTGAGTTGGTGGGTGAGTGAAAAAGTTTAATTCTCTTTACGTAGCGAAAGATCAGATAATTGTTCGTGGTGTGACTGGGGGTTTGTTCGTGGCTCGTGGTGTGACTGGAAGTTTCGACAGAGACTCGTGGCGAGACTTGAGGCAGGCTGTGGCTTGAAGAATGACTGGAAGGTTCTCTGAGGTTTGGATCCGTGAGACAAAGACACCTCGTGGGAATGATGTCATGAGGAAGAGGCAGAGAGCGAGACTTAGGCAAGGTCTAGAGTACATGAGCCAGAGAAAATAGTGACCAAACTATGCACCATCAGGGGCAACGAACTGGTGATGAAAGCTGGTCCAGGATCTTCTCAAGTAGACAGGCAGGTGATGAGGTGAGTGGAAACAGCTGTGACGCATCAGGGACCAAGCAGAGGAGGGAGGGGGAGGAGTCTGACAGAGGCACCATGACATAAGGAGAACGATCCAGTGCTTTAGACCAGATTTAAACTTTAAACTCAGCGCTCAGAAGAGAATTGATCAAAAATATTTTAACGAACCTGTATCTTGATTATTAGGGCGTTCCAGTATGCTACTATTCATTTCTTATTATGAAGTCTCTTTTTTGGTAATTAAATAAATCTTTTAGATTACCTAGCTTTTTCTTACATCTGTTTTAAACTCTGTCTGAGGTCAAAAGAAGCGTGCGCTTGTTTATAATTAACTTACAAGCCACATCACAGAAAAAAGTAACAGAAAGGCTTTATTTGGTTAAATTCTTAGTACCATGAGACCAGCAAAAATATTTATTAACTAGTGCTGTTCAGTAATGTCAGGGTTCTTGTAGTGAGCTGTGTGCTTTCGTATTTATTTATTAGGATTATCTCAAAATGCCTCTTCATTTTCAGCACAGTGTTTGTGGGAATGTTGCATTTGCCAATGCTGTGAAAAAGGTTCTTTTTTTTTTTAAGAGCAAGGCTGCCCTCTAGTGGTTGTAAGATGCTAACGCTTTGAAAAACTGTGCTTTTCTGCAATGTCTGTGTATTTTCTTTGATGGTTAAATTAACAAGCTGTGGTGCTTTAAAGTGATCATCTAACATACTAGGTAGTGTATGAGCTAGAAAATAATTTTCCTTCTAGGAATGCTAAAGTGATAAAATCTTCTCTATCCAATTGCTATATTATAACAATATGACCCTGAGGATATTTCTTTCATAGTAGGTAAAAGCAAGAACTTTTATATCCTTTAATTAACTCTATTCACAAATAATACAAATTTTGGTTAATATATTCTTTTAATTGCTGACACTATGGCTAACAGTCAGGTACACTCCAGCTTCCTCCCACAGTCCAAAAATAATTTCTGTCTCTAAATTGTCCATGTGTGAGCATGTGAGTGTGTGTAGTATAGGGGTCTCAAACTCAATTTAAAACCCTAATGCAGGGCCGCATCAGGTTTTCCACAAAAAAAAGCTTTGTTTAAAAAATTACAATCTTCTAAAATCTCTTTATTTTTTAACGCAAATAGATAGATAGATAGACAAACTTTATTTATCCATTTGGGAGGTTCCCGCATGGAAATTGACATCTCCATCGCATACAGCACTGGTTGACATACATATAGGAAAAAGGAAAAAGCAGCACAGTGACTAGAAAAATTAGGAAGATTAGAACAGTAAGAAACAATTTAAATATCTGCAAACAGTATATACAAAAAAAGGTCATTCAGGCCCCACGTCTACAAAGGAGTTCCTCAGTCTATTAGTCCTGCACCTCGGGAGGAGCAGCCTCTTGCTGAAGGTGCTTCTCTGGCTACTGATAGTCATGTACAGAGGGTGGGTGGTATTGTCCAGGATACCTGTCAGTTTTTTTCAGTGTCCTTCTCTCTGCCACAGTAGCCAGAGGGTCCATACTTGTGCCAACCACAGAGCCAGCCCGCCTGATCAGCTTCTCCAGCCTGGAGAAGTCTGTCTTTGAGGTGCTCCCCCCCCCCCCAGCACACCACAGCGAAGGTTAGTACACTCGCGACCACAGACTGGTAGAAGATCCCCAGGAGCTTCTTGCAGATGTTGAATGATCTTAACCTCCTCAAGAAGTACATCCTGCTCTGGGCCTTCTTGTACAGCTGCCCCGTGTTGCTCGCCCAGTCCAGCTTGTTGTCCAGCCACAGCCCAAGATATTTATAGGTCTGCACGACCTCCACCTCCTCCACTCCTATCAGAACTGGTCTGGGCTTGGGTCTGTCCCTCCCAAAGTCGACGACCAGTTCCTTAGGTCAATTCTCTCAAAAATTGTCCAAGCTTGTGTGCTTTTCTACTGGCCTCCCTGAACTTTGCTTTGAGTTCAGAGTTGCACTGCAGGTCAATGAGATCCATTTGAAGCAC
Organism: Oryzias sinensis; assembly: GCA_037389245.1. Classification (NCBI taxonomy): domain Eukaryota; kingdom Metazoa; phylum Chordata; class Actinopteri; order Beloniformes; family Adrianichthyidae; genus Oryzias; species Oryzias sinensis. The sequence continues at coordinate 9,435,839 of CM074503.1, read as the reverse complement.
AGGAGGGGCATCTTGAACATCAAAGGAGAAGGGGTCTGCAAAAGGCTTGGAGTCGGGCTTGGAGTCGGGCATGGAGTCGGGCATGGAGTCGGGCATGGAGTCGGGCATGGAGTCGGGCTCTGGCGGGTCGGGCCAGCAGTCGGGCTCTGGCGGGTCGGGCCAGCAGTCGGGCTCTGGCGGGTCGGGCCAGCAGTCAGGCTCTGGCGGGTCAGGCGTGGAGCCGAGCTCAGGCGGGTCAGGCGTGGAGCCGAGCTCAGGCGGGTCAGGCGTGGAGCCGAGCTCAGGCGGGTCAGGCGTGCCAGTGGAAGTGGGGACCGGTAGGGGTTCAGGCGGCACCCCCCTGGGAGCTGGAACGGGTCGGGGCGCAGGCGGCACCCTCCTGGGAGCTGGAACGGGTTGGGGCGCAGGTGGCACCCCCCTGGGAGCTGGAACGGGTCGGGGCGCAGGCGGCACCCCCCTGGGAGCTGGAACGGGTCGGGGCGCATCCAGGACCACCACTGTATCAGGCTGTGGTGCGTCCGGGACCACCTCCGGAACATGAAGGGGCTGGAGTGCATCCGGGACCACCACTGGAAAGGGTTGTGGTGCGTGCCGGACCACCTCCGGAACAGGAAGGGGATGTTGAAGGGGACGGCGGGGACGACGGCGACGACGACCCCCCCTCATGGCGAGACGGCTCCCTGTGTAGTCCAGGTGGCTCCCACTCAGGGCATACGAGGCAAACTGGGCCTGGTCAAAAACCCAGTAAGACCTCGTACGCTCGGCTTCCTGGCAGTAGGCCTCCAGAAGCCGCATGTCCCGCTCTGCTGGGTCCAGAAAGTACGGTTGGTCCATTCTGACACGGTGCTGGGGGTGGCTCGAGAGCCGGATGGACCCAGATGCAGAGGCGGAGGACTCAGTTCAGGGACTAGAGGTTTTAATGCACAAAAAACAAACAAAAGGCGCTGCAGAGCAGGATGGCAAAAACAAAACAAAACTCACTGTGACGTGGCGAGGGACAAGAAACGAGGAACATGGCAAGACATGGCATGAACACCAGACAGGAATACTAATGGACCAACACAGGAGGAGGGCAGAGACAAGACTTAAATACAGACAGGGCAGACAAGACACAGGTGGACACGATCAGGGCTGATGGGGACCAAAGGAAGTAAAACTCAAGAAAACAGACAAGACAGGAGACTTTCAAAATAAAACAGGAAACAGAACAAGACAGAAAGCAAAAACCAATACAAAAGAAACTCAAACCATGACAGCTGCTCCCTATTTCCTTCTCTGCTTCTGTGCCGGTCCCAAGCCCGGATAGATTGAGAGGGTTGCGTCAGGAAGGCATCTGGCGTAAAAACATTGCCAAGTTAACCATGCGACTCAACCTCGAAGTGGTGGTTTTTTCACTGTGGCGACCCCTGATGGGAGAATTCGAAAGAGAGAAAGAAAGGAAGATGCCAATGATTTGGGCAGGACCATTTCATTGTCAGAAAGTAGTACAGTAATTATGTCTCTCCAAACAATGGCCAGGCCCTGATGGCTATCCTTCAGAGTTTTATAAAAAGTTCATAGATAAGTTAGCTCTGTTGTTATTAGACATGTATAATGAGGGATACTCTGGGGGATGCTACCACAGACACTTAATCAAGCCATTATTTCTCTGATTTTGAAGAAGGAAAAAGGCCCCCTCTCTTGCTCCTCCTACCACCTATAAGCCTGCCAAATGTGGACTTCAAAATCTTATCAAAAATTCTTTCCATCCGACTGGAAACAATCTTGCCTAAAATCATCAACCCTGATCAGAGTGGGTTTATTCGCAATAGACATTCTTTCTCCAACTTAAAGAGGAGACTCTTTAATATAACGTATAATAACTTAAACAGCAATACACAGGAAGCCATAATATTGTTAGATGCCGAAAAGGCTTTTGATCGAGTTGAGTGGGCTTATCTATTTCATACAGTTAGGAGATTTGGTTTGGGAGATAACTTCTTATGCTGAATCAAACTTTTATATGCTAATCCACTGGCTGCCGTTAGAACCAATAGCACTCAGTCCACTTACTTTTCACTTCATCGTTTAACCAGACAGGGCTGTCCTCTAAGTCCACTTTTGTTTGCTCTAGCGATAGAACCCTTGGCTATTGCTATTCGCGATAACTTGAACATTAGAGGAGATCATCGATATGGGGTGGAGGCAAATGTCTCATTGTACGCAGATGTCCTACCTCTCTATGTCTCTGACATCAACCGGTCAATACCTGTGATATTGAGTCTGCTATCTGATTTTAGGAAGTTATCAGGATATAAACTTAATTTGAGCAAAAGTGAAATTTTACCCCTGAACTCGCGTGTTAATAAATCTTCCCTGCTAAATTTCCCTTTTGAAGTGGCAAATGACAACTTTTTACATCTTGGAGTTCAAGTGACGAAAAAACCACAACACTTATTTAGAGCAAACTTTATCCCTCTTTTGTCAAAAACTAAAGAAGATTTTGAATGCTGGTCTTTGCTTAAGTTGTCTTTAGTAGCACGCATTAATTGTGTCAAAATGAACATATTGCCTCGCTTTCTGTATCTGTTTCAGTGATTACTTTTTCTTTTGACTAGCTCCTTTTTCTTCCAAGTTGATTCTCTTGTGTGTGAATTTCTTTGGGATAAAAAAAATTCACGTCTGTCAAAGCACTATTTACAGAGGCTATTTAGCAGAAGTGCTTGGAGGAATGGCCCTGCCTAATTTTAGGTACTACTATTGGGCATCTAACATACGAATTTTTAAATATTGGTTACAATCCGGAGCTCCTCCCACCTTAGACTGGTTAACCATGGAGTTGAACTCGATAAAGCCATTGTCTCTCAATGCACTGTAATATTCTCCTATACAATTCCCAATAAGAGAATATTCTAAGAATTATATAGTTAAAACATCTCTTAACATTCTGACCCAATTTAAGTGTTTTTTTGGATTACAAATCTACTCTCATAATGCCCCTTTAGCAGCTAATCCTTTCTTTACGCCATCTCTTGATGATAACGTTTTCTTAAAATGGGCCAATCTTGGTTTGGACCTTTAAAGATCTGTTCATTGACAATGTTTTTGCTTCTTTCCAACAATTATCAGAAAGATTCTCTCCTTAAGCAACATTTTTTCAGATATTTACAAGCCCGCAGTTTTGTTAATAGTACTTTCCCTTCATTTCCTAATTTATCTGAAACCTCGACCATAGATTCTTTGCTCTTGCCTTCTTCTGCATTGAAAGGGTCCATTTCTCTTATTTACAACCAGATATCAGCTATCCGGTCAAAAACTCTTGACACTATAAAGGCTCTTTGGGAAGATGATCTAGGAGAAACTTTATGATAGCATATGGTCTCAGATTCTTATGAGAGTACACAAATCTTCAAAATGCGCAAGACACGGTCTTATGCAGTGCAAACTGGTCCATCGCGTTTATTTTACAAAATTCCGTTCATCTAAAATGTTCCCTAATATTTCTCCAGCATGTGATAGATGCCACCAATGTCAAGGAAACGTTATTCATACGTTCTGGCTTTGCCCCAAGCTCCTGTGCTATTGGAATGAAGTTTTTTCAGTGATATCACGCGTTATTTGTCATGACTAAAACACGGAACGGACCCAGACGCTGGAACCCAGAGGTAGAGACAGGTGAGTGAAAGGTAAGTAAGAAGTTTATTTTAAGTTCTTGCTGATTCCTGGCGAGGCTGTGGGTAACGTGGCTGCGGCTCTTGATTGAAGTCTCCGGTACCGTACGTGCAGAGTCCCAAGAGCTGGGAGGCCAGACAGAGCTCGTGGCGTAGCTGGAGATCTTGAGGAGAGCTGTAGGTCAATACGTGGCGTGGCTGAAGATCCAGAGGAGCACAGAGACTGTGGCTCACAAACACAGGTGGCGTCGACAAGGAGTGTTGCGGCAGCTGCTGCTCGAGGAGGTGAGATTCAGGTGACACTCTTGGCATGAGGTGAGAACCTGAAGTGAAGAAAACAGTCAAGGTCAACTTAGGACAAGACAAGGGGGCCAGACGTAGTGAGCTTCAGGAGACTAGGCACCATCAGGGTTAACGGACTGGCGAAGAATGATGAAGCTGGGTCTCCTTAAGTAGCAGGTGTCTGATGAGTAGTGTGGTCACAGCTGAGAGGGATGAGCAGCAGAGCTGGAGGGGGAGGAGTCTGACAGGCCACCATGACATTATTGACAGGAACGTGAGACCAAACCCTCTGAGTGCCTTATTTAGAATTTTTACAGGGCCACCTTCCCTATCAAAATCTCAAAGGGACTCCCTCGCCTCTATGACTCTTCTTGCAAGGAGTAATTCTGTTAAACTGGAAAACACCACACTCCCCATCATCTTCGCAGTGGCTCAAGGATGTTCTGTACTTCCTCAAGTTGGAAAAGATAAGAATGACATTGAACGTTTCCTCTGATAAATTTGAACAAAGGTGGCATCCATTATTCCAAACGACACAGCAAATACAATTCTATTCTCTTCCAGACTAAATTACATCTGGGGCCTCCCTTTTGTCTGATTTTATCTCATGGATAGGTTTACTTCTTGCTTATTTTAATTTACTCTTCTGAGAAATCTCGGCATGTGTTAAGTTACAATTGTTGAAATCTATTATATTTTCTAAAGCTCTAATAGAGAGGGTTGGTGCAGTGTTTTGTGTATCTTTTAATTTATTTATTCATTTTGTCCTTTTTTGTTGCTTTTTTTTGTTTTTAGCTCTTTTATTTTATTAAAAAAAGAAGATTGTGCAAAAGTACCTTTATTTCGACTGGTATCTGTGATTTGATGGAGATTTTGTACAATTTCTGCATAAAACCAATAAAGTTTGGGGGAAAAAACAGTTAATACTCTCAGAAAAAAATGGTTGATCCAAAGGACAACATTCCTAGCTACAAGCAGAGCAACGTTGTGTACTCTATCCACTGCAAAGAGAACCTTTAACCATGTAGGCTAAGTTACCAATACCATCCAGTTTCAGGTCTGACTCTTCCTCCCCCATGAGCGCATATATACCTGCTCTTTTACCAGCTAATTCAGAATTGCCAAAGCCTCTTGGATAAGAGGTGAAACGTCTTCTAACTTTAAAAAACTAAGTCCAGATAACAGAACCCAAAGCCTTCTACTATTCTGTTTGGATTATTTGGATGTGGAAACAGGGGGCTGAACTTCATGAAACTAAAATATGAATGGATTTAACATTAATTCTTGTTTACTTGTTTGTTTGGACACATATTTCATTTACACTTGGATTATCTCAAAGAAATCCAAGATTCTAGAAAACTTCACTGTTCAGTAGGTATCTCCCTCTGGGTCTCACTGGTTGAAGTTTTGGTTAAAGATGTCAGGGATCCATTTTAGGTCAGTCAATTGGATCCAATCGGATCGATTAAAATGAACCAAGATTGAAAGGAAATTCAATCGACAACCACAAATATCAACCAGAATCGAATCATTGTTAAAAAGAATAATAAAATCCCTAATTTATAGACATGAGCGGCGCCTCTCAGGTTAGGGTCTCCCAGCCCCACTTGTTGGCATGCAGCACCTCTGAAAATCACAAAATGTATGTTAAGAAAAACGCATTTCTACAGCTGGAAAACTAAAACAAAAAGATAACTATCATAAAATACTGTATGTAAGTACATTTGCAAGACCATTTAAACTTCACTTGACCTTCTGCTTTTGTCTTAAAAGAGTAATAAACCAAATAAAAGAAAAAAAAGAAGTTGTTTAAGTTATAGCAACACTTTATTTTCTTAAATAACACAGAATATTAGTACAGTCCATTTTTTTTACATTAGAGGCAGAAGTAACACACAAACCCACAAACACACGCATACAGAGTTCTAGGTACGTTCCAGACCAGAACCTCCAGTTCTTCAAAGCCATGTGACGTGATCGATGACTAAGTGTCCATTTTAGCAGTAAAACATGTTGGATTTATTTTGTCTAATGGCCGAGACATCACCTTCTGTTACTGTACAGGTTAGGCTGGTGAGAATTTTACAGACATCATTTTTCTGTCTTTAAAACTAAAAAGCAAAACCATTAAACTGTAACTGCATGCACCGAGCAATGTTAAAGAACAAAAAGAGAACATTTCTCTTTACCGCTCATCTGAACAGAATTACAGATTTACTCTGCATCACAATTCAGCAGATCCAAACAAAAATTACATTATCGCTTCAGTGCATTAAACACAGCTAGTGGTGCCAGCCTCCATAAACAGTGTTGATCCAGGCAGTGCATGAGGATGAGTCTGAGAGGACTTTGAAGTAGTGCTGCGGTTCACGCACTTGCATTTAGACCAACAACATTCAAATTGACCTGACAGTCTGCATTCACCTCTTAGCTGCACCATCACTGAAGAAACAAAAAACAACAGGTTCATTGGCACATTAATCGTCATAAACAGAGAGTGAGGTAATGGCCAGTTCAGACTATAAGCTAAAATTTAAGCAATATTTTTAAATAATTCAATTTTTCTAAAAAAAAAAAAACACACACACACAACAAAAACTGTGGAGAAAAAAGAACAAAGAAGCACCTCCTCATAGTAACAGTACCACATAATGAATTCATACCCATTAAAAGTCGTGCCAATTCCTCCAGGACCTGAAAAGCACAAACGGCTAAGAATAAAGCGAGGCGCCAACAAAACAAGATAAATCTTTCTGAGGAAAAAGCTTATTTACAGGGTCAGAACAAAGTGCAAGGCTAAGCTCCGTAGACATTCACACACTTAACATCCACAGTATATACCAAAAGGACATGCGTTGAGGCACATAAATATTCATTATAGAAAAACTGAAAACACTAAAAAGCATAAGACTCAGCTCCTGTGACTCAATTCTTATCCACCGTTGACGAAACATGCACTCCGAAGTTCTGAGATCATGGGATGTGAAAAGACAGAAGCTGAAGTTTCAGTCCTTTGTGGAAAAAGAGCAATCTATGGTACTGTTTTGTTCTTTTACTCGTTATTCTCAACAGAATGGTACCATTGTAAACCTGAAAAAAGCTTTAGTTTCAAAGCTCTTCAAACTTGTCGCTGCAAATCAATTCTGGTAGGTGAAAAATAAAGTCTTAAGTGACATAATTTAGAAATAAATGCATGCATAAGCTAAAATGCTACACTGTCAGATTTCTAAACAAAAAGTAGGCGTTTTGAGAAAACGTCTGGATTTCTTTAGGAGAAGATGAAAGTTTTCAGTATATCAGAGGAAAACCTTCCCTCACAACCACAGCAGAGCAACACTGCTGAATAAACTTGAGTAAAGAAAGCATAAACCTACCAATACAGTGCTACAGATTCCCTTTTCCTTGCTGTGAGTCACAAAAACATATCGTCAATCACTTCTTCATCACTGTTGTTTGGCAGATCACGTATTTCTGAAATCACTGTCACACACTGATTATTTTCATCAAGAAAAACACTTCAATATTCTTAAAACCGTCACTATAAGGTCAAATGAATGGATCCTCACTCCTCCTTGTCGTGGAGTGAGGACCGTACACGCTTACGCACATAAAAAGCCGTAAGAGCACAGCAGCAGGTGGTGAAGATGAAGAGCGCCACGGCATCGTGCGCCAAGTCTCCGTGGAGTCGCTCGTACAGAGGCCGGCGCACTGTGAAGTCTGTTCGCAGGGCTTCGATCTGCATCAAGGTGCACACAACCACAAACACGTGAAAGATCTGGTGGCCCTGCCCAATGAAGTCGCACTTCCCAGGGAACAAGCTCTCTGGGTGAGGGCAGCAGAAGAAGTAGGCGCTGATCAAGAAAAAGATCACATGGTACACGTGGTACACCACCATGGGGTCGGAGCAGCCCTCTCTGTAGCAGCTGTAAATGCGGTGCACCACGGGGCTTATGTCCAAACAGTAGGCCAAGGCCGACGGCACTACTTGGAAGAGCTTGTGGGCGAACTTGGGCAGCTCAGGACCGGCATACTTCCCGTAGCAGCAACCAAAGCAGGTAAGCCATGCCAGAAATGCTGCAGAAGGCAAAAAAAAGCCACGCACCATGGTGTGCAACTCTTTTTCTACCACATAATAGTAGTGCGCAAGAGCGCTCCCATACTGGTAGACTGCAACCCCTACATAGTCTAGGAAGTAGAAGGTGTAGTAGGACAGCTCTGATTTGGCAGAGAGGAGATGAGCAAGGGCACTGAAGGAGAGGTAGGTAAAAGCTGCCAGGAGCACAATGAAGAGGGGCTGGGCATGAGGGTCACGCAGAAAGTCCACAGTCTCAGAGATCTCCTGCCACTTCACCAAGATGATGAGGGCTGCCAAAAGGTGTGTCCACACGTTGATGGTCTCGTTGTGCCTCTGGAAGAGGGTGAGGAAGTAGTAGCGCCAGCTCTGGTCTGTCTGCCTGTAGCCAGTGTGGATGTGGCGCTCCTGGAACACTTTGGGCACATCGGACAACTTCACGGTGCAAGGCAGTGTGGGAAAGGCAGACTCCAACAGCTGGGGGATCTGCCTCAGCTGCTGCGCGTTGATGAACAGCCGGCCAATCTGCTCCATCACAACCGTTGCCATGGCAAACTTGCGACTACATAGTAAGATAGAGAGAGAATAAATTTAGCATTTTAATGTTTCACAGAGCACAATAGCAAATAAATCAACAGCACTGGAGGTGCATATCTGCAACAAAAATAATTCAAATTAGAACCTCTTTTTATTAAGAAAATGTTACAGTTGTGGTCATATTTAGTTTAGTTTTCTTTTTATTCTGTGTTTTGTGTACTTTATGTCATTAGAGTGGGACTTCTGTGGTTTTGTGGATCTTTGTGTATCTGTCCGTCTCTGATCATTTTCAGGTGTGGTGCTGGAAAGGTGTGGCTCCCTCTGGACCAGGGTTGATGAAGGCACCTTTAAAGCACTGTGTGGACCTCCAAACCTCGAGAAGCAAGCTCTGCTGTAACCTGTCTCCATTTCACATAAGCTCTCTTCTCCACTTGAGATGCAAAGTTTGTTGAGAAGAATAGTGTCACACTTAGATAGATTTAGAAGCTGTAGGGGTGAACTGCCATTTTCTTTAATGTGTTTTGTCCTGTTTATGTTAGTCTAAAGGGGCTAATGTACACAGATCAATTCTAATCCAATCTGTGATCCTTCGGGGTTCACTTCCCCATTCAGACCCTCAGAGCCTCCAGAGCGGGTTAATAAAAGAAGCAGTTTCCGTTCTTTTAGAGCAAAGCGTTTTTATCACTGTTAGGCCGAACTGAGCAAAACACCCTGAACGCGCACTTACATACACACTCTTGCGCTGTGCGCTGCCACACTCTGCCCC
>CM074503.1:9396196-9426032 GCA_037389245.1 Oryzias sinensis | reverse complement strand
CTGATAGATCGGCACATACCTGCTGCCAGAGAGCCTGGACAGGCGTGCAGAACCATAGTGCATGCATGTAACTGTCGGGTAGATTACTGTCACAGTGCTGACAAATGTCTGAGTTACTGAGACCCATCTTGAACATCCTCTGTCCAGTGTAGTAAATTCTGTGAAGGGTTTTGAATTGAACTAGCTGGAAGTTTGGACTTTTTGTCAGTTTAAAGGTGTTTAGACAGAGTTCTAACCAGAAGCTTTCATCTGTGCTGATGCTCAAATCTGCATCCCATTTTGTTATTGGAAGTGAAATATTGTTATCTAGGTTGCATAATAGTTTGTATATTTTGGAGAGTTTTATTTATTGAAAAATGAATCGGAGACTACTTTGTGGTCCTATCAGTATGATCTTGAAGTTCCTACATCCCCTCAGTTTGTTCCTCCTTCATTTTCTAAAAACTGTTTTTGGATATTGAATGGTAACAATTTCCCACTGACTTTGTATAGAAGTTGTGCAGTGTAAAAATCCACAAGGTCATAAAGGTTAAAAAGTCTGGGGAAAATTCAACGATAGACGTGTTTGAGATGAACCGGCACCTCGCCTGGATCGTTGGGGAGACCAGTCCGGGGGGTGGGGGGCTGTGGGATGAAGGTGAATCTGCAGCAAGACTGAAGGACAACAGGAAGTTGGAGTTGTCCTTAACATTCAATATAGTTTTAATATTCCTCTCCCCCTTAGTGTGATCTGGGTTATTATATATTTATTTTACGATTATTTTAATATTTTGTAATGTATGTAGCCTTTTTTAATGAATTGGTATTTTAAATTATTTTAATCAATCACTCAACTACAAAAACCATCAGGACACATGTCCCATAATGCATTGTTTTGTAGTCTGTAGGGCAGCTTTCAGTCAGTTCAGTTTCCAGCTGTGTCCGGGTAGGTTTGCCCCTTGCTCCCGCCCCTTTCTCGCAATATTTTTGTGATGATTGACAGTTGATGTTGGAGCAAAAACAAAAATATACATCTCACACCAGGTGATCTGTGCAGCGTTGAGTCCACCTGGGTGATCTCAAACATGCTTATTGTGCATCTTGGCTGCACCTATTTGGTGTCACAAAGATAAATTTCCATCCGTTTTCTTTACTATTTGTACTGTCATGACAGAGATGGTCCTGTCAGTTTACCTTGTTGCATTTTCAAAAGTGAAGAATAAAATGTGACACTGAATTAGAAACAGCACATTGTAATTTCTGCATCTATTATTAAAGTATTTATTAGTAATACAGTGGAAATTAGTAGATTTTGTTAGCATGTTGATTTACGGTATGCGCCCCTACATTTTCTGGTTGTGCCCCTAAAATTTTCAGTTAGGGGCCACTGTGCTTCTAGTGAAAAAAGTTAGTCTGGAGCCCTGGTCTGGCCCCCTTGTCTTGTCCTGTTCTAAGTTAACCTTGACTGTTCTCTTCGCTTCAGGTTCTCACCTCATGCCAAGAGTGTCACCTGAATCTCACCTCCTCGAGCAGCAGCTGCCGCAACACTCCTCGTCGACGCCACCTGTGTTTGTGAGCCACAGTCTCTGTGCTCCTCTGGATCTTCAGCCACGCCACGTATTGACCTACAGCTCTCCTCAAGATCTCCAGCTAAGCCACGAACTCTGTCTGGCCTCCCAGCTCTTGGGACTCTGCACGTACGGTACCGGAGACTTCAATCAAGAGCCGCAGCCACGTTACCCACAGCCTCGCCAGGAATCAGCAAGAACTTAAAATAAAACTTCTTACTTACCTTTCACTCACCTGTCTCTGCCTCTGGGTTCCAGCGTCTGAGTCCGTTCCGTGTTCTAGTCATGACAGAAATGAAACTGCAGAGACAAATACCCCTTGTGCTATCCTATGACCCCCCCCTTACATTGACGTGTTCTTCCTACCATGACAAAGGTGGATAAAGGTGGAAAGAATTCATGTAATCCATGGACACCAGTGAAGATCACAAATCACTGAAGAAGAGCACTGTCTAGTGCAGTGTTTTTCAACCTTTTGAGCCACGGCACACCTTAACCTTGACAAATATCCCGCGGCACACCAGCATCCCAAAAAAAAAAAAAAAAAAGCAGAAAGTCTGTTTTGATTTACAATCCCCCCCCCCCCACCCGGCAATCAATTTTTGTGATAATTGTGGCAGAAAAAGCAGGAAGTTGCAGATGTTTTTTCTAAAAGATGTAATAAAAGTTAAGTTACATACAAACTGTTTGTTCGTTGTGGTTTCAAGACGTTTAACAAGGACGACTCATTGTATGCTGAGGCGCTGTCCCTTTAAGCCAATGCATCATGGGAGTGTGAAAACTGCCACAAAACGGCAGAAAGACTCGCGTCTCTGAGCTTCATGGTTTTGTTCACTTGTTCCACGGTCCGACACCGGATTCTGTGGAAAGCTACACCGCTAAAGACGAGCTTTAGCTGGTATTTCTGTTGGAACTGAGAGACTTTATGAGCAGAATCAGAACAAGGAAGTGAAGACTTTAACCACTTCTGATTGGTCAGACTGATGACATGTGATTAAGCCTTCAAGAATGATTGGTGGAGTCGTGGAGACGATAAAAGCTGCGGGACTTTTCAGAAAACTGTTATAGCTGCCGCTAAATCGCGGTGCCGTCATTCTTATCAAAATGTCTTTAATAGAATCAATTAAACACAAAGAAAAAAGTATTTTATGATCTTTCATATTCCTAACTACTCAGTGTTTTATCAGGACCTGTTTGGATGAACAAAGAACTGATTTCCTGGAGATGGGAAATGTTTTTAGATCAGTTAATGAGGGCAATTTTCCACGGCACAATAGTGTGCCGCAGCACACTGGTTGAAAAACACTGGTCTAGTGGGTCTAGATGACCCCACTCCCAATGGTAAAGTGCCTAGGATAGCACAAGGGATACTCGCACCACTGAAGTTTGTTTTGTGATCAGAAATAGATTAATACTGGCACCGAAGTGGTTTTTTAATGACCACGCAAAATTTTAGGTTGAGCAATCATTTCAGTTGCTGTGTAATGTGAATCCAAACATCACCTGAGACAAAGTGAGTTAAGCAGATTCGGGCCTCATCTAGTTAAAGCTTCAGGCAGTAATCATCTTGGTGTGTGCGTCCTCTGTGATTGTGTCCTGTATTGACAAAGCCTTGTTCATGCTGCTGTTGTGGAAGGGTTGGGCCGCATCCATGCATCCATCCCTGCTGTGGCAGCCTGTGTGTGCTTGTGTGGTACTTGAACAATTAGTACTGAAGACAGAGAAATGTGACCACAATTTACCCTGAATAAATGAAGTCTGGATCAACTCTAGGAGAGTTTAAAGTGAGGTAAAGCAGCAGGTGAGCAGAACTGAACACCAGTAAATCTGCAGATGCTGCTGCATTGTGGGAAAACCTTTAAAGATGTGTCTGTGTTGATCTCTCACGAAGCCCATCAAGACGACTGTAGTTGTGAATTTGGGCTATACAAATAAAATTGAATTGAATCTCAGTAACGCCGCACGGTACTTGAGCTGCATCTCTTGGTCACTTTTTAGGATATTGATCTTATTTCTGTTAAACTGTTTTCTAAAAAGCCCTTCTGCAGTTACCTGACAGTGACACTGAAACAGTCCACCAGTGCTCAATGACTGCCCTGTCACACTGAAGGATTTTTACCATCCAGGATCCAAATTCACCGGAATCCATGAGCAAGGCAGGCTTCTCCAACCAGGACGACACGTCCAAACTCCTTTCCTGTTCCTTTTTCGATTAAAAAAGAACGTTTCTAAAGCGAGACTGCAGCCTGTCATGGTGACCTCACAAAGAAGTGCAACACTTTATCAGCTAATGTGTTGCAAACGCACAACAGCAAACCATACAACAGCTGTGTGAAGCCAGTGTAAGACAGACGTCTGGCAGATATTTGCTGTGCAGTGAGCAGTGCGACCATTTCTGTGCAGTAAACCTCTACGTGATACAGATCAATACCTGGGTAAAGTCTGGGTCTGCTGGACTCATTGTGTTCCATGACGGATGATTTCTTCAAATGGCAAACACAGTGCAGGATTGTTGGCCAGTGTGGGCCTCCATGTTGACACGTTTTGACCAAATCTCCATCAGTTGATGACTCTAAGTTGTCCCTGGGTGAGAATGTGAATGTGTGCAAGTGTGCGGCCCTGCTATGGACTTGTAACCTACTCATGGTGTACCCCACCCTCGCCTTTGCAGATGTTGGTGCAGCACAGAGCTGTCAACATTATGGAGATTGTTTATTATATGTAGATTTGTCTCCAGGATAAGGAAAGACCCACAGCAGGATGATACAACGTGAAGCGTGCACCAGCACTGACATTTATTGTTTTATCATAGAGATCATTATCAAAGCAGAGTGGAAGAAAATACAAAGAAAACAACTGAGAAATATGGACGCAATTAAGTAGCATAATTAAAAATAAAAGTCAATACCAGAAATGCTTTTTAATTTTCAAAATGTAACTGCACCAAATGACTCAAAATTAAAATGAAAGATCAATGCTTCAAAATGCTTTTTCATTTCTACTTAAAAACTGCTTATTCTGTGTCATAATGAAAAGGAAAATGCAAAGAGGGGATTGCATTTTGAAAATGAAAAAGCATTTCTGGATTTAACCTTTATTCTTTATTATGCTGCAGAATCACTTCCATACAGAAAGGAACTTTTTGAAAGTTGGAAAATGATTGTTTCACCAGAAATATTTGAGTGAATCTAAAAAGGCAGACATTCCCTTTCATTTTTGATTTTTTTTGTAACGGGTTTCTTCCCCATGGTAACTGACACAAAAAAGCAATAAATTGTGAAAAGTAGAATATATAGATAGATAGATAGATAGATAGATAGATAGATAGATAGATAGATAGATAGATAGATAGATAGATAGATGCAGTAGGGTGTGTTTACAGTACACAATATTGTTTAAAGTTAGCCCTCTCTGTCCCTAAAGACCACATTTGTTGTAATGAATACACAAACAAAAAGTGACACATTACAGATTTGTTCTAAAGGTTAGAAAATGTTACTCTTTTAAATAATTGTGAAGAAACTGGATTCTCTAGAAAGGACTGTATTGTATTAGTTCGTACCCCGTCAGTTTCTTGCACACAGAAATAATGAATAATGACTCAGAGACAAAACTTATCTTTTGTGGAGGTTTTACTTCGTACAAACACGAAGGGGACAGAATGAGAGAAAATGGTGCATTCAAAGTCCGAACCAACGAGCTCAGGGATGGGCTTTGGTATAAAAACCCTGCATTTGCATATTCAGAAGATCGTCCGATGGACCTCGTGTGAAAATCACGCCCACAGGTCGCTGCTGGAGAGAAGCTCCTGTCATGGTGCCTCTGGCGGACTCCTCCCCTTCTCCTCTCTGCTTGGCCTCTGATTTCTCCCAGCTGCGTCCACTCTACTCATCACCCTGCCAGACCTACTTAAGGAGCTCCAGGATCATCATTCATCGCCAGTTCGATGCCCCTGATGGTGCTTAGTCTGGTCATCATAGTTTCTCGCTCTATGTTATTGCTCTCGCCTCACGAACCTTTGTCTTGTCTTCAGGATCATCTACACCCACGAGTGGACGCCCCAATCTACTTCCACCCAAGCGGAGGATACCCCCCAGAGAACCTACCTCCTTCCAGCGCGCTCTCTGAACTACAGGCCTCCGCTCAAGCCACAGCCGAACCTCCAGCCACGCCACAGGCCACAGCCGAATCATCCGCCTCATCCAAGGTTCGCCCGGAGCCGTCACAGGATTCCTAGACTCGTCTTCGGGATCGCCGACGGGTCGTCGGTCTCACCGTCCCCTGCCACAACAGGACTGCTCATTTCCCGTATCATTAAATCTATAACTTACTTTCACTCATCTCCTGTCCTCCTTCCGGGTTCCAGCGTCTGGGTCTGTTAGCCTCGCTAGAGTCATGACAGAACGAACTGGCCTAACACCGGACCCAGCTGACCCGGAGGGACTCCGCCTCGCCGTAACTCATCAAGGGATTATGTTAGGACGCCAAGCAGATGCCCTTACCCAAATGGCTTCGGCGCAGCAGGACTTATTTCGCCGCTTAGACGGTTTGACCCAAACACTCCTGGAACTAACCGGTCACTCTGCTAATTCCGCTACAGGACCTTCCGCGCTTTCTTCCGGCAACATTGCGGCTTCCTCTTCCGGTTCCGCCAACCCACCCGAAAAATTCCGGTTACAGCCTGAACCATTCCTGGGGGACGTAGAAGCTTGTGGCGGCTTCTTACTCCAATGCCAACTCATATTCCAGCAGGCTCCCAGGTACTTTCACTCCGATCACAGTAAAATCACCCTTATAATTAACTCACTCCGGAACAAAGCTCTACAGTGGGCTCAGGCTTTCGTGTCTGCCAACCCTATCACGCATCTCCGTTACGAACACTTCCTGAATGAATTCCGTCTAATTTTTGACCAGCCCCGTAAACGGGAGGAAGCTACACGAAAACTTCTGAATCTTAAACAACGCAACCGAACGGTTAGCGAGCATGTTATTGACTTCCGCATCCTGGCGGTAGAAGCGGGCTGGCCTGATCTGGCTCTAAAAGGCATATTTTATCAATCTTTGAATGAAACAATAAAAGATCATCTCTGTACTCAGCCTGAAGCTAACTCCTTCGAAGATCTCGTTACAGCTGCCCTCCGTTCAGACATTCGCCTCAGAGAAAGGCATCATGATCGCCAACAGGCCCCAAAGAAAAACCTCAACAATCCAGCCCTTTCTACCATCACGGCGCTGCCACCTCACCGAATGGATTTTCTCACCAGCTCCAAACCATCGGAGGAACCTATGCAGATAGGTCACTCCAAACTCTCTGCGGAAGAACGACAGAAGCGCAAAGAGGAAGGTTCATGTTTTTATTGTGGTGGCCAAGGACACTTTGTTTCACAGTGCGCTCGGCGTTTAAACTGCCGAACCCCCCGCTGAGGGACAGTACGCGGGGGGGCAACGTCAACTCTCAGGAGAAGCACAGCTTCCTGTACATTCCTGTCAGGTTATGTTGGAAGACTCAAACTCATGCTTCTAGGGCCCTTATAGACTCTGGAGCAGAACAGAGTCTGATTGATCATGGACTGGTATCTAAACTTGGTTTACCCATAGAACTTTTGGAAGCTCCTGTCGAGGCCTCAGGCTTAGGAGGACAGCACCTCTCCAGGATTACGCACCGAACCAAACCAGTAAAACTACTCACCTCTGGTAACCACAGGGAGGTAATACAATTCTTCGTTACTCAATCTACTCACACCCCCATAGTGTTAGGTTACTCTTGGTTAAAGCTGCATAACCCGCAATTTAACTGGAGTTTGGGACACATCATTAACTGGAGCCCTTATTGTTCTGCTAACTGTCTCTCGTCTGCTTTACCTTCCACGCTTCATCACGTTGTTGACTCTCCCAGTAAAATAAATCTGGATAAGATCCCCTCATGTTATCATGATCTCCAGGACGTTTTTTGTAAATCTAAGGCTAGCGCCCTGCCTCCCCATCGCCCCTATGATTGCGAAATCAAGCTGCTACCAGGTTCTACGCTACCTAAGGGTCACCTTTACAATCTATCTGGGCCAGAGAAAATATCGATGGAAAGCTATATTCAGGAAGCGTTAGCCCTGGGTCACATTCGTCCCTCGTCATCCCCAGTTGGGGCCGGTTTTTTCTTTGTTGAAAAGAAAGATAAATCTCTTCGCCCCTGCGTTGACTACCGGGAACTCAACCTAATTACTATAAAGGATAAATATTCTCTGCCTCTAATCTCCTCCGTTTTCGACTCCGTCCAAGGAGCTCACGTTTTCTCGAAACTGGACCTTCGTAATGCCTACCATCTGGTTCGGGTCAAGGAGGGGGGTGAATGGAAGACCGCTTTCAATACACCCCTAGGGCATTACGAATATCTGGTTATGCCTTTTGGGTTGACTAATGCCCCAGCAGTCTTTCAAAGGCTGGTCAACGACGTCCTCAGGGATTTTCTTAATCGCTTCGTTTTCGTATATCTGGATGATATCCTCATTTACTCTGACAATCTCACCCAGCACGAACAACACGTCCGTCAAGTCCTCACTCGTCTCTTAGAAAACCAGCTGTTTGTTAAGGCGGAGAAATGCGAATTCCATGTCGATTCAGTGCAGTTCTTGGGCTATATCATTGAAGCAGGCCGTATTAAACCAGATCCCTCCAAAATCGAGGCCGTGTCCTCCTGGGAACCCCCTATCAACCGCAAGAAACTCCAACAATTTCTGGGTTTTGCTAATTTCTATAGACGCTTTATCCGCAACTATAGTAGCATTGCTGCTCCCCTCACTCGCCTCACATCCACCCATCAAAGATTTCAATGGACCCAAGAAGCCCAACAGGCCTTTGACCGTCTAAAGAAACTATTTGTCACAGCTCCCATTCTCATTCAGCCGGATCCCTCACGACAATTCATCGTGGAAGTCGACGCCTCGGATTCGGGGGTCGGCGCCGTCCTGTCCCAGAAGGAACTCACGTCTGGAAAACTCAAACCCTGTGCTTTCTTTTCTAAGAAGCTATCGACGGCGGAACAAAACTACGACGTGGGAAATCGTGAACTTCTGGCTATAAAATTGGCCCTGGAGGAGTGGCGGCACTGGCTGGAGGGGGCGGAGCACCCTTTTATCGTCTGGACAGACCATAAAAATCTTGCATACCTTAGGACCGCCAAGAGACTCAACTCCCGCCAGGTTCGGTGGTGTCTGTTTTTTGACAGGTTCCGGTTCACCATCACCTACCGTCCTGGAACCCGGAACGTCAAACCAGACGCATTATCCCGCAAGTACAGCACCACAGAAAACACCATCACCAACACCATAGTCCCCTCCACGTGCATAGTCGGGGCTCTCACCTGGGACATCGAAAATCGAGTTCTCCAAGCCCAAGGTGAGGAACCTGGTCATGCCCCATGTCCTCAAGGCACTCTTTATGTTCCAACCTCCCTCAGGGCAGACGTCATCTCCTGGGGTCATTCATCCCGGCTGTCCTGCCATGGCGGCGTCCAGCGCACTCTCAATCTCCTCCGTAGGAGGTTCTATTGGCCTTCTATGGATAAGGACGTCCGTGAATATGTGGCGGCGTGTACCACCTGCGCCCGCTCCAAGACCTCCAATTCTGCTCCTGCTGGTCTGTTACAACCACTTCTCACCCCCAGCCGGCCATGGTCTCACATCGCCTTGGACTTTGTCACCGGGTTGCCTCCCTCAAAGGGCAACACCGTCATACTCACCATCATTGACCGTTTCTCCAAGATGGCTCATTTCGTCCCTCTAGCCCAGTTACCTTCCGCCACTGAAACCACTCAGGTTCTGGTAGACCAGGTGTTCCGTCACCATGGCATCCCCTTGGACATTGTGTCTGACCGTGGTCCCCAGTTTGTCTCCCAAGTCTGGAAGGCTTTTTGCTCCGCTCTGGGGGCCACGGTCAGTCTCACTTCCGGCTATCACCCCCAGTCCAACGGTCAGGCAGAGAGGGCCAACCAGGAACTGGAGGCAGCTTTACGCTGCCTGGCGGCACAAAACAACGAGGACTGGTCCCAGTATATTGTGTGGATCGAATACGCCCACAATACTCATGCATCTTCTGCTACTGGGGTGTCGCCGTTTGAAGCTGCTCTCGGGTACTCACCACCTCTGTTTCCGTCCCAGGAATTCGATTTGGCGGTGCCCTCGGTCCAACAACATCTCCAGCGTTGTCAACGAGTCTGGCGCCAGACCACAGATGCTCTCCTCCGCACCAAGGAGAGCAACTGTCGCATCGCCAATCGTCACAGGGTGGTGGGACCCGTTTATCAGCCCGGACAGAAGGTATGGCTCTCCGCCCGCAATATCCCTATCCAGGCCACCTCCCGGAAACTGGCTCCTCGTTTCATCGGTCCTTACACGATTGAGAGGATTATCAATCCTACCTGTGTCCGTCTACGCCTCCCACGAGCCCTCAAGGTACACCCCTCGTTTCACGTTTCTCAAATCAAGCCCGTTCAGGACAGTCCTCTGTGCCCGCCGTCCGCTTCCCCACCACCCGCCCGGGTCATCGACGGCGCCCCTGCCTACACTGTCAGCCGCGTCCTGGACATCCGGCGGCGGGGTCGCGGGCACCAGTTCCTGGTTGATTGGGAGGGTTATGGTCCTGAGGAGCGGTCATGGATATCCCGCTCTCTCATTTTGGACCCGTCCCTCATTGAGGATTTTTTCCGGGCTCATCCTGATCGCCGTCCTGGACCGCCTGGAGGTGGTCGTTGAGGGGGGGGTACTGTCATGGTGCCTCTGGCGGACTCCTCCCCTTCTCCTCTCTGCTTGGCCTCTGATTTCTCCCAGCTGCGTCCACTCTACTCATCACCCTGCCAGACCTACTTAAGGAGCTCCAGGATCATCATTCATCGCCAGTTCGTTGCCCCTGATGGTGCTTAGTCTGGTCATCATAGTTTCTCGCTCTATGTTATTGCTCTCGCCTCACGAACCTTTGTCTTGTCTTCAGGATCATCTACACCCACGAGTGGACGCCCCAATCTACTTCCACCCAAGCGGAGGATACCCCCCAGAGAACCTACCTCCTTCCAGCGCGCTCTCTGAATTACAGGCCTCCGCTCAAGCCACAGCCGAACCTCCAGCCACGCCACAGGCCACAGCCGAATCATCCGCCTCATCCAAGGTTCGCCCGGAGCCGTCACAGGATTCCTAGACTCGTCTTCGGGATCGCCGACGGGTCGTCGGTCTCACCGTCCCCTGCCACAACAGGACTGCTCATTTCCCGTATCATTAAATCTATAACTTACTTTCACTCATCTCCTGTCCTCCTTCCGGGTTCCAGCGTCTGGGTCTGTTAGCCTCGCTAGAGTCATGACAGCTCCAAGGCTAAAGTGAAGATAAGTCTGAGGCCTGCTCAGCAGATTACACACAGGAGATCACATTATGAGAATAAACTGTTAGAACAATAGCTTGGCTGTGCTTTCTTCAAATGTAATATAATTTTGAGATGACAATACATGTTCAGTGAATTAAGTTTAAACCATTAGTGTAATAAAAGTTAAAGGCAGTTTCTAACTATTCTTCACAATAATACTATATGAATATGCAGCTTTAAATTATTTTTAATTTTTATTTTGTATGGAAATATAATAAGGACTTAAAATGATTTTATTTCTCGTTTTATTATGCCTTATATTTTTAAGGTTGACCCTGCAATGGCCCTTGGCCGTGACATCAGTGGGACTGACCCCCCTGTGACCTGCTCAGGACACAGCAGCTTCTGAAGGTGAATACATTCCTTTTAGCAGTGTACCTGTAACCCAAATGACTTTAGTTCACATTTCCTCATGCTTTTCCTGGAAAAAGGCCTTTCAAGGACGATCTGGTAAAATAGCAAGAGAGCAACAATATATCTGACTAAATGTCAGGAAAGGTGTTGTTGATGCTTTGAATGTTTCAGAAAAACTGAAACCGGTTGAATAATGCTTAACAATCCCAGCATCAGGGCTAAATCCTGAGTGACAGGCCAGGCTATGAAAAAAAACACTTTATAATTCCAACCAGGTGAGCTCAAATTAACAAAATAATATTTAAGAGTTTAAATGTAAATAGCCATTTCTAGCGCACAGCACTTGCTCCATCCAGGTCAGGTCAGGTAATCCATGGAAGGGAGACTGCCTTGGACCACCAGTGCTGTAAGTCACTACAACCACATGGGGGCGCCTTCCAGTGCCTCCACGTCTAGGCCCAAACCCAGGTAAATGCAGTGTTGGGTCAGAAAGGGTATCTAGTGTAAACCTGAAGCCAAATCACATGTTTGGGCTGGGAAGAAGGGGGGGTGGGGGTGCTGTAAAGGCTCATTAGGTGAATAATGTCTAACCAGTGCTAAATAGTGCTGGACAAACTCAGCTGATTCCTGTTGGACACATACAGTTAGGGGGTTCATGTTAGCTCTAAACAGCATGGAGGTTGCCAACAATCCTCATGATTGTCGTGCCAATGCTCTGTACTGGATTGGAAGCTGAACCTGTCTGACTTTTGATTTACCTGAACAGTATGTGACAAAGCTGAACACAGACCAACAACCAGGGCATAGTGAGGGGGGGTTGTTGGTGAGAAGCTCCAGCACAGGGGTTTTTTCAGGGGGTTTGCTCAGGTCAGCAGCCTGTTTGTGTCGGCTGCATGTGTGTGTCAAGCAGATTTCATGAGCACAGATGCAGGCTCTGTGTGTTCCTGCCCCAAGCAGGTGTTGCATTATGGATGTGCAAGCAGATCGGTTACACTGCAGTCACTCAAAGCTTCTCATGTCTCCATCAGCACAGCCCTCAAACTAATTCTGTCTTACTCTTTAAAACTTCTGGGAGGCTGATACCTCCAAGGATGCACGCAGCTCTGTTTTCTGTCAGGAAGAGAAAATGAAACCCATTTAGTTTAGTGGACACTTAAATTAAATTAAGTCTACATATTTTACCAAAATAAAAGCTGAAATGATTTTATCTCTGTGCAAAATGAAGCAGAAGCTGCACATGCTCCGTTTCCCTCCTACCTTGATCTGCATGCTGCTGAGCAGCGTGCTTTGATTCAGCTGCTGGTTGGACTGCCACCCCCAGCCCACCTCCCCTACATAGCTGTGCCGGGCTGTGGTTGGAGGGGCGTGCGGCGCAGCCCGCCACAGATAACCCAGGTCACCTGTAGCCTCATGGGAGACAGGGCCCACACCGATGTGGTGAGGAAAATCAGTCAGCTTTGGCCGGTAGTCTCCAATCCCGTCTGGACCTGATCAGAATATTTGTTATCTGTCACAGGTTTGAAATCTTACAGAGTCCCAGAAAATCCACACACTTGTCTTTAGACTGGAGAAACAACCCTGCACCTCCACTGACAAAAAATGGTCTTTATCAGATAAAAACTGCAGGCAGGAAAGATCTAAACTTGACGATGACTTCTACAGAAAATGTGGCAGAACCAGACCAACAGAGGAAGAAACCCGGAAGAGACGTCTGGAGCAGGCTGTACACGCCTTCATCTGAAATGGTTTGATTGGGATAATTCCATCCTCTAGCAAGTAAAATTAACATTTAGGAATGTTTCTGAAGCCTTCTGGTCCACACACACACACAATTTGAACCCTACATTTAGATTAAAGATGTCCTCATTCAGTGAAGGAAACAAACGAGAAGCAGCTGTCTTTGAGGACTAAGTACCGGTGAAAATCATCCTCTGTCCCCGCTGCCCCTCTGGATCTGCGTCGGGCCTCATTTTTCCGTTGGTGTGGTGCTCGCTGCAGGATGGAAGCCGCTCTGAAACACGTGCAGTCAGCTCTGCGTGAGGTCCTGGGGGACTGACATGCGTCCAGCGGTTGCCATGGTGTCATTGCTGCAGGCAGCATTACCTTCCCCAGACAGGAAAGGGTCAGACATTAAACTACAATAGTTATAAATCTCTCTTCAGTTATAGAAATCTGTCAGAGCTCATACTCTAAAAAATTATTTCACAAAGTCAAAATTAACTTGATAATATCATGTTCTCCTTTTTTAAAATGACTTTTGTGTTTCTTTTTTTTTAATTTAAGTGAGACAACAAAACAACAAAACAGAACAACACAAAACAAAACAACAAACACTTGAAAAAACAGATCTGACAAACACAGACAGCTACCAATACTAACACATGAAGTGTGTGTGTGTGTGTGTGTGTGTGTGTGTGTGTGTGTGTGTGTGTGTGTGTGTGTGTGTGTGTGTGTGTGATCTAAGGGCAACGAGAGAGAATTCCATCCCCAAGCTTGATCTAGCCGTCATACATTCTGTTAACTATACATATTTAGGGGTAAATTATTAGAAAATCATATAGGTAGACCGGAAAGGCTCCAGACATATATAACTATGCATTTATTGTATACTTGGTAGTGAAATAAAAAAAATAAAAGAAACGGTCTCCCTCCTGGAACCCACTCTGTAAATAATCATCTTGTCATTGTTTCAAAAATAAATAAATAGACAAAACAAATAAATAAACAAAGTTGAGAGTGATTACACATAACCATCAGACAGACGCCTGCAAATGAAGTGAATAGGACATTATAGAGAGAGTAGGGTGAGAAAAAGGTGAGAAAAAGGTGAGGACACATGACAGTCACATATTTGATTCTCAGATGAAACTTAATGTTCGTCTAGGAACTCCATGAAGGCCGACCATACTGACAGTGGTTTGGTCGTGTCGGGGAGAGAAGGTAATAAACTGGCTAAAGAAATATATTCAAGAAATAAATGTTTCCGTAAAGACAGGTTTATGGTGTTCTTTGATTTCCAGCTCATGAAAATGGTTTTCTTATCTATTGTTATTGCTACAAGAATGAATTTAATCTTAGACGGGTCAATATTCAAATGTGTTAATTCTGATAGGTCTCCTAAAAGACACAATGAGGGTGATAAAGGGATGGGGCGGGCCAAGAAGGTAGATAAGGTTTGGGTGATTTCTTCCCAGAATTCCTTAATGGGTGTGAAGTTCCAAGTTGCATGAATAAATGTGTCCGGGGTATTTTGAGTGCAAAATGAGCAGATCTCTGCATCATATCTCATTTTTGATATTTACTCTCTTGTGTAGTGAATTCTATGGAGGGTTTTGTATTGTATTAGTTGTAAGTTAGTGTTTTTTGTCATAATATAGATGTTTTTACATATTTGAAGCCAGAACTCAGTGTTACCAAAAATAGAAAGATCGTTTTCCCACTTTGTTTTGGGAAGTGATAAAGATTCATCGGAGAATATGATTATTTTATATATTTTAGAGAGAAGTTTCCTTCTTGAAGTTATTTTTATTAAATCTGTTACTGCAGGTGGCAGATCTAGATTCATTGTAGTTACAGATATTTTAGCCTCTTTGAAGATTTAAGTTGTAGGTATTCTAAAAATTGACTGTTCCTGATGCCGTATTCTTGGATAAGATAAGAAAAATGTACTAGACCACTGTAATTAAAAATATGTTTGAGGTGTGTAATACCCTTTGTAGCCCAGAATTGTAGATTGATTGGTTTTTTATTTCTTAAAAAAATCTGGATTATTCCAAATAGGTGTAGAATATATACAGATGGACTTGAGTTTGTAATTTTACGGAGTTTCCACCAGGACTTTTGTGTTTCTTACAAGACATTTTTAGTGTTGGTGTACTCCTACTGCTTCAAATTATTCGGCATTTCAAATAATTTCCAAGAAAAAAGTGCTTTTGCTTCCCAAATTTTCGTCCTGCATTTTTGGCTCGGCTCGCTTTAAACTTTGTTGAAACATGCAGTACCCAACCCAGACGCGTGGTGGCGCCAGGTTATAATGGATTTATCCAAGGTGATTCTCCGTTTGGTCCTTTGTTGAAAGGATCCGCCCAGCCTCCGCCTGCTGCGCAAATTCCGGTCAAGTTTTCTGAATGTCAAGACTGTGAGACATGCCACTAACCACATTTCTATGTTCTACTGTGTCATTTGAATCTTTTCAAGATAAAGTCACACTTCGTTGAGTTAAAATTACAAGAATGCATTTATATGTTGCACATTAGTTGTTAGGATTAAAATGTACATACAGACACGACCTACATGGATGTATCTCAGATTGTTTTTGCGTGTTTGTTCCCTGATTCGGTGTTTTATTTTGAAAGGCTTCCCGGAAGTGACGCGATGAGTTGCTGGAGCTTGCTGCGGTGCGTCAGTCACCATGGTGGTGGCACAAAACAGAGGCTCCGGACGACTGCCCCGCACTTCCAGACCTACTAAAAGGGCAGTTTAGCGAGTTTTTTTTCTTCCGTGCGCGTGGGGCCCTGCCTCTTAGGATGGGGGACACAGACTTTTCCTGGGTAGAATTTTAGTCCTCCGTTTGTTTTGGGGATTTTCTTCCCGTCGCCGACAGAAAGCTGAAGAGAGCAGGAATGTCTCTGCCGAGCTGAGCTCGGATCAAAGGAATACCGGTTCTCACGGCTACCGAGTAACCGAGAGGAGCCGGCGGAGCCGCGCTTTTCCAAGGACCGTTCTCCCAGAGGAGGAACCAGGGCTTCGGATTGAGCAACAGCGGGACCCCGGGAGGGCGGCTCGGCTGTCTGGCTCCAGTCGTGGCCTGGCTGCGGGCACTCCCAGCTCACCCGCTAGCTTGGAGCTCCGCCGAGGCGAGAGCAGCGCAGACTAAGCGACGCTGAGGCCCGTGGACTTATTTAATTTTCCGCGTGCCGTGGATCTCTGTGGAGAGTTTTTGAACTGAGGGAGTTCATCCTCCAGGAACAATGGCGTCGTACGTGGATAACCGCTTTCGTCAGGCGGTGATGATGACTCCGGCGGAAAGGACTCAACAGGTCAGCAGCTCTCCCCTCACTTCCATGTCCGGGTCCGGGTCCGGGTTCGGGTTGAAACGTGCTAGTGTCGTTGGGTCGGAACGACGTGGGGCAGTTGTCCCGCTAACAGTTTCTCTGTCGGGGGGGTTCGTGGTGGATCTTCAGCCTCACCTTTGACCTCCACAGTCTCAGGATCTCCCCGCAGAGATCCTCCATCCATCGTCACGTGATTCATTCTCCTGATCACAAGTTCAGATTCAGTTTTCTTCATCTTGAAGCATGCGCAGATCAGGTGCGTGCGAGAGCAGCACAGACACGGGTCCCCCGCTGCAGCCCCATCACAGCCTCGTCTCCGTCCGCCTGAGAGCCTTTGTGTCGCTGGCGGCCTGTTATCTTCCAAGGCCCGCAGTCTGGATGCAGGCCGGAAGTGATGCGGGTGACAGGTGCCAGCTTAAGGCTTCGGCACAGACCTTCAGTAGTTTATGATAGGGCCATAACAGATAGGCTATGTCTGAATATTTACACTCTTTTGATTCAGAGCTGTGATTCACATGTCAGGTTTAGTCAAAATCCTACTCAGCACTTCTATCGGATGAGTAGACTCATTTTTCACTTATTCTATTTTCATTGTTGCCTTTTTATTTCAGGTATAACTGTATTTATGTGGAACTAGGCTCTTTATCTTAGCTTAGTGTTGCAATTAAACTTCTGTGCAGCAAACCAGCTGCAAGAAGTGAATCTGGCAACAAATTAGACCCGTTTTCCCAGTAGAATCCAGCGTTAACGGCGTGCTCGCCACTGTTCCATCATCAGAACACGTCCCTAGCATCCATAATGGTGTTTGATTTGAAATATATTCATTTGAATTTGTTTTTTAATAAAAAGAAAATCCAGATGTGGTAAACAACAAGTGTTTGATATCCTTGGGAATAACAGGTTATTAATAATTAGTTTGACTCAACTGGTTCCTTTTCATGACAGCATTGGAACAGAGATTGTAGAATCCAGAGTTTGGTCTTTCATCTCCATACTTCATGGCGTTAAGATGGACTGAACATGATCTTATCGGCTCAAACACATTCACTTCTTGCATGGCGCCGGTTTTCTGTGCAGATTGAACTCTGCTTTTTCAGCAGAGCAGGACTGTCTGTGTAGAATCCTGCTCCTGTGTGCAGAACGACGCTCTGCAGAACCAGGAGCACGTCTGCACCTCCTCTCTGCTCCTCACACATTTATTTAGGTTAGCTCTTTTTAGGGAGGGCTTTTGCTCATTAAAAAACTGAAGGTCAGATCTCTGATTGGCCAGTTCTGATCTCATCTGCTGCTTGAGTCTGTTAGCAGGATTCGTCACGGACCAGGACAGTTCTGCTTCAGAACCCAGTGCTGCTCACACAATGTTTGAGACGTTCTTGTTCAAAAGGCCTCCTTTGATAGATCCGTCTAGCATGGTGGAGTCTTGTTATGGACCAGCATTGTTCAGTGTGTTCAGACTTGCAGTCAGATCCAGATGTGGAGGTCCAGATATCTGCCTTTCTGTTTCACGAAACCTCCAACAATGAAGACTTGCTCTTCCTGGTCCTGAAAAGCTGAAGATCTCCGTGATCAGAGTTCATGTCTGTCCTCTCTGCTCTTCATCCTGACTGTAGTTTGATTCCTTCTTCGTCTGCCGCTGCTGCTGCTGACTCTGAAGGCTTTTTCTGCTGCTTAGTTCCTCATTTCTGCTCCATTTTTGAGGTGAGCTTCTGTTGTGATGGTTGAACACCATGTCCTTCTTGAATACAGTCACAGGTCTCTCCATTGTGTCAGCTGACAGTTGTCGTGTTGTCTCCATGGTAACTGTCAGTCACTGAGCTTTGATGTGCTCACACATTTGAGTTTTTAAACGTTTATAATCCTTCTGCATAATCTATGGAAATAAATCTGTTAGTGTTGCTTTTGGATCAAATGGGGACAGAGGACCTTCTGCACCTCGTCCATGTCTGCTTGCATTTCCAAAGAGGTGTGCAGCTTTTCTGAAAGGACCCAGAGGAACAGGGAAGGCTGCAGTTGTTCTCCGTGGAGCCTTCAGCTGGAATCCTTCCAGTGCTGGAAGTCATGTGACTGTGCCGCTCTGCTGAGCGCGTTTGCAACAGCAGCACCTTTCCCAGTGTTGTGTTCGTGTGACGGGAGACCGCTGAGCCTCAAACAGGGTTATCTTAAAGCTGACATGAAGGCAGCACCTCTCTGTCAGGATGAGCTAACACACAGCCGTCTGTCTTCATCTGTCATGACCTGCTGCACGGAGCTTCCACCTTCTCCCTCTGCGGTCACATGATGGGTTGAATAACTGCCCATCCAACCCCCTCACACCTCTGTGGATGTGGATCTGTGACGTGCAGAAGCAAAGACGTTCTCTGCAGAGATGACCAGATGACTGTTTTCGGTCTCAAATATTCATCTTCTACAAACACGAAAAAAACAGTCTCATTTTCTAGGACTTAGTTTCTGCAGAGCGGCAGGAGTTCATTAGAAATGTACCTCTGAGTTGTGGGCGGGACGATTAGCGCCAAGTAAGGCCGCCTCCATTTCCCATCATCCTTTTGTGTACACTGTCTTCCTCTAGCTGACAGCCCCTCACACCCCCAACCTAACATTACTGGTGCAACAAAAATGGTGAGCAGTGTTGGAGCCATCCGGCCGTCCAAAACGAGATCAGACGGGGAAATCAACCACAAACACGGATCTATTTGTCTGCAAGTGAAGGAATCAATCAGAATGGAGCGGAGCAGGGAGCTGATTGTAGCCTCTGTGTCACTGCGACAGGCTTTCCCCCACAGCATTTTTGTTTTTTCCCCGCTGGACCTCAGATGGCGTCTGTCCCCTTGACTTAACATTGACGTGGCTGCCTCGAGTTCAGCGTTAAACACAGTTTAACTGTAACCCCTAAACCTAAACTTAACCCTTCCTTTGGGTCCATGCGGCCAAGAAAAATGCATGTATTTGTAAAACTACGAGTGAATCGTCACTTTCTGTCTGGCATTTCATTTGCTGTGAGAGTGAATTCATCAATCTGCATGAGCTAACGTCAAATGTGTTCTAAACCTCAGCCAGTGCTGCTGCAATGGTCTAAATTATGATGTCATTCAAGTTCTTTTTGGTGTGTAGTTAGATTCAACAGCAGGGTCTGGTACACACATTTGTTATGATGTCACATTGTTCAAAAAGTGTTGCTTTGGAACCACAAATATGCCACTTTTCACCATTTCTTTATCACTAAAGAGAAACTTT
Organism: Oryzias sinensis; assembly: GCA_037389245.1. Lineage (NCBI taxonomy): Eukaryota > Metazoa > Chordata > Actinopteri > Beloniformes > Adrianichthyidae > Oryzias > Oryzias sinensis. The sequence goes on along the minus strand of CM074503.1, from coordinate 9,406,441 downwards.
TGACAAAAGAGACGGTGTCGTTTGTGCCCCCAATAGCCCCAGCACCGATAGCCCCAGCACCGATAGCCCCGGCACCGATAGCCCCGGCACCGATAGCCCCAGCACCAATAGCCCCGGCACCGATAGCCATGTATGCAGATTTTTGAAACAGGCTTCAAATAAACATGACATTTGGCTTTAAAAGACGTTTAGGTTGTGGGATTTTGGTTAAAAACATCATAGTTATAATTAAAAAAAACACTGGGAATGTTTTTATTAAAGAAAAAATGTCATGGGGGATTTTAAAAAGATTTAAAAAGACAGTCTTTTTTTTAGATACAAACGTGTGTCATTTTAGACAGAATGTTGTTTTTTTGATCAACATTAACTTTTGAACTCTAACCAATTCAGGCTCATTTGAAGCCATTTGATCCAGTCTGTAGTCTCAGGAACAGCAGGACTCATTCTATTCAGGGATTCTCTGACTTTTGCGTTGTTATTTCCTCAAAGCACGTCACCACGTCTGGAGTCATTTCTTCTTGTCCAGTTTGAGCAAAGGGAGGGTAGTTTGCTTGGTCATTAGCTCCTGTCAAAGAACTCCAATGAAAATGAAGGCCTGGAAAAGCATTGGGTCAGAAACTAACATCTACGACCTGTCCAGGAGAACAAAGCCATGTCCAGTTGGTGATTGGAATGAGGATTGGAAGGAAGGAGGCTGGCTGGGCTGAGGAAAGGAAAGCCGAGCAGTCTGAGGAGGAAATGGGAAACCTGCAAAGGTGGCTGGGAAAAGAGGATTTTGAGGCATGGCTGCAACCTGTTGATAGGGAAGATAAAGATAAGAGGAGAAAGAGTTGAGGATGGTGCAAAAGCTGGTAATGCTGGGAAATGTCAGATCATCTGGAAACACCAGAAAATGACCCAGAACTAAAAAAATGCTGGGGAAATAGATTCTGTATCATTTCTGGAGCAGTCTGGTTTTGGACCATCAGTTGATGTCATTGAACAGGTTTGGTGGTTTCTGCAGAAACTCCCATTTTGTCCCATGAATGAGCTGCTTCTTCAGTCAAACCATTGTTGGCACAAACACAAAATGGCTGGTCTAAATGTCCTGCAGATCCTCCTGGTCTCTGCAGGATTCGGCCGGCGTTCCTGCTGTCGCCGCTCTGTTCTGCTCTCAGCAGCGTAGGAGCGCTCTGGTGGAGGCAGGTGGGGAGCCAAAGGCCACAAGCGGCTGCGCCTGCCCCAGGTTCACCCCCACAGCTGCAGGGATGAGCTGTCTACATGGTCTGCACAAACTCTGCAGGGGAGCTGACCTGCTGCCACCTCCTCAACAGGAAGCCAAGGGCAGAGGACAGAACACGGCCCTCATGGAAAACCGTTCAGCAAAAGGATTCTCCAGAAGCTGGAGACCAGAAGTGATGCTGCACAGAAACGCTGAGTGGAATCGTCCACCCAACGTGTCTGAGCTGGAAAAACAGTCCAAGCAAATGTTTGGACATGAAGTCAGAAAGTTGAACACTAACATCCTGGTGAGGTTTTATGGTCTGGACTTTCCGCCGCTGTAATGCAGACGGCCACAGCCTCTTCTCAGCTTCCTCTCAGGAAGGAAGAGGAAAAGCGTCAGTGAGCTTTGTGGAGAGGAAGAGCGTCTCAGGAGCCGTTTCAGCCTAAACACTCCCTCTGTTTGTCCACAGAGTCTCTTTGTCGCTCGTTTCCGATGTTTGGACGGAGTCCATTGCTTCTATTTAAAGACGGCGGTGGAAGCACCGGGGCTGGTCATTTTCCCCGACAACAATCCTGATTCTACCAGCAAAAGCTGTGCTATTCCAGCTGTGTGTCCTCTCTGGGCTCTTGCCTGTGCACTGCAGCAGGAACCCAGCTAAAGCTTTGTGAGGGATGCAGAAGGAGCATCAATCGGTCTAAGTGTAGGTGCTGACTGCAGGAGCATCAATCAAACCTCGGTACATTCTGTTTGTGTTTGGAGCACAGTTGTGGGAGGATTCTGATGGAAATGATTATTCTTGACTTCATAGCTTCAATACTTTTTGCTCTGTAATCTGTGAAAAATCTGAGATAATGGTTGAAAAGCAGCCAGGTTCTCAGAGGCAACCGTGAACAGCACAGTTTGTCCTTAAATGCCCCCCTGCAGCACGTTCTTAACCGGGCTGTGTCTGACACTATGCGTGGTAACCGGCACAGAAAGCATGTGTTGGCTGGGGTCCACCTGAGTGATGCGGGGAGCCGGTCCGTTCAGTGAGGCGTCGCAGAAAGCCGTCCTTCAGGCTGCAGATTCCTCTCATGCAGCGGCGATGCTGTGTGGTTGGAAAGGTTCAGCTCCCTGGGACTCTTCATGCAGACCAGCCATGAGCCATCCCGTGTCCTGCTCTACTTTCCTAAACCTTGGCTGTTTCAGTTCAAAGACCTGACTGTAAGTCTGCTGGAGTTGTCAGTTAAATATCAGAAGATTCTCTTATTGTGAAAGAAGGCCAGCAGCTTGGTGCAGGTTTAGTGTGTTAAGGCTTCACCTCTCTGGAACTTACTGTGTTATGTTGCAGTCCTTGCTAAATCCGGTCTCTTTCAACAAGAGTGGGTCAGGGAAAGTTTAAAAAGTTCCCCTTGCTTGCCGCTGCGCTCATTTCGTCATGGTTGCTGCGTGTTTGTTGGGCGCTCGCTCGCTCAGCTTGTGTGACTGTTCGGCGTGGTCCACAGAGCTGCAGTTCTTTCCTGGCTTTATTTACAGACGGCCTCCGTTGTGTTTGGATTCCTCTGCAGTCGTCTTGTTCCAACTCTTTCAAATAAACACCAGCATTTCTACAGGGACTCCTCATCGCAGTGATCAACAGGCTCCAAATGAACGTTTGTTCCCAGTTTCCTTCTCTCAAAGCAGGAGAATCTCTGGATTCCAGGCTCCAGAAATTCCTCTGGCCTTACAGGAGGAGCAGCAGAGCCCATGGCAGCCAGCCATCAAAACCAGAGCTTCTCTGGAGACCTTCTGTGTTGCTTTGACGGCTCAGACAACCACATGAAATGACTGGGCTTGTCACGGACAGCCTCATTCTTCAAATTCCATTGTTGTGAAAAGGGATTGATTGAAGGAAAGTTGGACACGGAGGAAGTCTCTGCATCAAACCTTCAGAGCAGAAAGTTAGTTAATGAATCTCGCTTTCAATCAGAAATGGTTCTGTGGTTATGTCAGCTTCTTTTGGGTAACCTGACTGTTCAGCTTCAGTCTCAGACAGTGCAGGGAGACTGATGCATAATCTGCTATAATCCCTCCTGGTGGTGAACTGCTCAGACATGACGTGGATCAGATAAGGAGCTGATTAATTTGTGTGATTACGGATCGCTAAATCCTAGAATGGAACTGCGCCATGCAGCTACTAAGACTTGTTTACAGTGTTTTGAACAAAGGCCCTCAGTGACGTTTGCTGTCGAAACGGTCAGAGTCTGAGAAAACACGTGCAGAGCTGTGCACAAAAACGGACCTTTCTAGAAATGGTGTGGCTGTTGGAACACCAGCAGACACGACCAGTATTTATCTGATCTTAAAGTGTGGGTGACATGGTCTATTTTAATAAGCCAAAATATAGTAAATAGTCTCTATTTCATGTTGTGATTGTTTTTAATATTTTTCGAAAAAGAATAAATAGCGAAAAACGCAATATAAACAACGAGGACGGCCGCCGGCTTCACGCATTCCGCCGAATTCGCGCCCCCCTGTTTGTGACGTAACGAAAGGAAGACAAGGCAGACAACATGGCTAGCACCGATAGCGAAGCACAGAGTGATGCTACCGTCTCTATTAGCGATTTATCATCAGATGAACAGAAAGATGAAGAGGAAAATTGCGGAGATTATCATGATGATGAGTCACTTTTGCAACCGTATCGATTCGAACCCTTTTGCGAAAGTGAGGAGGATATAGCAGAAAGTAGTAGGTCTAGTGATGCCGATGACGATAGCCAGCATGAAGATTCGGCTAGACTCCAGTAAGTCTAAAAAATGTATAAAATTAAATTACTCCACTTACCCTAAAATATACTCAAAATGTCCCCTTTTGGCCTAATCTAAACAAAGGTAAACACTGGTTTTCAACCCAATTTACAAAATAAATGTCACAAAATAAAAGTTTCCCAGATATTACTACTCTTTAGTTAACAAAGTCACTGTATACCATTAACAACTGCAGAACATTAACAGTTTTACCTGTTTGAGCCAGTTTGAAACCTTTTCTCGTGCGCGCTCACACACACACAGTTCAGTTTACTCACGGCACCGGCACCTCAAAAGCAAAAGAGAAAAAAACGTTGCAGAACTGTTGCTTCTCTTGCAAAACATTGAGTGCGTTGAAATACTCCAGTTGGATCCAAGGACAACAGAAAACACGACTACTTCGCCTCAATGTGATCCATCGTGATGCACACTAGCCTAGCTTAGCAGCCTCCGCTCCCGACCGACTCCAGCGCCGTCCTCTCCGACCCAGAAAACGGCTCGCTCGCTTCCAGCTCACCCGCCTTTCCTCGACTCAGAAGCCAAGATCCTCCTCCCAACTCTCCGTTCAAAATTCTTCGTTTGTGTCCCGGTTTTTGTCCCTTCGAAAACGCAGACTTCTCTCCTGCAGATCTGGAGGGAAAAATCCTTCGCCGTCCACCTTCTTGAACTTTCCCCTTTTCAGCAGCGTTTCTTGTTTTGGGAATTTTATACACAGATACACTTTCACTAGATGTATTGCTACATCCAGCTGCCACACAACGACTTGGCATGTTGATGATTAACAGATTTAAACACGAGAGAAACGAAGACTACCTGTTTTGTTTACATGCTGTCCTAAGCGCAACTGTGAAAGGCAACGCCTTTCGTTACGTCACAGGTCAAATCGGGTTCACTTCCAGCCTGCGCTCTAGCGGCAGATCCAAATCTCTGATTCCTTCGAAAGATGTCTATTATTCATATGCTTCGGATTTTTTTCGACGCACACTATTGGTATCAATAGAATCAGCGTTTAAAGGGCTTTTTTATTTGACAAGTTGTTCAAAGCATGGCATCCACACTTTAAGAATGGTGAGTTTACTGGTGACACTTGTTACATTTGACATGATGCATTCATGCTAGAACACACTAGCATCAGCAACAGAACACCGTCCATAAATGAGTGAAGCTGTGGGTCCAATTCTGCAGCTGTTGGATTTCTGATGGACCTTTTACTGCAACTGTTTCCACTCCTCTTGAAGATCTGTCTCAGTTGTTGTGTGAGTTAACCTGGCAGCTGATGCGTTCACATAAAAACCAACATGGAGTGGGACTGAGGTAGGCTTGGGCCATCAATAGATTCAATCATTGAATTTGTTGTTTTAGACCATTTATTTTTGTGCTTCCATTGTTTGGAGTAAAGTCAGTCCACTGAAAACCGGAGCTACGTCCACGAGGCTGATACCTACACACTGACGCCCACGCCTCCAGAATGCAATCTGAATGAAAAATACATTGAAAATAGGATTATTAAAATGAGAATGTTTGTGTTGCTGAAAGCATCAAGTCAGTATGAAGTAAATCAGGTATTTTTCTAAAGGTTTTTTAAACTTTATTCTGATTATGCTATTAATAACATGTTCAGAACAGAACTGATGGGTTTTGTATTGAAACAGTTGGACATGGTCACACTCAGCGAGTTGTCATTTTGACACTGTATTCCTGGATTTAAGAGCATCATGGTTGCATGTCTTTGTAACGAAAGCCTTAAAATCAAGTGAAAGTGGTCAGAAAGGTGATTAAAGGTGCTTTAAAGTTCATAATGTATGCAGAAAGCCATTTCCTGCTTCGCTCTCTCTTTTGTTCACCACAGCAGACACATACTTACCAGCACTTTATTTTGAAACTCTTTAGAGGACAGACACACTTTTGCACAGTTTGTAAAGTTATCTATTGTTCTTTGAAAAAAACAGAAGATAAAATTGGAATCAGTATCTCACACTATCCCACACTTAGCCAGGGCTGCGGCGCAGGGGTACAGCGGTCGGCCCCTGATTAGAAGGTTGCATGTTTGGTTCCCGTTTCGCCTGCCCATGTGTCAAAGTGTGCAGACAAGGCATTGATGGTGGTAGTAAAGGTCAGCACATGGTCTGTGACATCGGTGTGTGAATGTGTGTGTGTGTGCAGATGAATGGAAGCGCTACAGTAAAACACTATGGGTCTTACTGAAGGCAGAAAAGCGCTACGGTAGATAAGAACACGCCATCATACGCCATCGGCCTAGGAAGGTGGAATTGGAGAATCTGTATTTGGTAAAAAACAAAGAAGAGGAAGGACTGTCGGCTAGTGCAGTGACCGGGTCATCCATCATGACTCTCTCAGATGCTGGGACACTTTGTTCTGTGAGGATGTGTGAGGCTGGGAGGTCATGATGTGACCTTTTGCAGACCGTTTGTTGCTGCGATTACTTTCAGCAGAGGAGCGGCTGTCTGAAGCTGCTCCAGCAGCAGTTTCTTTTGGGGGGGGGACCTGGTCGCAGGCAAGATGGCGGCAGAACATCATTATCCGGAAATGGAAACATTACAAGTTTTCAGACTTGTGGCAACTTTTTTCAAAACTTTTTCAAGAGAATTAACGGTTCAGTGTACAGCATGAGCTTACAACGGTGCTAAAGGGGTCATTATGTCATTCCTTTCAAACACGGTTGCGCTGGTAAGCAACACTTTATACGCATATGGGGGAAAGAGACGCTTTTCTCTGCCAATCAGCTGATTCACGTTGATTCCAAAAGGAGTGACTGTCAGAGCAAAGAAGACTTTGACAGAGACATCTCAGGTGTTAAAGTTTTAACGCTTAAAGCTGAAAAAATGTAACTTCTAGGGATCGCCATTCAAATAAGTGTTTTTGGACAAAAAAATAGTGTTTTCCGACTGAAATTGGGAGGGGGTGGGGTGGGGGGGGCATAGACTTCCGGTTCCAGCTAATGATGACTTGCCAGCAGGAATGGGACGGGTGCGGGGCACCTTAAGGCATTAAACAGCCCCCTTCACTTATTAATTAGTGATCAGAAACGCTGTTCCACTTCCTGCCTGCAGTGGAGCAAATGGGTGTACCATGTCTGACTGGCTGAAACCTTATCTTTGTAATCGGTCCTGGAGGGTTTGTCTAACCTGTGGCCGATCACGTTTCCAGCCCTGCAGCCCGTCCAGGAAAATGTCTGTTATTTCCAAGGCCTAATCTGATTCCCGGTGGAATGTTTGACAGTTTCTTCAAGATTCCTGGTTTGGGGCAGAAGGGGCATAATTATCTCAGAACCGTCAGTTACCCCCTTTTCTTAACACACTGCAGACTGCCCGGGTGCCAGATTGACATTATCTGCACGCTGAGTCGGAGCGCTAAAGCGGAAAGCTTGTGTGAACCCACAGTGTTGAGGATGTGTCCTGTGGGAGAATTTGTGGAAACACATTTGCTGCTGGGATGCACAGTCAGCAGCCCATTCTCTCTGGGCACACTGTGGTTTGCATGTCCCTCTGTGCTGCTGCTTCCTCACTAAATGCTGTCCTGTCATTTGGAGCTGAGCGTTATCCACAAATAACATTAGCTAATTGTTGCCGTGGCCTTGGCTTTATTAGGAAGAAGCAATGTAAAAGAAGCTTACATAATGGCGTGTTTGCAGCTGAAAAGCTATTGTTGGTATTGGTAATCTTTTAACTGGGATGTTTGCTTGACTCTGATTAAGTCATTTGAGCAAACTTTCTTTGGACATAACACTGAAGGAGACATCCTGTTGATGGAGTGTTAGTCGCTTTGTGACACAAATGCAACAGAGTAAGAGATCTACAAACCTGCTTTTAGAGATTTACCTGCTGAAAGGCCGTAGCGCAGTCGGTGCACTTTCACAGGTTGCATCAGTGGAGCTGTGGTTGAGAGGCCCCGCTCAGAACAAACACTTGTAATACTCTTAACGGGGGATTAGTGGGACATTTGTGGAAGGGTGTGAAATATAAACTTACCTGCTAGAAAGCTTGGAATGAAAAAAGAAAAAGGGCTACGTTTTATTTATTTGTTTTGGGAGAAAGATGCGTGTTTTCTTTCTTATTGGTCTATGCAAAGTTGAAATGTCTCTCTGTGTGGGTGTGTGTGGGTGTGTGTGTGTGGGTGTGTGTACTTGTAGCTTTGGCGTTTTGTTTCCCATGGCTCTCTAACACGGTGACCGGTATTTTCCAATGGAAATCTACTGATCTCATTATTTAGCTCTCAGAATGTCCAGAGACACGGTTCTGATCCAATATTGTGGCAAAGTAGATGAAGAAGGGTGCTGTGCATGCAAGGTCGACCTATAGTGTAGTCCAGCTAAGTGACTCAGGACAGACGGAAGAGCTGGACCTTTCTGTGGGGTATCCAAAAGCAGAAAGACTATTGTAAGAACCAGCAGCTGGTGCTAGTCCTCAACAGCACCCGGCTGGTTTCACAGCCATCTCTGCTCTACGCACAGCTAGGTTGGATCAAGTGGTTCTAGGTTCTGATTGCTTGAACACCTCCTGTCCAGATAGTCAGCATTGAGCTGGACAGGGAGAACTGGGTAGGAAGCAGGGACTGGGAACCCTGATATAAACACTCATCAGAAATGTCTGAAGTATGATCATGAAGGCGACACATAACATGGCTCCACATGCTCCATCAATCTGTGAACTTGAGTCTCTCTGTCAGGTAACTTTTGCTTTTAATCCTTTTGCTTTTCTTGAGCTCCAGTATAGACTTGTTGTGGTCAGCTCAGGTACTTTCCTGAGTTGTCAGAACGAACTCTCTTTGTTTTGGGTTATTAGAGGTGATGCTTTATATTGATGGTGTGAATTACAGATCATTTCTTTCTTCTACTCCAATTTCTCAACATAGAATATCTCTGTATCCACTCTCCTGTTTAAATCTACTACTATCTATTTACATTCCTAATTCTCAGCTTCTAGAGGTAGTCACCTGAAATGGCCTTCCAACAGTCTTGAAGGAATTCCCAGAATGCTTAGCACTTGTTGGCCCTTTTGCCTTCACTCTGCAGTCCAGCTCACCCCAAACCATCTGGATTGGGTTCAGGTCCGGTGACTGTGGAGGCCAGGTCATCTGGTGCAGCCCCCCATCACTCCTCTTCTTGGTCAAATAGCCCTTCCACAGCCTGGAGGTGTGTTTGGGGTCATTGTCCTGTCCAGTCTCCTTTGAACAGTTGTTGTAGAGATGTGTCTGCTGCTAGAACTCTGTGTGCCATTGACCTGCTCTCTAATCTGAGCTGCTGTTAAGCTGCCATTTCTGAGGCTGCTGACTGGGATGAACTTATCCTCTGCAGCAGAGGTGACTCTTGGTCTTCCTTTCCTGGGGCGGTCCGCATGTGAGCCACTTTCTTTGTAGTGCTTGATGGTTTTTGTGACTGCACTTGGGGACACTTTCAAAGTTTTCCCAATTTTTCAGACTGACTGACCTTCATTTCTTCAAGTAATGATGGTCACTCGTTTTTCTGTACTTAGCTGCTTTTTTCTTGCCACAATCCAAATTCTAATAGTCTATTCAGTAGGACTATCAGCTGTGTATCCACCTGACTTCTGCACAACACAACTGATGGTCCCAACCCCATTTATTAGGCAGGAAATCACACTTATTAAACCTGACAGGACTCACCTGTGAAGTGAAGAACATTTCAGGTGACTACCTCTAGAAACTCATCAAGAGAATGCCAAGAGTGAGCAAAGCAGTAATCAAAGCAAAAGGTGGCTACTATGAATAACCTACAATATGACAGATTTTCAGTTGTTTTATACTTTTTTGTTATGTGTTAATTCATAGTTTTGATGCCTTCAGTGTGAATTAGAGCCCTGCGCGGGACTATTTTCTTCATCCCACTCCCGCCTACGCCAGCCGAATTTCTGACCAATCCCGCCCGCTCCCGCAACGTATGCGTTACACTCCCGACCGCACCCGCAAAACTCTGAGAATTTATTCCCGCACAGTAATAGAGATGCATTGATTTTGTATTGTCTCCTGTCCCGCAGGAAAACACGTATTTGTATTGATATTACTAAAGAGATTCATGTCCCTCCTCCAGCCTCATCTTTTCATGCATTCCTCTTTTGTGTAATGTGCAACTTAATTATTAAATATATTTTCACAAATCCTGTTCGGTTAAAAGTGTGCGTGTGTGCGCGCGCAGACAGACGGCCTGAAGCGCCCTGAACCAGCTGGTAAAAACACAGGTCAAAGTCAATTGAATTTATGGAGGAAAAAAAACATTGTAATGGTTCAACAGAGCTG
>CM074503.1:9380329-9395696 GCA_037389245.1 Oryzias sinensis | reverse complement strand
CAAGCACAAGCCTTGTCTTCTCCTGTCTGTAGCCTAGGCTGATGGGCTTCAGTGGCAGCTGAAGTGTGTTTCTCCCAAAAAGGCCTGTGTTGGACAGACTTCGAGGTAAGCCAAGCCACTTACGGATGAAATTGTTTGCTTTGGCATCCATCTTTGCTACTGTGGATGATGTAATCTCACACAACTTCAGGGGCCACATCAAGCGTGGGTAGAGGATGAATTGGTAGCACCACACTTTGAATTTCCCTGGGAGGTGGCTTTTGTCAATCCTCTCCAGTCCGTCCCTAAGCTGGAGCATAATGGTGGCTGGCATGTGGTTGTCAGACAGCTCTGCCGTATACAGTCTTCCCAAGCTTCGCACTGGTTGCTCAGCCAACAATGGAATTCTTTCTCCATTCACTGTGAAAGAGATGTGGTCATTCCTCACCCCCTTCCGGATTGACAGACTGCGAGACTTTGAGGGTTTGATTCTCATTCTGGCCCAACCAAGGAGATCTTCAAACCGCTTCAGGAACCTGGTAGTACAGGGCGCTGTTTGCAGCAGGCTTGTTACATCATCCATGTAACTCCGCAAGGCTGGTAGTCGCTGGCCTGACTGTGACTTTGTCCCTCGCCCCATTTGCCTACCACCAATCAGAATGACCTCGAAGGCTGCCGTGAAGATGATGGGAGAGATACATATAGGAAAAAGGAAAAAGCAGCACAGTGACTAGAAAAAATTAGGAAGATTAGAACAGTAAGAAACAATTTAAATATCTTCAAACAGTATATACAAAAAAAGGTCATTCAGGCCCTTTCCTTTCCTTTTCCGTCTTCCTCCCCCCTCCTAAGTGGTGGTTAAAGAGTTTGATGGCACGGGGGACAAAGGAGTTCCTCAGTCTATTAGTCCTGCACCTTGGGAGGAGCAGCCTCTTGCTGAAGGTGCTTCTCTGGCTGCTGATGGTCGTGTGCAGAGGGTGGGTGGTATTGTCCAGGATACCTGTCAGTTTTTTCAGTGTCCTTCTCTCTGCCACAGTAGCCAGAGGGTCCAGCCTTGTGCCAACCACAGAGCCAGCCCGCCTGATCAGCTTCTCCAGCCTGGAGAAGTCTGTCTTTGAGGTGCTCCCCCCCCAGCACACCACAGCGTAGGTTAGTACACTGGCGACCACAGACTGGTAGAAGATCCCCAGGAGCTTCTTGCAGATGTTGAAGGATCTTAACCTCCTCAAGAAGTACATCCTGCTCTGGGCCTTCTTGTACAGCTGCCCCGTGTTGCTCGTCCAGTCCAGCTTGTTGTCCAGCCACAGCCCAAGATATTTATAGGTCTGCACAACCTCCACCTCCTCCACTCCTATCAGAACTGGTCTGGGGTTGGGTCTGTCCCTCCCAAAGTCGACGACCAGTTCCTTAGTCTTGGAGGTGTTGAGCTGTAAGTTGTTTTTGTGGCTCCAGACAACAAAATCATCCACCAGGCTCCTGTACTCCTCCTCCTCGTCGCCACTGATACACCCCACGATGGCTGTGTCATCTGCGAACTTCTGGATGTGACACATGTCCGAGTTGTAGCAGAAGTCCGCGGTGTACAGGGTGAAGAGGAAAGGGGAAAGTACAGTCCCCTGTGGAGCTCCCACGTTGCTGACCACAGTGTCAGACGTGATGTCCTTCAGCCTGACGTACTGTGGTCTGTAGGTGAGGTAGCTGGAAATCCAAGCAACCAGGCACGGGTCCACTCGCATACTGGAGAGTTTTTCCTGGAGTACAAGGGGCTGGATGGTGTTGAAGGCACTGGAAAAGTCCAGGAAAGTAATCCTCACAGTGCCTTTTCCCTTGTCCAGATGTGAGTGGGCTCTGTGTAGGAGGAAGAGGATGGCATCCTCTACTCCAACCTCTGCCCGGTAGGCGAACTGTAGGGGGTCCTCAGCGTGCAGCACCTGGGGTCTGAGGAGCTTGAGGAAGAGCCGCTCCAACGTCTTCATCAGATGTGATGTGAGTGCCACCGGTCGGAAGTCATTCAGCTCGCTGGGCCGGTTCTTCTTGGGGACCGGAACGATGCATGAAGTCTTCCAGAGGGTGGGCACTCTCCCAAGTTGCAGGCTCAGGTTGAACGGCCCCCCGAGTTCAGCAGCGCAGGTCTTCAGAAGCCGTGGACACACCATGTCGGGTCCTGCTGCCTTCCTGGGCCGGAGCTTCCTCAGCTCCCCCCTCACTTGGTCAGCCATGAAACAGGGGAAGGGTGAGGAGGGTAGATGGGTTGGGGGGCTGTTCAGCTCCCGTGGAGGAGGAGAAGGTGCAGGTTGGGGGGTGTAGTGCAGGAGAGGTGAGAGTGGGAGGGTGTGAAGAAGTGGTGGCTGCGGCATCTGGTGGGGAGGAGAGGAGGGTGGGCTGCTGGTGACTGTGGATGAGGATATGTCGGGGGGAGGGCAGGCTACAGTGACGGTGGGGAGTGGAGTGTTCTCACTGAACCTATTGAAAAACATGTTCAGGTCATTGGCTCTCTCTACATTCCCCCCCTCTGTGCTGGTCCTGGCTTTGTGTCCAATGATGGTTCTGACATCTTCCCAGACGTCCCTCATGTTGTTCTCCCTCAGCTTCTGCTCCACTTTCTTCCTGTAGCAGTCCTTTGCTTCCCTCAGGCAGCGTTTCACCTCCCTCTGTGCTGCTTTCATCTCCTCCCTGTCCTTAGTTCTGAAGGCCTTCTTCTTCCGGTTGAGGACAGCCTTGACTTCCTGTGTTACCCATGGTTTGTTATTTGGGTAACACCGAACAGTCTTGGTGGGGGCGACCACATCTGCACAGAAGTTAAGATAGTCTGTGATGCAGTGCGTCATCCCCTCGATGTCCTCGTCATGTTCACCCAGCAGCACATCCCAGTCCGTGGTGTTGTAGCAGTCTCTCAGTGCCTCCTCTGCTTCAGGAGTCCACCTCCTGATGGAACGATTGGAGACAGCCTGCCTTTGGACCAGGGGTGTGTATTGGGGCTGTATGTACACCAGGTTGTGGTCTGACTTTCCCAGTGGGGGCAGGGCGGTGACTCTGTATGCCTCCTTCACGTTGGTATACAGTAAATCTATTGTCCTGTTCTTCCTGGTTGGACAGTTAACAACCTGGTGAAAGGTATCCATGATGGAGTCCAGGGTGACATGATTAAAGTCTCCCGAAATTATTATGAAGGCCTCAGAATGTTGTGCCTGCAGCCGTGCTGTGATGCTGTGTATTTTCTCACAGGCAGCGGCTGCGTCCGCCCTCGGAGGGATGTAAACACAGATGGAGATCACGTGACTGAACTCCCTGGGCAGATAATATGGCCGCAGACTAACGGCTAGCAGTTCCAGATTTAGGCAACACCACACTGCCTTGACTGTGACATGGCCAGGGTTGCACCAACGGCTGTTGATGTAGATGATGAGTCCCCCACCTTTGCTTTTCCCACAAGCCTTCGTGTCTCTGTCGGCTCTTACAGCTGTAAATCCCCGCAGGTCCACGTTAGCGTCTGATACGCTATCGGTTAGCCATGTCTCCGTCTCAACAACTATATCAAAGAGTCATGTCAGGAAGGTTTGTCCACATTGCTGCTCAGCATCACATCCAGAGGAAGATGCTTACACAGGTAAGGGACCCCAGTTCCTGCTCGTACATGCTTGCAGCTTCCTCTGCACTGGACTCCAGCTCCATTGAAATCCCTGACAGAAATAAATTAATAAATTTAAAATCCCTGACAGGAAAACATCAGCTGCCGTTCATCTTTCATTCAGGAAAAAGTAGAGTTCATCAAAATGAGGAGAAAATGGGTTAAAACACCAAACTCAGAATAAAATACATTATTTCAGTCTTATAAAAATACATTCTAAAACACTTTGGTATTCCTCCTCTGCCTGAAAGACAAATGTTTTTTTTAATGATTTTTTTAGACTACAGACTTTGCCACCGTTAGTTACACACCTGGACGTGTCTGATGATGAGCACATCCAGTCATTTACTGTCATGTTTCTGTGCACTGACTCTCTAAAGTCACAGATCCTAATAGTGTGAATAAGAAGCATTCATAAATGTTATTCTGAGACAAACTGCTGCAGTTTACCTGACAGCTTTGCTGATTTATGCGGCTGGTACACCTGTCTGAGAATCCTGCCCACGTGACCCCCCCTCTCCAGCTGATGAGGTAACCTGTCATTAACGTATGACTGAAGGATCTTGGATCTGTCTGTAAACACCCACCTAGAAATCCCGTTTAACGCTACATTTATTAGATCAAACAAATGTGCCTCCATACCTTATCTGTGGATGATGGACTGCATTTCCTGATGTCTGCCGTCTAACACCAGTTTCTTCGCAGCTGCTGCTTCAGACAGAATCCTCTCACAGACATTTTGAAACATTCGTAAACCTGGTTGGTGTTGATATTTCTGCGTGCGTTCTGTCATCACAACCGCTAAAAATTCAAAGATTAACGTTTAAGTTAAAGTTTTATCGTTCTTCCCTTTCTTTGTTTACCTGCAGAACGGACGTCATCCACACAAACTACTTCCGGGTGACCGTTCTGCTTCAGACGAAATATTAAAAAATAATTTAAACCTTCATTATCCGTTTGCTGCATTTTTGATTTTTATATGTAAATGGGAAATACGTGGATTATTATGGTACATTGTTGTTTGGACAATAAAATCCGGCATCGCTTCATTTAAAATATTTTTCAGTTCAAATGATTGACAGACATCATCATCCAATCAGCGTTGTCCCATAGTACCTGCCTCTACCGTTTTGGAAATGTTTTTTATTTTTTAATATTTCATTTTGTTTTCTGGAAATTAATTCTGTGTTCTGAAATGTTTTTCATTTTTTAATATTTAATTTTGTTTTCTGAAATGTTTTTTTCTTTTTTGTTTTGTAAGTTTTGGTTTCTGAAATTTTGTTTTGTTTTCTAAAATGTAATACTGCTTTTTAAATTGTTGCTGTCTGTTGCAATGTTTTGGAGCGTCCCTCTGTCCAGAGTTCAGATGGTGGGCCATTATTTTCTGGAGGTTCCAGGCCTGTCTAAACTGCTCCAGTCTTTGTGGAATTTCAGGAAGAGAAACAATCTGCAGTGAAAGTCTGTGGACATCATCATCTGGGTTTAGAAGCTCTGAATCCTCTAAGGAGTAGAACATGAGGTCAAAGTGCTGCAACACATGCAGAAATACATCACGCCAAAGGCCTTCAATGCTCTGATGGTGAACGGATCGTCCGGTTCTGAATCCTCTGTGTTCAAGTCCTTGAAGTAGATGCATGAATGAAGCCACCAGGATGTTTTCAGCACCATGGTCAGCTCTGACTCGTGATGGTAGGGCATAGAGGCATGTTGCTTTCAAACACGGAGAAAGCTCTGTTGTGGCACGATTGTCTGTGCTGCAGTTGAGGGAAGTCATCAGACGGGAGGATCCATCAATTGAATCCCAAAACCCCATCTAGAAAGGTTGAAAAACAAATATTACTGGAAGATTCTAAGACTATTTGTCATGGTGCCTCTGTCAGACTCCTCCCCCTCTCCCCTCTGCTTGGCCTAATTCACCGCAGCTGCCGCCACTCAACTCATCAGACTACCAGACCTTCATAAGGAGCTCCAGGACCATCATTCAACGCGAGTTCGTTGCCTCTAATGGTGCATGTTCAAGCCTCTTGTGATTCTCGTCTGTTCACCCTCTACCTCTCGCCTCACGTCTCTTATCCTGTTCCAGGAAAACCCTAGCCCACGAGTGAGCGGTCAAGCGGACGTGCCAAGCAACCTTCCATCTTCACTCACCTCCTGCTGTGGAGCGCGGTTGGATCTTACGGCTACTCCCACGTCACGGTCGGGTTCCTCGAGCTGCTCCTCCTGTCCGCTTCTGGTCTCGGATCCACGGACTCCCTCCAGCCACGTCACCTCCCTGCCGTACCAAGATTACATCACCAGCTGTAGCAATAAACCCACTTCTTACCATAACTCACCTCCTGTCATCTTTCCGGGTTCCAGCATCTGGGTCTGTCTAGCCTAGCCAGTCATGACACTATTGACAGTCGTCTGGAAACAATAGAGCTGGAAACTTTTTCTACTTGCTGAAGTTATTTTCTAAATCTAAAAAAGGATGACAAGTATGGTGATAATAACCTTAGGAGACGCATGTTCCCATCAATGTGCCACAAACTATTGGGGTAAGGTACATGATAAACACGTCCTGCAACTGTCTGGCTCCATCTCCTTGCAGCAGCAGTAGGATTGACCCGTGTCAACATCTCACGCACCCTGGACCGTGTAACAAGCACACCCTGTGCCCCAACAGGGCTCTGATCATCTGCAACAGATTGGTCCAAATATCTCCATTGGCATGATATTCCCAAAACAATAGCAGACAAATGTGATGAAATCCAGCCTAAAGATGAAGACCTCCAATGAGCTCATTTCCAGAATGAGGAGATTGGCTCTGAAGTTGCCTCACATGTTGTTCTAGTTCCCCATCATCTATTGCAGACAGCAGACTTCTAACAGGTAAAGCCAACAACTTTGACTTCTGCTACCAAAATGATGAGGAGCATCCCAGGATTTCAGCACTTTGGGAGATTGGATGGCCTTGCTTCAGCAGAAATTCAATGTGTTCTCTGGTAACATCAATGGCTGGTCGGCCTCTTCTCCCTACAAAAAAAAAAAGTCAACTAAGTAGAAGCCTTCAAGCAGCATTGGACTGATTCTTTTGACTGTTTCTTGCCTGAGAGACAAACGTCTGTCTTCCCCAGCATGGACATCTGCCTCTATTAGAGTTTGCAGTTGAGCCAAACACCTCATCCAAAAACAGCTCCGGTGCGCACAGCTGGGACCTGATTGACACAGCGCCCCCTACAGACTGAAACTTTCCTTTTCCTCTTTTGGTTTTTATTTACTCACTTAACTTCGTTTTCTCTCTGATTTAACAGGATGAACTTTAATACATTTTTACTTTAGATTTTTATTTGATGTAAAATAAAAAAATGACTTGAAGCATCAGTTTCCTCTAGTTTGATCTAACAATGTCAAAGTAGACAAAGATTGTATCTTTATTACACAATTGTTTTTATTATTAGCTAAATTCCATATTCATAAAGCCAAATGGTTGAACTCTAAACCTAAATTCCAGCATTTTTTGCACAGCACAGCAGCTGCAGTGACTGCCACGAGAGGGCGCCAAACAGCTGCATATTCCAATCTGCTGCCTGGAACAAACGTCAACACTTTCCATTCAACGACCGACAAGAAGAGCATTTCAAATCTCTCCAAAAACCTTCTGGACTGAGAGACTCTGGTGGTTGTGAAGTAATTTTGAGAAGTGTTTTTGTTTTTTCTACTTTTTTATTGAGGTTCTATCAATTTGTAGGTAGATAGAAGCCTTGGCTTCACCAGACACCTTTTTCTGTTCATGTTGTTCAATGTTTATGTTGATGTTTTAAGTTTGTGTGTCTCTCTCTCTCTCTTTCTCTCTCTCTCTCTCTCTCTCTTTCTGCCTCACACAATCTGAGAGGATTTTTCTACAGCGTGTTGATCTGGAAACTATTTTATTTTGGAAAAACAGACATGCTTCTTAACTATTTGTTTTAATGTGAAAGTCCTGACCAACATTCTTTTTAATGTCTGATTGTTAAACTTTATTTCAGAAATGTCCATGTCCTTCATGTTGAACGTCTTTCTCTGTCATCCATTCACTGGATTTCTGATTTCATGCTCAACATTTCAAGCTGATGTCTTTGTGTCTCAGCCTCCAGAAGGTTTCAGCACCACCATCCGGACAGCTCCCACTGCATGTTCTCCTTTAAACCCAGCCGGGCTCCAACCAAGAGTTTGGGAAGAAATCAGGAGAAACTGGAGAATGGAGGAGGAGATCTCAGTGATGCTGTGAGCGTTTCTGTTGGGTGTAAACAGACAAACCAAAGACAGAGAGGTTCTCACCTGTGTGGATGTCCTTGAAGCTGTGAAAGGAGGAGCAGAAACCGCCGTTAGGAGACTCCTCCCACATTTCCATGTCATGCAGACCTGCTGCCTCTCCTACCTCTCCTCCTGGTTCTCCAGAAGCCCCCCATAGGTGGCGATCTCCAGGTCCAGGCCTAGCTTGATGTTCAGCAGCTCCTGATGCTCACAGACCTGCAGGGTCAGACTGTCCCTCTTCTTCTTCAGTTCCTCTTCCAGTGATTTCTGCGTCGTCCCCTCCTTCCTGCTTTAAGTCTGTACTGAGTAGATTTACAGAATCAAATGGTAAATGGGGTATTCTTATATAGCGCTTTCTACCTTTCTTACGAAGGCCCAAAGCGCTTTACAGTCACAGTCCCATTCACCCATGCACACACACGTTCACACACTGGCGGCGGCGCCGCTGCTGAACACTGGCGCCAACCTCCCACCAGAGGCAAGGTGGGGTTCAGTGTCTGGCCCAAGGACACTTCGACGTGCAAGGTGGAAATCGAACCTGCAATCTTATGATCATGGGTCGACCGCCCTACCGCTGAACCACGGCCGCTCGACAAGATCCAACATCCATCAAGAATCATGAGGAGAAAAAAGGAGCTTGTTTGTTCTGATTTGGTTTCAACTATTTCTGTAACTAGATGTTCAAAACACATTTAAACAATACAAGTGTTGTGTGGATGTTTAGACAGCCTTAGGAAGGGTGCAGGGGGCGTTTATTATGGGATGGGTGGGGTAATGAAATTAGGTAGCTGCACGTCCAGGTATGAATGTGTTATTTCAACAAGTTGACAAAGAACTTTTCCAAAAATCTCATCAGAAAAAAACATTTCTAAACATTTCTCTAAAGAAGAGGTGATTGAATTAATGTAGAATTTCATTAAATTTTCTATTTTACCAAAAATAAAAGACATTCATTATAAAATAATTAGTGATGTTCACCCATCAAAGGAACTTTTGAGACTTTGTTTTGGGTTTAGAGCAGGGGTCGGCAACCCATGGCTCCAGAGCCACATGTGGCTCTTTCATCCTTCTGTTGTGGCTCCCTGTGACTTTGGAAAATAATGAGTATTTTATAAAAATTCAAATTTATTTTAGTTTGTTCATTTTCATGGCATTTCAAAGGCGCTGCTGGCTCCGTGCGAGGCACGTGCCACGTAAAAAACAGCTTCCTTGGTGGGCTCGTGTTTGTCGGCGAGGGCTGCGGAGCTGATAGCAGGAGGAGACACACGGGGCGGCTTCAATAAACACTCCGGGTCTGGAGTGATTTTTCTGCCGGGGGCTTGGCGTGGCGCCGAGCGGGGAGCGGCTTTCTGGTGACGGAGAGTTTGCGCCGGTGTTTTGGACTCCCGTGTGCGGTGATGTGTGTTTCAGAGCAGGGGAGCTCGTTGCGTCGGTCGCTATTGACCGGTCATCTTCGGGGACGTGGGGGAGATTGAAGGGGAAGAGAGTGTTTCTTGAAAATCCACCAGCCAATCAAAATCCTCACCGAAAAGTACGGGACTTGATTGGCATGCAGAATGGCCAATCGGACATCCTCTGACACATACGTCACTGCAGACGCGAGTTTAAATGCTCTCAGCGCAAACTCTGCCTTCAGAACGTCTTTTTCTCCCCGCGGCACATCATGTCCCCGGTAGAAGTCCAGCAACCGGAGTTTATTGAAGCCGCCCCGCGTGTCTCCTCCTGCTATCAGCTCTGCAGTTCTCGCCCGATAAATACGAGCTCATCAAGGAAGCTGTGAGGCACGCACTTTATACTGTTGCGGAGTGTGTGTTTGTGCTGAGCGGCGCACGTGCCACGAGAGAGAAAGGGCGCGTGCAGGTGGAGATGGGGGTGTGAGCACGGAGCGGAGGTGTGTGCGTGAAATATATTGTGTGTTCGGAGGACGGAGCACTAAATTAGTAGTCGTTGTTCCCCATCAATACTGATCAATACGGAGCCAGCAGCGCCAAATGCCTCACAATATGCCACGCCCCCCGCATTGCACCGTTTACAGCAGAGCATGAATACGATGGTCGCTGCTTTCTGTCTTTGTAATAAAACGCCTCATCTGTTAATACAAAAGTATCTTTATGTAAACTCACTGTGTAGTTTTTAATCATCAGTACATAAACAATAATGTTGAATTAAACATATAACAAATAAACATGAAGATGAAAAGAAAGAAGTACTTTTTTTACTTACTTGAAAATCGATCGCGATCGACGTAATGAGCACCTTTGAATAATATACACATGCATAATATATATAATGATGTCAAAACGGGTTGTGGCTCCGGGTGCTTTTTTTTTCATTGGGGGCGGTCCCAAATGGCTCTTTGAGTAAAAAAGGTTGCCGACCCCTGATCTAGAGAGAATGACTGCAGTTTTAGTTCAATGACATTGAGACTGTGGATCATTTATTCTTTAACTGTGGAATTATAAAAACATTCTGGGAAGAGTTCTGCTTTTGCTATTCTTCCAAAATTTCAATATCAGTTCATTTAGACGTAAAAAATGTTTTATCATGGTTATATATGGAATCAGGATCAGAATTCTTTATTGTCATACGCACAGCTTTTACACTGACATACAATATTGTTCCAGTGCAACCCGAACAAGATCAGACACATAACAAATACACACATACAGTCAGGGCCGGCCCTGGTCTTCCGGGGGCCCTAAGCAAAATGTAATTTGTGGGCCCTACAACTGTTGTTGTTTTACAAATGAGATCTCTCTATTAATACATTTTGTGAATGTATTATTGTTGCTGCTGAAGAATTGAATACAGTATGTTGTCTGCATGTTGGATACACATTAATTGGTGCCAAACCAATTTTAAAAGTGAAAAGAAAAAAATATGAATGACAAATGTATATAAATATATTTTAATGTAACATTAGGCACTCAACAAATGACATTCCCAAAACTCCAACTTATTAAATTGTTAATAGCAAATCAAATATGAATAAAACAATCTAACATAAAGAAAACACCAGCTCAATGAGGGGATTTTGGAAAGTCAGAGTCTTTCTCAGTCTGAAAAGGACCTCTTTGCACCAAATCCATTCTTTCTGGATCAGAGAGTGTGGTTGGTCATTCATCTGGATCAATTGGATTTGAGGTTGGTAGAATTTTGGATCCAGTAGGCTCCCCTACACGCCTCTCTTGGAGCCTCTGGAACATGAGATACATAACTTCAACAAAAGCAAACAGTGAAAAGTCAAACAGTCCAATCAAATCTACATAACAGTTGCTGTGATGCTGGAAGCAGAATGTTGGAAAGAAGTGCCTTCACTTTTGTGTGTGTGTGCGCACATGTATGACTATTTTTCAAGTAATAATGAAACAATAATTTTGATATAGGCTCCATATTGAGTGGATTTTAAACTTACCAGCAGGAGCATCAACATTTTCCCTTTCAACAGTAGATGTGGTGACAGCAGTTTCTTCTGCAGCTAAAAAACAAGAACTATTGTTATAAAATAATCGATGATAAAGCTAATAAAAAACTATAACAGAATACTACTAATAATATAATGGCTCATTTAAAATCTGTGTGCAGGTTTTTCACAATTTCATGATCTTTTTATATATTTATGAGAGATTTATTTTTTGACTGGAGTTAGCAGAAGATCATATTTATTTATTTAATTAGAAACAGTTTGGGGCTCCATACTCTTCAGCAGTTTATGAAAAAAGATGTTATGCAGACACTGTTTTTTTAAATTACTTTACAAGCTAATAAAATGACCTTAGATCCCATCTGCATTGATGTCAGGAACATCTTGGGATGTGGACGCTGCACCACCTCCAATACTTGTAGAGAGCAGAAGAAACTGTCAACTGGGAAGAAACTGTGCAAAACATCCTCATTATGTAAAACTAAATCTACAAATAATAAATAAATGTACACATTTATAAATAATAAATGTGAACACTAATTTCAGTATAAATGGAAATATAAGCATTTATAAATGGAAATATAAGCATTTATACACTTCTTTATTTTGTATGTTCATAATTTTTAAAATTAGTACATTTTATTTTGTTTGTCATTTATAAATGAGAACCTTTATTTCCTATTTTGTATTTAGCAGTTTTCATTCTCCATAATTCATGCCAATGCAAGATTTTAGACACACTCATTGTTGTAAAAGTCAGACTACCTGACTGTCTATAACAGATAAACAGCAGTTTCTATACTGACATAAACCGGAAAATGCAGAACACACTAAATATGTGTTAGCAAAACAATTAAACAATACGATAACGTGAGTTAAAACATTTATCAGCCATCATACCATTATTATTATTTACTTTTCTCTGCTCTCCGCTGTTTTGGAAGGTCATGTCTGACCTCATCTTGGAAACTTGGGTATCAGAATTATTTTTAAATCTTTCATTGGAAATTACGACGTTATGTGCAATCTTCACCTCGGATCGATTAGTATTTTACGTAAATCGCGCAGCTGCACAGAAATACTGGATAATTATGTAAAAATACGGCACCAACATCCTCCAAACTTACCTTGTGATTGATGTTGAAGTTCTTCATCTTTCTTCAGCTCCTAATGATGGATAAAGTCTCTCTGGCATGATATTCTCTTGTTGTCGCGTTGATCAGTGTGACAAAATTTGCTCGTTTTTTTTTCTTTTTTCCAACTTTATTGAAACAAATGCGTTCGTAAATGCACACTGTGCCAGGCTCAGATGCAGTGATGTTGACCAATCGTTGCTAAGAGTGGCGTAACGTCATTATTTGGGTTGCCAGATTGGTTCAGGTGTTGAAAGGAGGGGGGGGGTCGTTGAAGTGCAGCCAACTTTCTTTTGCACAACATTCAGAGCACACGTTGGTACGGATGTGCTATGAAATGGGTTGCCAGATTTGGGCCTTTTTTTATTTGATTTTTTTCGCCACTTCGGGGCCCTGCTGGTGACGGGGGCCCTACGCGGCTGCGTAATTCGCGTATAGGGAGGGCCGGCCATGCATACAGTTCAAGTTGACTGAGGCAGCAGCAGCAAGTGCGCACCTTTTATCTCAGGATGGGTAAAGATGGTTACAATAGGTGGGGTGGGGGAATTGGTGACAAAAAAAGTCGTATCTCAACACTGTGATACAATGTGTAGATACAAGAAAAAAACACTGTGAACACAGAAGCACATATTTCATGGCCACACAGTACACAAGGATCAGTGGGTAGTAGGGTGGAGAGGGGGTCCCCCCCCCGTGTTACACAGGGCACTCGCGTCTCCAGGTAGTGCTCACTCGGGGGCGGTGGGTGAGTTCCGAGGAATGTCGAGGTCGGGGGGGGGCAGCATCGGTCTTCAGCACAACGGCGGTTTTCACACTCGAGAGCGAAGGAGGAGATCAGGAGACTTGGTGGTGGAATGAAGACGTTCAGGAGTGAAAAAGTGGGAGAGGACAGAAGACATGTGTCCTCTTCACAAACAAACTCAAACTCTCACAGATCAGACGTTTCTTCTAGTCGTCCTCCAGGTTTGTCACATCTCAGGAGGATCTTCTTCTTCTTCTCAGATCTTCTTCATGGTTTCATGGAGACTGTGATCAGATGGGGGGAGAAAGTCGTCTCCACCCTCCTGGAGGAGAAGCTGCAGAATCCTAGAACCTCCAACAGACTCCCAGCTGATCAAACGGCCTCTTTAGCAGAGAGCAGAACGTTGATCTGGGGCCTGTTTCAGAAAGGAGGTTCAACCAACTCTGAGGTCAAACTTGAACTCTGAGTTGGTCAATTGAGAGATTGACAACTCTGAGTTTTTAGTTTCAGAGCAGCTGATCCGCGTTAGATCAATCAACTCTGAGTGGACTGATTCGGAGGTGAGCGTGCGCACCGCGTCTATAAGAAGCCATTATCAATGGAGCGCAGATATCACGAGTCACCATGGCAACCGTGAAAAAAAGAGGTCTGCGTATTTTTCTCCAGCTGAACTTGACGTGCTGCTGCAGAGTTACAGTGAATATGAGCAGATATTCCAGAAGAAAAGCAACACCGCTGCATCTGCAAAACAGAGACAGTTAGCGTGGAAAACATAGCTGCTCAAGTTAATGCCTAAGTTTGCATTTAAATCATTGTTATAAAATATTGGCTGTAATAACTTTTTAAATAGCGTAAGGAGTGAAATAAAAAATGGGGATATTTAGGTGTACTTTTGAAGTGTTATTCCTGGTGTAAATGCATGAAATGCTGCATAGTGTACAGAACCAATCTGGGGGGGGGAAATGCATTTAACGTCGGTAATGTTTAGAGGACTTTTTGTTAACCTTCCCCTCTAGCAAACGTTGGTCAGTTTAATATTAATACATGCAACTGTGTTTTTAAAAGTGAACTTTTGTCTACTGTTGAACTTTTCGCTGCGCAAAGACTTCCTTCTTTTCTCTCACCTTTCCGACAGTAAAGCGCAGGGGAGATTTCCTTCAGGGCCGAAGGGAATTCTCCTTCGGGGTTCACTTCCCGTTGGAAACCCTCAACCTCCAGAGCGGATTAAGAATGACTCCTAAACAGTTATTCTGGGAATGACACCTTCTCCGTCCTCCTTATCCGTGCTCACCCCCCCCCCCCCCATCTGCACCTGCACTCGCCCCTCCCCTTGTCTCTCGTGGATCGCACCCCGCTCAGCACACACACGCTGCAACACTACCCTTGTATTGATCAAGTGGTATAGGTTTGTATGGGATTAAGAAAGTAAGCAGTGCTAGAAAATTGTGTTTCCAAAAAGTAATTGTTACATTAATCTAATTCAATGTCCCTGATTTCATTTTCATGTAGATGCAATCCTGCAGGACTTAAAAGAACATGGCAGCAGCTAAAAATGAAGTATAAATATATTTGACATATGAAACATCTACATAGCAAGACCTAATGTTGTTTTCATTTTATATATGTGATTGACTGCAACGGAAAACGGTAACGCTCAAACAAAAACGTATGGGGAAATGACAAAACATCGAGTCGAGGTCTCAAAATCCTCGCACGACGTAAATGTAATTCTCTATGAATTAATGCAGCCTCCTCGTCTATTGGGTCCTCCAGAAAAGGACAAGCCATTCTTGTCATTTAGACCGTGTGACGGAAATGTGGGCAATGAAGGTTAAAGCGAAACATACCGCTTCGTCTTTAAAAAGGGGAGGGGACCGGCACAAACTTCGAGTTTGGAGAATAAAACCTGCTCCCGACCAGGTTAGGTTCACAGCATAAGTAACCATGGACACTGACTCAGAGTAAAAGTTACCTCTCTTTCAGAAACGGGTTTGACTTACTCTGCTTTCTCTGGTTTGACAAACCTCCCATTCTGAAACGGAAAACCCAGGGTTTCCCTGATTTCCGGGTTTATGAACTCAGAGTTTACACTTAACCTCCTTTGTGAAACAGGCCCCTGATCTGTTGGAACCCACTCCGTCCTGAAGCTGCACTGCTGAGTTCCT
Organism: Oryzias sinensis; assembly: GCA_037389245.1. Classification (NCBI taxonomy): domain Eukaryota; kingdom Metazoa; phylum Chordata; class Actinopteri; order Beloniformes; family Adrianichthyidae; genus Oryzias; species Oryzias sinensis. The sequence goes on along the minus strand of CM074503.1, from coordinate 9,380,350 downwards.
GTCCACCAGGGGGCAGCACTC
>CM074503.1:9360331-9379829 GCA_037389245.1 Oryzias sinensis | reverse complement strand
GGGTCGAGATTCTGGAGAAAAGACTGGACGATGTGGAACAACAAGTAAGGATGAATAATGTCATTCTCACTGGAGTACCAATCAAAACTGGAGCGAAGCTGACAGCAGGAGCTAGCACTGCATCATAGAGCAGCTAGCAGTGCTAATACGGAGATCGGAGGAGAGTCTCTGGTACACCAAATGGAAACATTTCTGACATCTAAAGGGATTTCCCTGGATCTCAATACTATCGAGACCTGCCACCTGCTCCCCAGGAGAAAGGAGACGGATAAACCAGTGATCCTCATCAGGTTTGTGAATCAAAAACACAAGCTAGCTTTAATGACCCAAAGGAAACACCTGAAAGGTTTGGCTGCTTATCTGAACGACCATCTGACCAGAAGGAATGCTGAAATCTCAAAACATGCACGGCTTCTCAGGTAGCGTAAGCAGATTGAGAACACTTGGGTTAAAGGCTGCAGGATTTACATCAAACCGCTCGGTCCACCGGACCGGGCCAAGATTCTGGTTGTGAACAACATGAAAGACTTTGAGAAGTGTCTTATTACGGTCGTCTGAAACAACATGCAGTAATAAATCAAAAAGCCAAATATTTTCAAGAAATATGACGCCTGGATTCCTCACTTTCTCCATACGTCTGACGTCACCTGAATAACAGCAGACAACTTGACCTCCACTTTCACCGCAGCTGATATCAGCTGAAGAAGGACATGGACCTGAATCTAATGTCTGCAGACATAACATCGAAGAGAAATATTAACTGTTTTGAACCCAGAAGATCAGCTGTCATTTAACAGAAGAAGAAATACCAACCTTGGACAATCGACAGATTATGGACCCTTTTTGTTTTTCTCTTACAGCATTACTTTATTATAAAAAAAAAAAAAAAATATTAAAAAAGTAAAACAAATGATTAATCACTTATTGAAAATTGTTGAATTGATTGACTTTTAATGATATTACTTCAGTTGCTCCAAAAATTGATAAATTGATTCAAAAATCTTTCCTAATGTAGCATAATTTTGCACATGTTTTTAACTTTTGATACTTGATGAAATTTTGCTATGAAAATTCCTGAAACAGTGTTGTGTCTACTTTACTGATATAGTATTATGTTTTAATCATATGAATGACTTTTATAACATAATCTGCTCATATTTCAGATGACTGATCTGCATTTGCCATGTTGATTTCTAAAATAGTTATTTTTTATGTAATAATGAAATAATTCATCTTTGGCATGTGCTTTATCGATACCTTATGATTCTTAATTCTGTCTGATAAAAGCTAGGAACCGGATATTGATAAATCATGTAATAAAATGGTTATAGTATAATGGGGTGGGATTATATAAATTTGCTTCCTTCCACCCCCTTTCAAGAAATGTTTATTAATATGTCTAATTATCCTAAGTTTGATTAGTTACTGTATGAATGTATAACTGATGATTATATTGCTTTTGTGTATTATTTCTACTTAATTGCTTGAAATAAAAATAAAAAACTAAGTCTTCATTTAAACTCCTGTCTGCTATTCACACTGGTCTCGCCAACAGGGCTGGCCCTGGTCTTCCGGGGGCCCTAAGCGAAATTTAATTTGTGGATTTGTCGATCAGCAGCACCAACAAAACGCAACTGTTGTTGTAATATAAATGAGATCTCTCTATTGATACATTTTGTGAATTGCTACAGAATAACTGAATAGAGTATATTGCTTGCATGTTGGATGCACATTAAATGGTGCTAAACCGAATTAAAAGTGCAAAGAAAAAAATATGAATGACAATTGTATAGATATACAGATGTGTATTATTTAATGTAACATTGGGCACTTAACAAATGACATTCACAAAACTCCAACTTGTTAAAAACAGCAACTTAATAGCAAATCAAATAAGATAAAACAGTCCATAAAAAAGAACACAACAGCTCAATGGGGGAGGGGGAGGGGGATTTTAAAGGTGATTTTGGAAAGTCAAAGTCTTTATCAGTATGAGAAGCACCACTTTGCACCAAATCCATTCTTACTGGATCAGAGAGTATGGTTTGCCATTCAGGATTTGAGGTTGGTGGAATTTTGGATTCAGTCGGCTCCTCTTCCATACACGCCTCTCTTTGAGCCTCTGGAACACAAGATACATGACTTCAACAAAAGCAAGCAGTGAAAAGTCAAACAGTCCAATCAAATCTACATAACAGTTGCTGTGACTGCCTTCACTTTTGTGTATGTGCGCAAATGTATGACTATTTTTCAAGTAATAATGAAACAATAAGTTTGACATAGGTTCCATATTGGTTAAATTTGAACTTACCAGCAGCAGCATCAATGTTTTCCCTTTCAACACAAGATGTGGTGACAGGAGTTTCTTCTGCAGCTAAAAAAACAAGAATTATTATTAAAGCCGCAAGCGGCGTTGTATGACCCGCAGACGCAACCCGCCTTCCACGCCCAACTCTACGCACCACTGCCTCCCTCACCGCCCTCACTGCCCACTTTTGATAAAGGCTAGTCAAAACGGCATTTGCTAATTATGCTAACCATGCTAGCAATGCTGATTTGGCTAAAAGTGCTAGCATAGCGATGAGCATCATCAACTGACTCAGAAAAAACACATTACCTAAAATGCTAATTATGCTAACTATGCTAGCTACGCTAATATGGCTAAAAGTGCTAGCATAGCGATCACCATCATCAACTGACTCAGAAAAACACATTCCTCCATTGGTGAGAGCTATATTTCACAAGTTGATAAAAAACCCACTTTTTCCAAAATGGCGGCTTTTCTGTTGATTTTATCTCCATAGCAACCATTTTATGTTTTGGTCCCCTCGGGAGTACAAACAGATTGACGTCAGTTTCGGATAAATTGGTAAAAGTAAACTTTTTTTGTTGTCCTTAGCAACAGTGGTTTTATGCTAACCACGCCCACATTCCTTATATGTCCATATCCAGTGATTTTCAATGTATTCGGTTTCAGGCATGAATGCATGCATTCAATTTTCACTGTATTGTATTGAAATGCATGGGAGTTATAACAGTGCGCCACTTTGCTAGCTTGCCACGCGTACGCCGTTCAAAATCTACGACTTCTAATTCCAACATTTTTTCCACAGTAGCTTGGCATTGATGCCCAAAAAGTTTCGAGACGATCGATGAAAATTTCAACGACAGGTTTACGTTTGAATCCGGTGGTAAAGGTGTTTTTATATTAAAAAATTCAAGGTGGCCGCCTTTTCCCGAGGTCAAAGGTCGACGAAACTCCAGAGGTGATTGTAGACTTACGCTAGGGACATGCGAGTCAAATTTCGTGAAAATCGCTCGAAAAAAAGTTCATTTTTCCATATTGTGTAAAAACGCGAAAAATTCAAAATGGCAAATTTTGGCACAAAATGGCCACCAAACCGTAGGTCGTGTCGCCATCACGTAATGATTTCAAAACCTTGTTTGGATATACCCGACAAAGTTATCTGGGTTTCGTTAGCCGATTCTTAGAAAAAAAATCCGAATTTTCTTTTTTAGCCGAGTCAGCACTTTTTTTGCGATCGTTTTTTGTTTACCACAGCCGCATTCCTTTATCGATTTTGTCGTATGTGACATTGTTTTGTTCAGTGTGGGCCAGGGAATCGAATATTTCAGTTTCAAAATATGTGTGAGCAAGCAAAAATGACGTCGGTTGCGAATTCGCCACGCGCACTCATTTTAAATTCTACAACTTCTCATTCCAACATTTTGTCCACAGTAGCTTGATGTCCGAGAAGTTTCAAAAAGATCGATAAAAATCCCTAGGACGAGTTTTCGTTTGTATCCTTTACTAAAGGTGCTTTTTTTTGAAAATTCAAGATGGCCGCCCCTTCCCAAGGTCAAAGGTCAACGAAACTTCTCTGGTAGTTGTAGAATCAAGCTGGTGGCATGTGTGTGCAATTTCGTGAAAATCGTTCAAACAAAAGTGTCGTTTTCCCATATTGTCAAAAAACACGAAAATCACCATTTCTCTGTTTTCACCACAAAATGGCCGCCAAGCCGTAAGTCGTGTGGCCATCCCATAATGATTTCATAACTTCTTTGGGATATCTCCAACACGCGTGTTTTGGTTTCGTAACTGTATTTCAAAATTTTTTTTTTTGGCCCCATAAGCGATTTTTGGCCAATTCATTTTTTTTACGGGAACGCTCGCCGTGATGTCATCGACTTCGGGGGTGTGACGTTCTCTTTGCCGAAAATTCATTTTCAATTTATCCTAGGTGTGTGCCAATTTTGGTGAGTTTTCGGGTATGTGGCAGGGGGTCAAATTTGCGATCTACGGATCCGTTAAAAACGGGAAGAATAATAATGAAACGAAGCAGAAACAATATAGAGGTTTTTGCAGTTAGGTGGCCTATGTATTTCAATGCGGCCTGTCTTTTACTATAGGCTGGGCATATCATTTTGGCTTTATACCTGTCTTTTGAGGGCTTTTTTTGGCTTTTTCGTGTTTTTGTCATCATTTTTGCTATTACAAATTTGATGTTTGTGTGTTGGTGTTGTGCGTGTGTGTGTGTATTTTTGTTGAGTTACACAATTGTCGTATCGTTTTGTGCTTTGGGCGACCTTTGACCCCATTTTTTTGGCGTTTTGACACGTTTTTTTGCCGTTTTGGGCCTTTTTGAGTGTTCGACCCTCGTAGCAGTTACAATATGGTCCTTGCACTCTGTGAGTGCTGCGGGCCATAATTATACAATAATCAATGATAAAGCTAATAAAATACCTATAGCAAAATACTTCTAGTAATATAGTGGCTCATTTAAAATCTGTGTGCAGGTTTTTTACAATTTTATGATCTTTTTATATATTTATGAGAGATTTATTGTTTGATTGTGAATTTGCACAAGATCATATTTGTTTATTTAAATATGAACAATTTGGGGCTCCATGCTCTTCAGCAGCTGTTTATCTTTTAAGTTACTTTACAAGCTTTTAAATAACGTATTAGCTGAGATTATGTCTTCAGTGATGTCACGAACATCTTGGGATGTGGATGCTGCAACACCTCCATTATTTTTTTATACTTTTTGAGAGCAGAAGAAACTGTCGGCTGAGAAGGAACTGTTCAAAACATCATCATTATGTAAAACCAAAACTGCAAAATACAAATAAGAAATAAATGTACCCGTTTATAAATAGTAAATGCAAACAATAATTTAAGTATAGCTTTTTGCTTTTTGCAATTTAAGCTTTTTAAAACTATTTCGAAATTCATGAAAAGTTTTAAAGTTCCAAGAAGTAAACCCCCCTCTTTTTATATTTCCATCACATTGCACACAGCTTGGAATTGCATGTTTAAACTCTGCTAAGAGCGTTAAATTCCTAAAAGAGAGGACTCTGACAACACCTCATTGCTTCAAGATCATGTAAACCTAACCTCCACTTTTCTCCCTAAATGGTGTTTTCAAAGATGTTTTTGTGGCAATGGAGCTTTGACGTCACTCTGTATGGAGTCCTATACTGTTCATAATTAAATAAATAAATATTTGATTAAATAAATAAATGTGACCTCATGCAAATACACAACCAACCAATAAATCTCTCATAAATATATAAAAAGATCATGAAAAGGTGAAAAACCTGCACACTGATTTTAAATTTGGCATTATATTATTTAATATATTTCATTTTGCTTTAAAAACCTGTTTATTATTTTAAAACAGCATTTTAAAATATTCATTTTTAATCATGTGGAATATTATTATAATTCTACTTCTTTTTTCAGAACCTTAGATTTCAAAATCAATATTTTCCAAAGTAGCTTTTTTTATTTCATGTTGCTGTTTTTCACAATGGCGTATTTATTTCATGAAGAGCTTTTTCAGCAGAATGGGTCTATCTGTCAATCAGTGAAGGTGGGCGGGATCTAAACGCTCATTTGCTGATCCATGGAAATCGACTCTTATTCCTCGATTCCCGCTCTGACTGCAGTGTTCCAGTCAGAGAGATGACATATTTCAGCGATATTCCACGTGAAACACTCCTGACTCTGACGCAATTCACTCAGCTCTCCTTTGCTCTGCAGCTAACAGCTCTGCTGTCTGAGCTCACAGATCCAGTCTGACGTCATCGTGCCTTATGTCGGCTCGCAGGAGGCGAGCTGGCGGACCGACAGAGAGTCGGACCAGACAGCAGTGGATAGGGGAACAAGCCTGCTCGGGCCTCCTGAACCTTATGATATTTTTCTATTTTCATTGAGACAATGATTATAAATCAGATCCTCTGTTTTTTTCCCCTCTTGGGGAAAATGTTGAACCTTTCCTGCGAAAGTTTCTCTTTCTGGTTGTAAACGCAGCGGAGATCCGGGGTTTGATTTGGGATCACTTCCCCGTTCAGACCTCTCAGAGCTGGTTATTAAAAGAATCAGTCTCTATACTTTGGATATACTTCTTTATTATTACTTTTCCGGCGAACTGAACAACAGACCCTTAACTTAACTTGCGCTCACACACACACACACACACACACTTTTTGCGCTGGGCGCTCTGATTTATACGTAACAGACGTAGTTTGACTGCAGGAGCTGAAGACTCTCTGGGATGATCTCATGAACTCAAACATGGAAACATTGTTGTGGAACTATTCCAAATAAACAAACCTCATCTCTTAACATTCTCCATGTGCATTGTGCATCCATGTTTTATTAAGTGAAATAAACACAGGCAATCGCTCCAAGTCCCCCAGTACAAACAAAAAAGCCATTAAAACGTATCACCTTGCTCAGCTGTATAATTTAATATAAGTTTATTTTTTGCTTGTATATCCCCTGGCGTTTATTTTGAACATTCGATGTACAGTTTATTGTTCTTTGTTCTTTTGCTGTATGTCACTTTTGTTCTGCATAAAAAAAATAAATAAAAAAAAAATCGCTCCAAGTGGCTATCAGGCTAAAGCATTAGCTGCTAGCTCCTCCCACACGCGGCATGGTGTGTTTAAAGAACTCCAGTTCACAGAAGTTTTGTGAAAGTCCAACAGCCACTCAGCCTAACTTAGACCACTACTAGATGTTCATGAGAAGATGAAAATTGCAGAACCGACCACAAAATCACCCGAATTATGCACACTCGCCCAAAGCCACTTTTATCCGCAAATTTAGAACCAAAACTGCCCAATTCCTGGTAACACTGTGGATGTGTTGAGGTGCACACTCCCCCTAGTGTTGAGGAGTGGGCATTGCGCTGTCACGTTCACTGAATAATAATAATAATAATAATAATAATAAATTTTATTTGTTAGGCGCCTTTCAAGGAACCCAAGGTCGCCGTACATAAAAGTGAAAATAAAAATAAAATAAAAGCAATCAAATGCACAATAAAATATACATATAAATAGGCCAGAAATAGGAAATCAGCGGAGGGAATAGGCGAGTTGGAAAAGATGAGTTTTTAGTTTTTTGGCGAATTGTGTGATAGACCCGATGTTTCTGAGGTCCGGAGGCAGAGAGTTCCAGAGCCGGGGGGCAGAGCAGGTGAATGCTCTGCCCCCCTAGTGACAAGGCGAGCAGTGGGGACATCCAGATGAAGGGAGGAGGAGGATCTGAGGGTACGGGTGGGAATGGCCACATGAACAAGATCTGATAGATATGATGGAGCAAGGTTGTGGATGGATTTAAAAGTCAGAATAAGTATTTTGTATGTAATCCGGTGTGTGATTGGTAGCCAGTGGAGCTGCTGAAGAACAGGCGTGATGTGTTGGGAGGAAGGTGTTTGAGAGATAATTCTGGCAGCTGAGTTCTGAACATACTGTAGTTTCGTAGAGTTTTTTGTGGTAAACCAAAAAGAAGGGAGTTGCAATAATCCAGACGGGAAGTGACAAGACTGTGCACCAGAACGGCTGTGGAATGCGGACTGAGGGAAGGGCGAAGACGACGGATGCTGCGAAGGTGGAAATAGGCAGACCGGGTGATGCTATTGATGTGAGAAGTGAAGGAGAGGGTGCTGTCCAGGATGACACCCAGACTCTTGACCTGAGGGGAGGGGGAAATGGAGGAGGTTTCAAAGGGAATTGAGAAGTTCTGGATGCTGTTAATAACGGATTTGGTGCCGATCAGGAGAAGTTCAGTTTTATCATTGTTTAGTTTTAAGAAATTAGTAGTGAACCAGGATTTTATTGCAAGAAGGCAGTCAGTGAGGGAAGTGGGAGGTAGAGAGGAATTTGGCTTGGTGGAGATGTAGAGCTGAGTATCGTCTGCATAACAATGGAAGTGAACCTTGTATTTACGGAGGATTTGACCAAGAGGGAGAAGGTAGATGATAAATAGCAAGGGTCCCAGGACGGAGCCCTGGGGAACACCTGTAGTGACAGGAACTGTATGGGAAGTGAACTGTTTTAATTGAATAAATTGGGTGCGACCAGAGAGGTAAGAGTGAAACCAGTTGAGAGGTATGTTTCTGATACCTATGGCGGACAGTCTGTCTAGGAGGATGGTGTGGGAGATTGTATCGAAGGCAGAGCTTAAATCAAGTAGGAGGAGAATGGAGAGTAGCCCAGAGTCAGCAGCAAGGAGGAGATCATTGGAGATTTTAAGGAGAGCCGTTTCTGTGCTGTGAAGGGGACGGAAGCCGGACTGGAATTGTTCATATAGGTTATTCTGTGATAGATGTATGCGGAGTTGTTCTGCAACGGTTTTTTCAAGTATTTTAGAGATGAATGGAAGATTAGAAATGGGGCGGAAATTGTTGAGGTTTGAGGGGTCTAATCCTGGTTTTTTGAGTATTGGGGTGACAGCAGCCTTTTTGAGACTGGTGGGAACAATTCCAGTGATGAGAGAGGACTGAATCACGTTGGTTATTAGAGGAGAGAGGGAGGGAAGAGTAGCTTTGACCAGAACTGTAGGAAGTGGATCAAGTTGACTGGTCGAGGATTTAGAGTGTTTAATGAGCTCAGCAATTTCGTTGACTGATGGTAGAGAAAATGATAAAAATGAATGATGATGTGTGTCAAACAGTATTGGGGGAGCTAGATCAGGGTCAGGATTTACTAGTAGTTCATGATGGATGTTCTCTATTTTTGAATTGAAGAAGGAAGCCAAAGTGTCACAGAAGTCAGAGGAGTACAGATGGGGAGGTAGTTGGTTAGTAGGCTGTGTAATTTTGGAAAGGAGGGAAAAGAGGGCCTTAGAATTCCCTTCACGGGTGTTTATTAAAGTGGAGTAGTATGCTGTCTTGGCTTTAGAGATGGAGTCCTTATACTGGGAGAGGTGACTGGTGTACATTTCCCTGTGTATGGAGAGACCAGTCTTTCCAGTCCACGCCCTTTAGCTTTAACACTAGAACGCCCAGGATTTTTCACTCCCCCTGCAGCGTCCAGAGCACAGCCAAATGGCTGGGTGGCTCGAAATGACTAATTCAACAGCCTTCAATTAGCCACCTTTCATTTGTAAATGCAGCACCAACTACCTGATCATCTGGGTGAAGACGTGTCCTAGCTAACCACATTCTTTACTCAGATGATAGGGTGGGGGAGGTTTTTCTGCTTCAAAAGAGCCTCCAAGCTCTGACAAACTTTGACTCCCAGTTTGTCAACTGAAAAACCAAGATGCCTCATTTTTACTACCCTGAGCAGGCATTGAAAATGATCCTGGAGCAAGTCAACCCATTTGACTCTGAGGGAGAAGAAATAGTCCTTTAGCTGGACTCAGACTGATATTTCTTTTGATAAGATTTCATGAACATCTTGTTCTCATTTGCTGATTCTAGCAGTTGTCTATCCATTTATTTTCTGTGCCTGCTTATCCTGGTCAGGATCACAGGGGTCTGCTGGAGCACATGCCAGCTAGTCACAAAAGTCACAAGCAACTGGGGAGGGGTACACCCTGGATGGGTCACCAGTCCATTGCAGGGCCACATAGATAAATAACCAGGCACACTCACATACACACCTATGAGAAATTTGGTCATTTAATTTAACCACATGTTTCTTGGACTGGGGAGGCAAAGGAGGCCTATTTGACAGGTTTTGGAATTTATAGTTTCAACTAGAATTCAACAAAAAAAATTAAAATAAAAAGGGGAAACGACATATATCTTTACATTGCTAAAGGTTTTCATTGCTCAGACCTCAGAAAGCAGATCACAGATGAGGAGATTTCATTGCCTCTCCATCACAGCACAATTGAATGTTACACTGCTGAGGAAGAGCCTACTGCTTTGGTCAGAAGTACGGTGTCAACTCGCTTACAGAGTTTCCTGTGTTTCCTCACTCTGAACATGCTTCAGACTATTCGGGACTGTGTTGTTCAGCATGAACGTCAGACAGAAGATGACAGCTGGTTCATGGCCCTCCCTGAACTAATGGGGTTCATTGCCATCCTCCTTGTGAGGGGGGGATAAAACGTCCATCCATGCAAAACGCAAGATGGTTGGCGAAAATGGGAAATCCACTGATCTAAAAAAACTATGGTCAGAAACCACTTCAAAGAAATCATGCAGCATTTACACTTTGATGTCAAGGGCACTCGTCAAGTTGGGACTGACAGGTTTCCTGCAATCTCCAATGTTTGTGGGTTCGTTGTTGCCAACTGCATCAAACTTTCTACCCAGGCAAAATTCACTGGGAGCTTCCAGAATCAGTAAAAAACATTGTTGATTGCTACAAGTATACCATGTGGCAAATGCAGAAAGGAGATTTTTAGGCAGTATCAAGTATGCGCAGACAAGTAGTGGGTTGAAGATATGACTTTGACCACATGATTTCTTTGCTTGAACATTTCAGTATTATGCTGGTAAAGAATTGTCCCTTGTGCATGAACGATAAATCTCAGCCAAAAAAGAAAAACCAAACTGTGGTGACCTCTTACTAGAAGTGACAGAGGTGAGGGGAAATAGGGAAAACTTGCGCAGCCACTTGGCTTGTCCTTTTTGCATGCCAATAGAACAACCTAATGGCTGTGCTGTTCTTGTGCAAACTATGTTGAAGGCTGCTCTTTGGGCATGTAAATTTTAACTAATCCAGCCACTTGGCTGTCCCTTGGACATTGTAGGTAGAAAAGCCAAATGGCTGCCCCACGGACGTTCTAGTGTTAAGTTGTCTGAGGTAGGGAGTGAACAAGGGAGCAGTGAGAGAGAATGAGACAGTTCTGGTTTTGAGCGGAGCATGGATATCCAGGATGTTGCGGAGATTGTTATTGTAATGTGAGACAAGTTCATCAGGTGTGTGGAGGGTGTTGGTGTCAGGAAGGTTAGTGATGTGGGATGAGAAATGATCCAGGTTAATATTTTTAATTTTACGGTAGGTGATGCTGCGTGTGGGGGTTGACCCAGTGGATGTAATATTGACATTAAAGGTTACTAGGGAGTGGTCAGAGAGAGGAAGGGGATCCACTTTGCAGGCATTTGGCAAAACACCTGAGCAGCAGACAAGGTCCAAGATATGTCCTTTGATGTGGGTAGGAGTTGTGATGTGTTGATGAATACCAAAACTGTCCAAACAGGATATAAAATCTTTGGCAGCTAAATTATTACATCTGTCCATGTGGATATTAAAGTCACCCAGAAGTATAATGTTTGGTGTGAGTAAGGAGAGGTGTGTCAAAAAATTTGAAAAGTCAGAGATAAATTCCTTATTGAGTTTAGGTGGGCGATAGATGGTGGCAACAATAGTTGGGACTGGTCCAGAGAATTGACAAACTAAAGATTCGAAGGATCCAAACACAGGAGCAGTCACAGGCACAATCTTCCAGTTCTCACGATAGATCATTGCGAGACCGCCCCCGCGGCCCGAATCACGTGGTTTGGCGATGTAAACAAACCCCGGCGGCGTGGCATCATTCAGTGGAGGGAAATCCAGGGGATTTTGCCACGTTTCAGTTAGGGACATGAAGTCCAGCTCGTTTTTAATTAGAAGATCTTGGACAAGATCTCCCTTTGTTGTGAGGGAGCGAATGTTCAGAAGACCGACGTTAACAGATATGCGGGGGAGATTGTTAGCCATGTTGTTAGCCAGGCGAGCAACAGGAGCTAGGACGCTGCGGTTAGCATGGCGACCGGTGTGTCTTGATGGACGGCGAGCAGAAGACCAGAATGACTTGATGGAGGAGGTGTTGTCGTACTGGTAGCTCCGACGTGATCCTCGATGAGAGTATCTCCGGCGGGGCACGTATAAGATGTCCGGATGTTGTAGTAGGGCTAACGGCGGAGGCCCCGATGGAGAGTTCCGGAGGTTAGCAAGTTCGTCAGCGGAGTATTGTAGTGCTGTCGAAAATTGCTGGACAAGCGACAGGACAATCCAGGTGAGTAAAATCCACACAAGATCAAAAGTAATCCACATTGTTGGTAGTTGGTTGGTTAAAGTTGTAGTATCCAGGGAGCAGCGGCTGCCAGACGCGCCTGCGTTCACTCGACCGGAAGAACGATGAACGAACTGAAGCATCTTTGATCGATATAGTCGGGGTGCTGCTGCTTATGTCTGAGTAAAATAGCCAATCACAAAAGTGTCTCCGCCTTGTCTGGTTTGATTGACAGACCCATTCTGCTGAAAAAGCTCATTATGAAATAAATACGCCATTGTGAAAAACAGCAACATGAAATAAAAACAAAGCTACTTTGGAAAATATTGATTTTGAAATCCAAGGTTCTGAAAAAAGAAGTAGAATTATAATAATATTCAACATGAATAAAATGAATATTTTAAAAGGCTTTTTTAAAATAATGAACAGGTTTTTAAAGCAAAATGAAATATATTGAATAATATAATGGCTAATTTGAAATCAGTGTGCAGGTTTTTCACCTTTTCATGATCTTTTTATATATTTATGAGAGATTTATTGGTTGACTGTGTATTTGCATGAGGCCATATTTATTTATTTAATCAAATATTTATTTATTTAATTATGAACAGTATAGGACTCCATAACTCTGATCCTAAAAAACCCTTTAAATAATACCATTGAGTCTCTGACAATAGGCTCTTGTTGCAACATAGCCTGGAGGTAACTTTATACTGTGGCTCTTACCAAAGGGTTTTGGGACCTCATGTCAGGTTACAAGAAAAAAACTGCTTTTGGGTTGTCCTCTGTTGTCTTCAATGTCAATAATTTGAGCATTTCACTCCAATCTTACAAACCGTTCTCCGAGAGAAATGACATAAATAAAGTATTTATTATGAACACCAATCAAAGCTGTCTGTAAAGCCATCAGATTGTTCCTAACCTTTATCTTTTGTTAGTTCCTAAATTTCAGGCTGAGTAAACAGCATGTGTGTTCACTTATCTTAGACATGAAGAAAATTTGTTTAAAATCAAATAATTTACTCAAATGTTTTTCCTCTTTAAATTTAGCAATCATTTACAATTTGTAAATTACATGGCTTAGACGTTGCCCTGCCATGGCAGGTGCTGGGTAATCAGAGCACCTTAGTAAAAAATGGGCCACTGGAACAAGACGGAAAGGGACAAGTTCCAAGCACAAAGGTCTGTGGAATGTTACTGTTTTAGTAAATGTACTCAGAATGATTAAACTGAGAATGTGGAGCTACTGGCTATTTGAAAACCAATGATCAGAACTTACCACAAAGCAACTAGTAGATCAATGCTTCAATATCAATAAACAGCAAATTTAAATTGAAAAGGTACTGTAGATGTCACAAAATATGTTTTCATTTTGTAAATGTTCTATATGTTCAATTTTTGTGTCTCATTGCTGACCCCTTGTGGTGAACTGAAAAATTGACTGTGCATGCACTGTCCATGCGTTTGATCATAAAGAGTGTGATGGAGCAGCATTAGCGTTATAAGAAAGAAAGCAGAGAACAGGCTGGGAGAAGACGGAACAGAGCATGGTGCAAAGACTTTGAAATGGAAAAGCAACTTCTCAAAATGTGATCAGAGGACACACGGTAAGATTGTTTCATTGTATTGTAATTTTGTAAATCCTTATGTATACGTGTATTCTGAAAGGTGTAATTTGTTTTTCTTTAGTTTTTCACAGTGATTCGTTTGGTTACGTGAAAATAAACAACCAAAAGATCAGCAGTCGGAGCACGGCTTTTTACTGATCATATTAAAGCACTTAAGGAGCAGCTACAGGTACAGCACACATTCTACAGCAAGTGAGAGCTAAAAGGTCAGGATATACCAAACTCCCGACCAGAAATTTGGATCTTAACCAAAATTTAGGGCATCAAACTGAGCAAGATATCCATTGACTTTAGTTCATTGCATGAGAGAACCTGATACCACTTACAACACTCAAGTTAAGTGCCACTAGAAAGTCTCCTGGAAACTGTGAATGAAGTATTGAGGGTAATACATACTAAAACTATCACAGAAACTAACGAACTGGTCTAAACTTCAACAGCAGTGATCCTGGAGATGCTTTGCTATAAAGGCAACCATGAGAGAAGTCTGTAAACAAGCAAGAAAGTGTAAAAGAGGGCCAGCTTAATCTACGCCATCAGCCCCGACCCCAACTCATAGGTGAATTTCTAATGAGCTTCTGATGAAGTTTCTCTGCAGAAACTACTGTATTTACTAGAAAACGACAGTGGTTTTTGGCTAAGAACAGCATAATCCTAATTAAAAGACCACTGGGAATGCTTTAAATAGATCAAAAGATGATTGGAGTGGGATTTTAGGGATCACAAGTTCAATTTTATGAGCATAATTGTTAGAATTCCAATATAATAATCATGTAGATCAGTGTTTTTCAACCAGTGTGCCGCGGCACACTAGTGTGCCGTGGGAGATGGTCAAGTGTGCCGTGGGAAATTGCCCTCATTAACTGAAAAATTAAACATTTCCCATCTCCAGGATTTCAGCTCTCTGTTTATCCAAACAGGCCCTGATAAAACACTGAGGAGTTAGGAATATAAAAGATCGTAAAATACTTTTTCTTTGCGTTTATTTTATTTTATTAAAGACATTTTGATAATTATGACGTACCGCGATTCAGCTGCGGCTCCGGCTGTATTTTGGAAAAGTCCCGCCCCTTTAACTGTCTCCACCAATCATTCTTGGGGAGCTTAATCACATGTCATCAGTCTGACCAATCAGAAGTGGTTAAAGTCTTCACTTCCTTGTCCCGATTTAGCTCGTAAAGTCGCTCAGTTCTAACAAAAATACCAGCTAAAGCTCGTCTTTATCGGTGCAGCTTTCCACAGAATCCGATGTCAGACAGTGGAACAAGTGAACAAAACAAGGAAGCTCAGAGACGCGATCTCCGCCGGCCTTTTAATTCACTACATCTCCCATGATGCATTGGATTGTGAGAGTGACAGCGCTCAAGGAGATCTGTTGTTAAACGTCTTGAAATCAACGAACACACATCAAACTGTTTTTACATCTTCTAACTTAACTTTTATTGCATCTTTTAGAAAAATACAGCCGCAGTTTCAAGCTTTTTCTGCAACAATTATCTAAAAAATGCATGTGAGATTGTGGAGGGGCTGTAGATCAATACAGACTATGAGTTTCTCCGTTTTTTTTTCTCTCTCTAATTTTTGGATCCTGGTGTGCCACGGGATTTTTTTTAAGGTTAAAGTGTGCCGTGGCTCAGAAAAGGTTGAAAAACACTGATGTAGATAATCACCCTTTCATTGTAAATGAACAAACAAATGGTTTCTTTTGGCCTTTTTCCCAATAGCTTTCTAAAAAGACGGACATAATAAGATTACTTGCCTTCAGCCACAGTTTATTTCTTTGTTACTGAGGTCTACACTAATCATTGGAGCATTACTTTAGCAGTCCTGAACCGGTGTTGTTGAACTGTCTATTGAAGTACAGCTGTTAGATGAAATATTATGTTTACACAGAATGCAGATTTGCATGTTTTTCTTCTGAACAAATTTGTTTATTTTATGGCAGTTCTATTTAATTTGAAAAGAGACAGTTTTTCACAGTTGCAGTTACTAATGTACAATACTGATTCAAGAAAGTGGGAGGACTGTCTTTCATTTCCTCAGTCATGAGTTTCTAATTTTGAGTTTGAAGCCCCTTACCCTTCATCTATGACCTGCTATCTTCTGCAGAAATGCTAACAGCACTGATGCATGAAATTGTAAAGTTGGTAATGGTATTTTCCTTGCAAAATGTGTCCTTTCAAATGGTGCTTACAGCTGCTGTTGCCTTGATTAAGGAGTATGCAGTGTATGCGTCCTGAAGGGGAGCATGCTTGAGGACCCACATCTCTCATTTTTCAATTTCTGCATCCCAGACAGCCAAAGGTCCTTAATATGGGCAGTAAATTTAATTGGAGGATAATGGTGGCACTTTTAACTGACCTTTTGCTTTGTCCTTGACTGATCCTTCCACTCAGGCACGCCTCATGTCCATCTTTGCATCTGTCCGTGCATTAAGTACATATTAAGTACACTAAATGTCCCGTCAGTCATTGAAAATCAGTATGAATATCAGATTTCTAGCAGTACCCAAGAACTGAAGCTGCTATTTAATCAGAAATAGTCAATTTTTGACTTTAGGGTTTAGCCATTATGTTCCAGTATATATTTGTATTAAATATGGTCTAAGGGGCAAATTTCAACTTGGCAGTATTTCTGAATTAGACTACTTGATTTGTGAAGAAGATCAATCTTTTCTTGATCTTAAAAGGTCACTCAAAAAAAGGAAATTAACACCTTGTCCATCAAATGAAAATGTTTTATTTAATATGTACATAACAAAATGTGTTTTTAACGTAAACATATTAAATTCATGTTATACTCCCGTGATTTTGCTTAGTTTCATATTTATTAAATTTAAAAAATCAAAACCAGAAGACGCGTAAAGGGAGGGAAGAAGTTGAAAACAGTTTCACTTTTCACGGATCTTGAGCACTGAACAGGTAAGCTGAAAACAATCCTTGAATCCGTGAATGCTTTCGGTATCTTGTGTTAATATGCTGCTATGGTTCATTTAAGTTTTACCAACATTTAAATGTGTTAGTGAACATGATTACGGAGTTTGTCTATATATTTACGACCGTTACCATGTGCACGCAGGGTAAGCTAGCTACAGTGCAATGACTCACATAGGCTTTCTTAAGACTTTATTTATAAGTTCTAAAGGAATGACTATCTGTTTAAAATACACTTTCCATATTGTATTATTATTTTTTGTGCATTTATTCTTCTATTTTTCACAACTATATATCTTATTTTGTAATTTGTGTCCTTCACAAGTGATAAAGCGTTTTTTTTAAACTTATCTTTTCATATTTGTAAGTTGTTCTCAAAATATAGAGTTTTTTTCATCTGGATCTCCAGTGATAAGCGCAGTCTTAAATGAGAGTTTTTCTCTTTTGTGGTGGCAGACTGGGTAAGCCTTGCAGCGGCGGGGGTAGGGGCTGGGGGCAGCATTCTTGTATCTGCTCGGTGTGTTTAAAACACCTGTTGCGATAAATTCATATTTTCAAAATCATCGCCTACAGGTTTTTTTTTCTTCTTGTTGCATGCTGCCTGACTTCAGGCAGCGTTGTCGTCTTTTAAGGTTTTTCAGAAAAAAAGATTGTTCAGACGTACGGTATTTTCACGACCATAAGGCGCATTTAAAAGTCTTAAATTTTCTCTAAAATGTGCGGAGCACCCCAGGAGGCGGTGTGCCTAATATGTATTGTTGTGAGACTGCGGAAGGGAGGAGGAATGAGCGAGTGTGTGTGCACCTGCATGCCAAAACCGGTGTGTCTGAAATTACGCGATGCAGAAAGGGAAGGGGAGTGAGCACTTGTGAGTGTGTGCTAAAACCAGTGTGTCTGAGCTGCAGGAAGGGAGGGGGGGCAGCATGTGTGAGTGGTGGAGCGCATACATGCGCGGCCAGCCGCTGTTTTGGAGATGTGAAAAAACAATAAAGTTCCTCTTCCTATTCTGTAAGATTTGCAAATTGGAAGGTCAGCACAACAATGACGTCAATGTGTCATCAATGATGGTGAAGTTTTTTTTTCCGGTTCCGGGTTACACAGCAGGACGCCTGGCGTGCCTCTCTGCAAATACAACTATCTTCAAATTACTTAAAAAGTTGATTTTTCTCCAAAAAAGAGAGCTGACCATGCCCCCGAAGAAAACACGAAGACCTCAAAAAGTCTCTTGACATTATTCAAGAAACGCTGAAAAGTTTTATGGAACAAATAAGCTAACGCCACTTTGGGGGAAATGATGGAAGAGTTCCGAAGATTTCGGGCTCAAAACGAGCAGCGAGAAAACCGGGTCGAGATTCTGGAGAAAAGACTGGACGATGTGGAACAGCAAGTAAGGATGAATAATGTCATTCTCACTGGATTACCAATCAAGCCTCGAGCGAAACTGACAGCAGGAGCAAGCACTGCTAATAGTAGCGCTAGCGTAGCTAGCAGTGCTAATACGGAGATCGGTGGAGAATCTCTGGTACGCCAAATGGAAACATTTCTCACATCTAAAGGGATTTCCCTGGATCTCAATGCCATCGAGACCTGCCACCTGCTCCCCAGGAGAAGGGAGATGGATAAACCAGCGATCCTCATCAGGTTTGTGAATCACAAACACAAGCTAGCTCTGATGAATAAAACAAATGATTAATCACTTATTGATAATTGTTAAATTGATTGACTTTTGATGATATTACTTCACTTGCTCCTAAAATTGATAAATTGATTCAAAAATCTTTCCTAATGTAGCATAACTTTGCACATGTTTTTAACTTTTGATACTTGATGAAATTTTGCTATGAAAATTCCTGAAACAGTGTTGTGTCTATTTCACTGATATAGTATTATCTTTTAAAGCATATGAATGATATTTAAAAGTAACAAAATCTGCATTTATTTCAGATGCTGCATTTGCCATGTTGATTTCTAAAAGGGTTATTTTTGATGTAATACTTAAGTAATTCATCTTTGTCATGTGCTTTATTGATACCTTATGATTCTTAATTCTGTCTGATAAAACCTAGGAACCGGATATTGATAAATCATGTAATAAAATGGTTATAGTATAACGGGGTGGGATCATATAAGTTCGCTTCCTTCCATTCCCTTTCAAGCAATATTTATTAATTATGTCTAATTATCCTAAGTTTGATTAGTTACTGTTTGAATGTATAACTGATGCTTATATTGCTTTTGTGTATTATTTCTATTTGATTGCTTGAAATAAACCATTTAAAAAAAAAAATCAAAGTCCTTTTCACATAGAAGGCAGGAGGTTGTCGTAGAGGCACCCATGATTACTGATTTTAAAACAAGGTGTCAGGCAATCCTCAGCGTGCGTCAGGTAAGCAAATTTTGTTGTGAAGGAATAACACTTTTTTTGGGAAAGGCTGTGGAGCTCATCAATTGGGAAATGTTTGTTACTTTGTTTTCTTTGTGTTTGGATTTTTTAAAAGTTGAATACAGAGTTCCAGAGAATCACAACAATCCAGCTGCACTCAAAGTTCTTCATGGAATTGGATGCTCTGTCTCCTCAACTCTTGAAGGTGTATGCCAAGAAAGGTGGTTTACAGTGACAGAAGCTGAGAAGAGTCTTGGTACTGTTGTAAAAAATAATCTGTCGCTTTGAGATTATTTTCCTTGCGTGT
>CM074503.1:9337776-9359831 GCA_037389245.1 Oryzias sinensis | reverse complement strand
CAACAATGCTCGCCATCCAGACTGGAGATCCCAGCCCCGATTACCGGGCTGGAGAGAGCCTCATGTTGCTTTGAGGGAATAACGGAGTGGGCCGCTGCTCCCTCACAGCTTACCCCCACCCTGGGTGATACAGTGAAGTCATCCTGATTGTTCTCCCTAGTGAAGCTATTAGATCAAGATTCAAGCTGGTTTCACGGTGCCCGGCTCCACAGGCCAACATCCACCAAACAAGTCCTCCATGCTGCAAATCTGCTGGCTCTTACGAATGCTTTTGAGCTCCATCTCCTTTCTGGCCCTGGGGAAGCTCTGCCTTAAAAAAAAGCAGGAAGAAAATTCTGTATTTTAAAGGAGTAGCTTCCTTCCATGAGGTTACATGGAATGTAATCTCACTTTTGAGATTACATTTTGAGGCTAAATTTCTAGATGAGTTACTTAATCAAGCTCTAAATATATTTTTTTTCATGATTAATGCACACAGAAAACACAGCCTAGAAACATGGATTCCCTCACACAGGAGCACTTTAGATTAAAACAGGGCAACTGCTTAAAAACATATCAGCAGCAGAGTCAGAAATGGGGAACAGAAGTTGTCATTTTCAGAATTACTGTACACAAAAGGTCACAAGTAAAAAGTCTCTCAGGAATCAGTGTGATTATAGAAAAAATCCTCTAAGAATGGGAACAAAGGAATAAGAGAGCACAACTATTTCAGGGAGTTTAATTTTGTATCACAGCAGAGGTGAAAGTCAGCGGCACAGCTGATCCTGCCGTAATGCAACAAAAAAAAAACCTTCTGCTCTCTTTGTTCACACGATTTAAGACAACCAATGAGCATTTATTGTTAGCATGTTAGCACATGGAGCAGGAACTCACTGCATGTTTAAAAACATACATCCCACGAGAAATCACCTGCTCTTAATTCTGCAATCAACCTGGTTTTTTGTCTAACACTTCGTCACAGTTTTTTTATTTCATTTTGTGCGTAAAGTTGCCTCCTCTTCCAGCTGTACACATACGCAGCAATTCATAATTCCTGTCTGCACATGACAAAACAACACAGCAATAGCATTTTTGCTCTCAGGTCAGCGTGCTCGCCTCCTTTCATGACCTTGTTCTGCGTTTACAGGCACAGGCAGCACAAAGGCAACCAAACTTTTATAAAACATTTATAACAAGACACTAGTTCACATCCATCTGTGGCTATGACAAAAAAATGTTACTTCTTTGTCTCTGTTTAATTTTCAGTCTTTAAAGACAACTTTATGTGAATGGGAGTTAGAATCCCTCTTCTCTTTGCATAAAACAAAAATTCACATGTTTGTTCCGTCTGCATCCTTTTGACACAAATTGACGACCGGTATAGAATTGAAAGTGAAAATAGTTTATTAAGCATCCATAAAATTGTTTTTCATTGTCTCCATGACAGGGGAAGCAATGTGCTTAATAGAATTATTTATACTATTTCTGTTTTTGTAAATTTCATTATATTGTATTATAAATTGACATAGGTATTTATTACATCATATAATCAATATAACCCACATCATTTTAGAAATACTTAAGACCCATGCTTTTTGCTTAGCTTTTAAGTGGTCTTTATTTTTCCCTATGCTGTCATTTAGTTATTTTTTGACTGTTTTCCTCTTTTTGTTTTTATATAATGTGTGAGTGTGTCATAATTCTTTTATTAAAATACTTTTATTATAATGTATTTATTTATTTTTATGTAAAGTACCTTGACGTGTTCTGCAACAGAAAAAGTACCCTACAAATACAATTGAAAGTTGAATATTCCTTTACATTTTATGAACTTTTAAAGTTTCACATGTGGAAAAAAAATGTAAACAAATGCAAAAACAAAATAATGTAACCTTTCAAAAAGCAGTGACTTTTTACCACCAAGCACAAGTTTGTAAGACTGGCAAAAAACACTAATTACTCTATAATTTGTTGTTTTTGTCATTATAGATTTAATAGATGAGTGCAGCAAACTTCAAATGTCCTTTTTAAATACTAGTCGTTGTCTAATCTGTCCACATTCCCTCCTTGTTCCTGAAGTTCTCGTTGCCTCTCTGGTCTCAAAAATCGAGCTTCTTCTCTTTTATTCCTGCTGGAAAATGATTAAAAGGCTGATTTGTGTTCAAGCGGATTCTTCTGTCCAGCGCCTGTGAGAAAAATGGCCCCCTTCTTCTTTTTCTTTGAAATCTTAATATGCTCGGCTCTGTTTAGACACTGGGATCAAGTCGTGGCTCATGAAGCTGAGGCAACTGGAATCCACTACGTAAATGGGCTTTAAAGCGAGCTGGGAGCGCGGCGCTGCGCTGACGCTTGTTTGCTGCACTGCTGCCTCCCTCAGGCCGTTTGCGCATGAATCACTTGGCAGGGGCCTCTACAGAAACGCTGCAGCTCTGCAGCCACAGGAACACGCACAGTCCATGATTTGGAAGCCAGTCGGAGCTGTTTCTAGTCATTTAATGCTATTACGTTTTAACAGTTATTGCAAATAATCCTCAGCACCTTCTGTAGAGCAGAGTTGGACGCGTCCCTGGGTGTGTAATTGAGATGTAAAGCAGCTCTCTGTCAGGAGCCGGAGCCAGGGCGGGGTTGGTGGGTGTTTTCTCACTTCCGGTTTTGGGCTTTTATTTTGTTACTTCCTTTCAGGGCCCGTTTGTTTCTCTAGGTAACTTCACCAGTCATCACCGGCACCTGTCTGCTCACCTGTTTGTCATTTTCATTTGTGTATTTAAACCCTGGTCTGTTTGTTTCTCGTCACTGGGTCGTCTTGTAAGTTTGCTTCAGTTATTTCAAGTACCAGTTGTGATTAAACCTTGTTTGCTTTTGAAGCTCTCTCGCTGTCCTGCATTTGTGTCCTGTCGCAACCTTGACATTACGACCCAGTCACCATGGACACAGCAGACGCGGAGAGTGCACGAGCCCAGAGCAGGGATCGGGATTGGATCATCAGTCAGCAGGAGGAACAGCTGAACTGCCTTCGCCGAGGGATGTTGGAGATGTCGGGGCGCCAGGAGCAGCAGCTGAGCTTAATCGGCAACCGCCTTGATGCCTTGGCTAGACAGATCCAGCAGCCGCTTCCATCTCATCCATCCCCTCCTGTGCCCACGCCGGTGGTTCCGGTCCAGACGTCTTCCAGTTCGGGGATTCGACTAGCGCGTCCTGAGAGGTTTTCTGGTGACTCCGGGGACTGTCGAGCGTTCGTCACCCAGTGTGAACTTCACTTCGAGTTACAGGCGGCTAACTTCCCCACGGACCGCTCCAAAGTGGCGTTCATCATCTCTCACCTCTCCGACAGAGCCGGAGCGTGGGCCACTGCGGAGTGGCAACGTGGGGGAGAGACCTGCTCTTCACTCCCTGCCTTTCTGGAGGCATTTTCCCTGGTTTTTCAACATACGAAACCCGGCAGGGAGGCGGCGCGGGCGCTGATACGGCTGACTCAGGGGGACCGCCGGGTGGCAGAGTATGCCATCGAGTTCCGGACTCTCGCTGCTGAGAGCGGGTGGAACCCCGCAGCGCTCACAGACGCGTTCTTGGAGGGATTATCGGAGGAGTTAAAGGACCATTTGGCTCCTTTGGAGTTGCCCTCTTCTCTGGAGCCGCTCATTGCTTTGGCCATTCGTATTGACAATCGGCTGCAGGACCGTCGGCGAGGTCGCCGCGAGACGGGTACCTCGTACAGGGTGTCCCCAGTTGACAATGGTCGTATTACCACTCACTTGTCTTCTGTCACCTCCACAGCCATTCCGGCAGCACCATCGGAGGAGCCCATGCAGCTAGGGCGTGGTCGGTTATCTCCCACTGAACGCAGACGGCGGATGGCGGCGGGTGAGTGTCTTTACTGTGGTCGGCGGGGTCATTTCTGTAAGGACTGCCCAAAAGCCTCTGCTCGTCCTTAAGAGTGGGCACACTGACGAGCGGGGGTCAAGCGCCCACTAGTGTTACATCCACTTCCTGTATTTTGAAGGGTCAAATTTTTTCAGGGGGTAAGGGGTTCTCCGTTCAGGCGTTATTAGATTCAGGGTCCGAACGGAACCTTATGGATGCTGAGCTGGCCAGACAGATCGGTCTCAGGACCAGGTCCCTTTCCCATCCATTAAAGGTTATTTCCCTTAATGGTGAGTCAGTTGCTACTGTTAACCAGATTACGGAGCCCGTTCACCTCATTCTGTCTGGAAACCATCACGAGCACACAGAGTTCTATCTTTTCGAGTCCTCCCATAATCCTGTAGTGTTAGGTTTTTCTTGGCTTCTTCTCCATAACCCCCATATAGATTGGCGTACTAACCGTATTATGAGTTGGAGTGATGACTGTCATGGAGTCTGTTTGCGTTCAGCTCGGTATCCAGGGGCTGACTCCGCCGACCCGGTAGGGCAGCCGTCCTCACCTGACCTCTCCAGTGTTCCGCCTGAATACCGCGATCTGAGTGAGGTATTTTCTAAGTCCCGAGCTCTTTCCTTACCCCCACACAGGCCTTACGACTGCGCTATTGAACTGCTGCCTGGAGCCGCCCTTCCCAGGAGTCATCTCTACAGTCTGTCTAAACCTGAGAGAGGGGCCATGGACCGGTACATCACTGACTCTCTCCGGGCAGGCCTCATAAGACCCTCCTCATCGCCTGTTGGAGCAGGTTTCTTTTTCGTGGGCAAGAAGGACGGGACGCTGCGTCCTTGTATTGATTTTCGGGGGCTGAACGCCATAACGATTAAAGACAGGTATCCCCTGCCTCTTATGAACTCCGCATTCGAGTCTCTGCAGATGGCGCGGGTGTTCACCAAATTGGACCTGCGTAATGCGTACCATTTGGTGCGCATGAAGGAGGGCGATGAGTGGAAGACCGCTTTCACCACCCCCCTGGGACATTATGAATACCTAGTAATGCCTTTTGGACTTTCTAATGCTCCGGCGGTGTTCCAGAGACTCATAAATGACGTGCTCCGAGATTACATACATCATTTTGTGTTTGTTTACCTTGATGACATTCTTGTTTTCTCCAGGAGCCTCGACGAACATAGGCGGCATGTTCGCCTGGTCCTCCAGCGGCTCTTGGAGAACAAGTTGTTTGTCAAGGCTGAAAAATGTGAGTTCCACTCCCCCAGCGTGTCATTTTTGGGCTTTGTGATTTCTGAGGGGGAGGTTCGTCCGGAACCCGCCAAGATCAGCGCTGTGGTCAATTGGCCTACTCCAGAGTCCCGTAAGCAGTTACAGAGGTTTCTGGGGTTCGCAAATTACTTGCGTCGCTTCATCCGCCATTATAGTTCGGTTGCGGCTCCACTTACAGGCTTGACCTCTACCTCATCCCCGTTTCGCTGGACTGAAGCCGCTGAGGCCGCTTTTTGTAAACTTAAACATCTGTTCACTACGGCGCCGGTGCTCGTTCAGCCAGATCCCTCCATCCAATTTATTGTGGAGGTCGACGCCTCGGACGTGGGGGTTGGGGCGGTATTGTCCCAGCGACATAAAGGGGACAACAAACTGCACCCCTGTGCTTTTTTTTCCCGCAGGCTTACTCCTGCGGAGATGGGGTATGACGTCGGGGATAAGGAACTTTTGGCCATTAAACTGGCGCTGGAGGAGTGGAGGCATTGGTTAGAGGGGGCGGGTCAGCCTTTTGTGGTCTGGACGGATCATAAAAACTTGTCTTATATCCGGACCGCAAAACGGCTGAACCCAAGACAGGCACGGTGGTCACTTTTCTTTGCTCGTTTTGATTTTGTGGTGTCCTATCGCCCTGGCTCCAAGAACGTGAAACCTGATGCCCTTTCCCGACAGTCGGAGCCCTTAGTTGAGGTTCAGACCCCTCAGACGATAATACCCACTGCTTGTGTTCTGGGTGCTCTCTCCTGGCGGTTAGAGAAGGACATTAAGGACGCCCAGAACCATGAGCCAGACCCTGGAGGGGGTCCTCCTAACAGACTTTATGTCCCTAGGGCCATGAGGAGCCAGGTCCTCCAGTGGGCCCATGCTGCACGGTTCACCTGTCATCCTGGAGTGCACAGAACTATCACCTTCCTACGTCGCAGTTTCTGGTGGCCCGGTTTGGCTAGGGATGCCAAGGAATTTGTTTCAGCCTGTATGATCTGCGCCCAAAATAAGGTCAGCACTCAACCACCACCTGGGTTGTTACACCCCTTACCTGTTCCGAGTCGTCCTTGGTCACATGTGGCATTAGACTTCGTTACGGGACTGCCTCCGTCCGCCGGCAAGACGGTGGTTATGACTGTGGTGGATCGTTTCTCTAAGGCAGCCCACTTCGTGCCTCTGAGGAAACTGCCGTCTGCCGCTGAAACAGCCAGGCTCATCATCGTACATGTTTTCAGACTACATGGAATACCAGTGGACATTGTTTCTGACCGTGGGCCACAGTTCGTGTCACAGGTTTGGAAGGCTTTCTGTGCGGCCTTTGGTCCCTCGGCCAGTCTCTCCTCAGGCTTCCATCCCCAGACCAACGGGCAGGCGGAGAGGACCAACCAGGACCTTGAGGTGGCCCTCCGGTGCGTCTGCTCCCGTCACCAGTCGTCATGGAGCACCCTCCTGCCCTGGGTGGAGTATGCCCATAATGCCTTGACGTCATCAGCTTTGGGTATGTCCCCATTTGAGGGTTCCCTGGGCTACCAACCACCATTATTCCCTGAGCAGGAGAGGGAGGTGGCCGTGCCTTCGGTGCAACACCTTTACCGACGCTGTCGACGCATCTGGAGGGAGGCTCGTGCAGCGCTCCTACGCTCGTCTGCAGCAAACAAGAGACTGGCTGATCGGCACCGGCTACCGGCACCCACCTACACACCGGGTCAGTCGGTTCTCCTATCCACCTCCAACATCAAGCTGCGGACGGAGTCAAGGAAACTCGCGCCCAGGTTCATTGGGCCATTTGTGGTGGAGAAGGTCATCAACCCTGTAGCAGTCCGCTTACGTCTGCCACGAACCATGCGAGTGCATCCTGTGTTTCATGTTTCCCAGGTCAAGCCTTACATCACGAGTCCTCTCCAGCCCGTGCCCGCCCAACCACCACCACCCCGCATCATCGACGGTTTGCCCGCTTGGACAATAAAGCGCATTATGGACGTCAGACGTCGAGGTCGGGGCCTTCAATACCTGGTGGATTGGAAGGGTTACGGACCTGAGGAGAGGTCCTGGGAGCCGACGTCAAGGATCTTGGATAAGGGCATGCTTAAGGACTTCCACAAGCGGCACCCTGACAAGCCTGGTGGTACGCCCAGAGGCGTCCCTTGAGGGAGGGGTATTGTCAGGAGCCGGAGCCAGGGCGGGGTTGGTGGGTGTTTTCTCACTTCCGGTTTTGGGCTTTTATTTTGTTACTTCCTTTCAGGGCCCGTTTGTTTCTCTAGGTAACTTCACCAGTCATCACCGGCACCTGTCTGCTCACCTGTTTGTCATTTTCATTTGTGTATTTAAACCCTGGTCTGTTTGTTTCTCGTCACTGGGTCGTCTTGTAAGTTTGCTTCAGTTATTTCAAGTACCAGTTGTGATTAAACCTTGTTTGCTTTTGAAGCTCTCTCGCTGTCCTGCATTTGTGTCCCGTCGCAACCTTGACACATTTAATGCTAGATTTGGATTTGAACAAATCATAATCATAACATAATAATGATTCAGTGAATCCACCATAAATATAAGAACAACGCAATTAAAAAATGAACGACATAAGACAAGATGCTTAAGCCCTTCCAGGGGTGGCGAACATGCGGCTCTAAAGCCGCATGCGACGCCTCTCGGCCAATAAGCATGCAGCTCTTTGCGTCTCATGTTTTCTATTTACTGTGACTCATTTCAACGGCCATCTTCCCACTTTCTTTCTTTGTGGAGCTCATAACAGAAGGCTGCAGTCCAAATGAATAAAGCGCAGAACGTAACGCTGCTTGCTGGACGGAAACTTTACTTTGCGGTTTGAGGATCTGCAGCAGAAACGACCGCAGATCACTTTTCTCATCGACCCTTTAATGCAGAGCCTGACTGCCTGAGATCCTCACTTGTCACTGATGAGGCAGCGAGTGAACCAGAGATGATTGAGCTGAAATCTCTCTGGAAGAAGGGTTGTTATATTTTGGAGAACGGAAAAATACATATACAAGCTGCTGTCAATGTTCTCCTCAATATATGTCTACCAGTCCCTGTTTATTACCTTGAAACACGTGAAATCAAGGCATCAGTCCGTTCTGACCAACACTCACGTAAAGGAACTGCTCAGAAAGGATACAACTGGCCTGGGAGTTAACCCCACCTTCAGCCCCTACGACTAATGGGAAGTGGAGAATCTTGGATGTAAAAGCATGAGTAAGAGGGCTGTGAGCAGAAGTGAGGTCCATGCTGTTTGTGTGTGTAAGTAGGGGCACAGACAGCTCTCCAACGCATCCAGTTAATAGGCAGCTCAGTGCTTGTTTCGCTGCTACAGTGATGTATGTGCTGAAATATTACAATATTTTAATATTTCAGTAATTCTCAGCTTTTCATGCATAATGTTAATAATTAAATAAACAAATAAAAGTTTCAAAAGCACATTGTTTTACTGAAGGTTAAAATTAATTTAAGCTACACATAATGGAAATGTAATGTATTTAATGCGTTTAATGTGAACATGAATTACTTAAACACCAGAAGGATGCTCTGTCCAAATGTATGTGTATTTGTTGGTGTGAGTGTCATTAAAAGAGGAATGTTGAGACACAAAGAATTACCAGTTAAATACTGTTGGATGAACAGTGAAATATTCATTTTTTATCATCGTAAATCTGACTTCAGAGGAGTCAGTGGCTTATCAGCATCAACCTCACCCCCCATTACTGAGTAGTTGTGATGTGTGTATTGAGGGTGGACACTTTCCTTGAAATAAACACAACTATAATAATTGCTGTTGTATTGTAGGGAAAGGAGTGTGTTATGGAAAATAATACAGCTTTAATTGCGTGTTAGTGTGTGTACGTCTTGGCAGGTCAGTGTGTGGTGTGGCTCTTTGACTCTCACAGAGAAAAACTTTGGCTCTTGATGTCAAACTTGTTCACCACCCCTTTTGTACTAAACTATATCAATGTATTTGATAATATCTCATCTTTGGTACACTAAAGAACACATTTTTATTACATAATAGTTATTTTCCTGAGGAGGGAACCGCCTTTCTCTCCTTGAGGGTGCAACCCATTTCATGACATCATCCTAGAGTCGGCCTCAGAAGCGTGTCTGCGTTTCTCCCACGAAAACAAAACACCTGAACTTTTACAAAGATGGACGTTCATATTGTTCATATAAATAAAAGCATTTAGCCGATCACTGCTAGCTCCATGGAGAATGTGTGTGTATGTTAGCCTGGGGGCGGAGCTGGGAGTGCAGACTCTTCCTGGAAGGGGGGGGGACCTCACTTTGTGATGTCACAATGTGAGAACCTGCTCGTTTTTGTGGATTGGGAGGGGCTGGTGCTCAGAGAGCATGTTTTCAAAATACCACTTTGGGGTTGTTTAAAGTGAAGAATGAACATTATAAAACACTTAAAAGCTCAAAAAGTTATTTTTTTTTATGTTATCGACATATTTAACACTGCATCTGCAGCTTCAGGGATGACGTTCTTTGAATTTCCATAACTCTTCAACCATTTACGCAACCAAGGTGATTTCAACAGTTCTGATGCCAATTTGCATGAAAGTGTTGTATATTGGCACAAAGCTACTTTTCTCTGCTTCAGAGTCTGTTGGAATTAAATTGTGAATGTGTAAACTGTCTTAAAGTTTATGGTAGTTCAAAGAGCATATGCCAGGAACAGCTCCGGTGTTTAAACGCTAAAAGTTTGAGAGCTATGTTGTATAGGAATATAAATGTTTGCAGATCTGTCAGCATGTTACATCTTGATTAAGTGAGAGCAGACAATTCCACCAGAGACAAACTAAACTGCTGGTTAAATCTATGGTCCTCTGCTGGGACACATTTTGTGTTTCACTGATGGTTGGTTTATGACGATCAGTCTGCTGGTAGAGGCAGCATCCTAAGAGATCTGCAGTAGACTAAATTGACAGCAACACTTTAAAGGATACTGATTTCGTTGTCACGTTGCTGAAGCATCTCCTTCAGACTGTTCACGTCGACTGGACTCATGTGGGGAAAATAAACATCTTCCCTCCGTGTTGCTGCTGGTGGCTGTTGACTACATTGATGTCTTTCACTTTGTTTTTCCAAGATTTTCCTCTGCAAAAAAAAAAGACTTAAAACTGAGAAAAACTATACACCTATATTCTGATGTTTAACGTTTTCCCTGAAACAGGAAAAGCACAGTCTGAAGTGGTAGATTTTAGTCATCATCACTCAACTTTGAGATCACTGCAGTGAGTTGAGGTTTACTGAAGACTCGTACCTTGAAATAGGAGAAAGAATGCTGGACTTTTCTCATGTCAGGGCCTAGTGATAGTGTCCGATCTGGATCCGGATCATTTAGAAAGGCTTCGATCAACTCTTCCAACCTAATAACCAAAAAACTGACATTTTAGTTGTCGGTCCTGAAGCCAAGAGAAACTTACTCAAAAACAACCAGAAACCTGGGCGTTATTTTCGACTCTAAGCTGACTTTTATCACTCATATAAAACAGATGGTTAAAATTGTTTTTTGTCATCTTAGAAATCTAGCTGGGGTCTGCCCACTACTCTCTCCTGCTAACATGTAGATGTTAATGCATGCTTTTATCATGAATAAAATTGATTATTGTAATGCCCTGCTTGCTGGTCTTTCAAAAACCAACATAAGGAATCTTCAGCTTCTACAAAATTCTGCTGTGCGAGTTCTCACCAAGACCAGGAGGCGGGCTCACATCACCCCAATTTTAAAATCCCTGCATTGGCTCCCCTTAAGATATCAGTTTTTAATATATTGCGCCTTTTCTTTATCTGATCTTTTAGTAAAATATGAACCCTCTTGGACCCTGAGATCCTCTGGTCCAGTACCAGAGGGTACTGGTACTTGGACCCTCTGGTACTGTTCTTCTAACCATTTCAGCGGTAAAAAACAAAAGTTATGGAGAGGCGTCTTTTCAGCACTTTGGCCCCCGTTTGTGGAACTGTCTGCCAGTAGACCTGAGGGCCGCAGAGAGCATAGCTCAAGACCCATCTGTTTAACCTGGCTTTTAGCTAATTTTCACTGCTTTTATTTTGTTCTGTATTTATCTATTTTATCTTGTTTTATGAATTTATACTAATTATGATTTACTTTAAATATTTCTTATTTCAATGTTTTATTGTTTTTTGTTTTTTTTTATATCATCAAACAAAATGATCTAAGGATTGAACTCCTGGAGCAAAAGGTGGATGACTTGGAGCAGAATTCCAGAGCAGATGACCTTCTTCTGCTCACAGGGCTAGAGACCAGACATCAAAGTTATGCCCGGGCTGCAGGCGCAAGAAGTGATCAAGAAGGTGAAGATGCACCATCTGATGAGCAGCACATCCTGGAGCAACAAGTGATCCAATATATGAGAAGTAAAGACTGCATATTCGACACATCTCAGTATGCCACACTCTACCAAGTAAGGATAAAAAAAAAGAAGAGGCCTGTGATCATTATAAGATTTTTGAACAGAAGTACAAGGTGAAAATCCTACAGGAGGTTGTCACAATGTGATGTGACAAGAGTGGCCTGATTTACAAAGGAGGCAGATGACTTTTAAGTTCAGCTCCAGGTTTTATTTGCTGGTCTCACACCTTGGCCACACAGCTCTCACATGCCCCTTTAACACTGAGCTCCTTCTCTTTTATGGGCTCCAGTTAATTGGCTGGCCACGCCCAGGAAGGAAGTCACATTTAAACAAACATTTCAAATAATCACAACAAAAGATAGAAATGTCTTGTAAATAATACAGTTAAAGTCCTGCAAATAAAGACATAGATAAATAAACAGAAAACTGAAATCATTACCACAAAATGTATATACAAAGAAATCCAAATTCTTTCCACTTCCTGTGCCCAACTATTAAACAGGAAGTAAAGGCCTTGGCCGCCATTTTGTTCCTTGGGCAACAGGAAGAGAAGGTGAGAAACATTACAAAAATCAAAGAAGTCTTAAACATTTGGTGAATATGCATTATGTGTCTAAAGGTGATGAGTTATGATAGACCGGTGACAAGTAGATAAACTATTTTGTCACAGAGGCAAAGAAACTTAAAGGTACTGGAATTTATTATTTATTTATTTATTTATTTGTTTATTTATTTATTTAAATGAGCACTTGACCAAGAAAAACTCAGAAATGGCTTGGACATGTTGTATCCTGAAAAAGCAATATAAAATTCAAGCCACCTGGACCAGGAAAGGTAAAGTGTTGATAAAACTAAATGGATCACCAGAGTAAGCTAAAGTGGTAGAAGTGAGACAAGTGAAAGACCTGGATCAGTACAAATGAAAAACTCAAAGTTCTATTTTTGTCTAGACTGTTGACAGAACCAGACTGTGGACTATTCTGTAGAGAGCAGGACATTATTTTCAACACAAATGACTGACTCAGTGGTAGTGAAAACACTTCTAAGTTTGATCATTATTATTTTGATTATTCTGGGCGAAATAATTCATGGATCACAAAAGAACTTTTACACATGCTCAGAGAAAGAAATGCTGCCTGGACCAAAGCAAGATTTACTAATTCAAATTCTGACTGGATCACCTTCAGAGCCCTGAGAAACAAATGCACCTCTTTGACTCGGAAAACTAAATCTGACTTCTACATAAATTCTATTTCAACAAATCTTAAAAATCCCACTAAATTCTGGAAACAAATCAAAATGCTAACTGGACAAAATGTGAAATCAACTACACCTGCAAACCTTGTAGTGAACTCTGTTGCCATACAACAGAAAGAGGAAATTGCAAAACAATTTAACAAACATTTTACTTCAGTGGGCTTAGCTCCTCTTTTATCTTCACCAGTGTCTGGTCATTCAGATCCTCTACCCGCTTCCTCTATTACAGCATCTTCTGCATCTTCTCATGCAATCAAATTTGTCATCCAACCAATTTCCAATTCAGAGTTGTTAAAGTCTCTGAAAGCCATTGACCCAAAAAAATCTCCTGGTCCAGATGATCTAGACCCCTACTTCTTAAGACTTGCAGCTGATTTTATTGTTGAACCCATCGCCCATATTTTTAATCTAAGTATTCAGTCAAACATAATTCCCAAAGTCTGGAAGGCAGCCCATGTTCTCCCTCTCTTGAAAGGCGGAGATCAATCCGAGCTAAATAACTACAGACCCATCTCCAAACTATCAGTTCTTGCAAAAATTCTAGAATCCCATGTAAACTCTCAACTAAAACTCTTTTTAGCATCTAACTCGGTTCTATGTGAAACTCAGTCAGGTTTCAGATCAGGCCACAGTACTGTAACAGCTGCTGTATCTGTAACAAATGACATCATCAATGCCCTAGACAAGAAATTGCACTGTGCAGCCCTATTTGTGGACTTATCTAAAGCCTTTGATTCTGTAAACCATCAGCTTCTACTACAAAAGCTAAGTCTTATTGGTATAGGTGATTCTGCTATTGGGTGGTTTAGAAACTATCTCTCACAGAGAACCCAGTGTGTGATTGTTGAAGATGTAAAATCAGACTTCATGAACATCAATAGTGGAGTCCCACAGGGATCCATCTTAGCTCCTATCCTGTTCACCATCTTTATAAATGACCTGGGTAGTCATTTGCCAAATGTTAAATTCCATCTCTATGCAGATGATACCATCATTTACACAGTTGCTTCTTCAGTCCATCTTGCTGTAGACGAGCTTCAGGAAGCCTTCAATAAACTTCAGTATTTTCTTCATCAATTACAGTTGACCCTAAATGCTAAAAAGACACAATTCATGATATTTTCCAGGTCTCGCTCACATGATGTACTGAAGGCTGATATTCATACTTTGGAAGGGGTGAAAATTGAAAAAGTGTCCTCATATAAATATCTGGGTGTGTGGATTGATGACAAACTATCTTTTACCTCTCACACTGACCACTTGCTAAAAAAGCTAAAAGCACTTCTGGGTTTTTACTACAGAAATAAATCTTGTCTAAGCCCAGGTGTGAGGAAAACACTTGTTCAGAGCACTTTCCTCCCAGTTTTGGATTATGGGGACATTCTGTACATGAATGCTGCCTCGTCAACTCTCCGTAGTCTGGACACAGTTTACCACAGTGCCCTACGTTTTATCACAAACTCTGCATACAGAACCCACCATTGTGAACTGTACTCTCTTCTCTCTTGGTCTTCACTCAAAGTCAGGCGACAGAAACACTGGCTAATTTTCACCTATAAGGCCATTCTCGGCAAACTACCTCAATATCTGTGCCGTCTTCTTTCTCCTGTTAACAACATATATAACTCTCGTTCCTCACTCAAATTGATTCTTTATGTCCCTAGATTTTTCAGTGAATTAGGAAAAACAGCCTTTTCCATTGCTGCTCCGCTTTCCTGGAATAATTTTCAAAACTCTCTGCATTTAAGTGACCTTATTCCCTTGAATTGTTTTAAAGCAAAACTTTCTGAGCTTTTAAAAGAAACATGCACATGTCACCCTTGACCTTTCTGTACCACTTTTAACTAACCTATTAGTCATTGTCCTACTGTTCATCTCAATTTGAATTGCATTTTATTGTATTTTGTAATGTATTTTTATATTTCAGTTGTTTTAACTGTATTTTATTTTGTATTGATGCCTTTTGGCCCAGGTCTTCTTTGAAAAAGAGATGCAGTCTCAATGGAACTTCCTGGTAAAATAAAATAAAATAAAAAATAAAATAAATTATACAGAACATTGACTTTATGATTTTGATAATGATGTGGATCCAGAGACACGTGTTCAATAAGGTCAAGGATACATGCCGATATTACAGTGAAGTTAAAACTGAGGAACATTTGTCTGTCATTCATTTCAATTGTAGAAGTCTACCAAGAAATTTTAATAAAACTCAATACTTTTTGGACACATTTAAAGGAAAATGTGAAGTTATTGCACTGTCAGAGACATGGATAAATAAAGGGAGGGAAAATAATTTGAAAATTGAAGGTTATGATTTGTATTTCAATAGCAGATAGCAGAATAGGATTGGAGGGGGAGTCGCCCTTTATACTGACAACGGTTTAAAATGGAAACCGGTAAAATGAAAGGCATGACTTCTGCTATGGATGATTTAATGGAAAGTGTTGCTGTGGAAATAGAATAACAAAAAAACAAAACTATGACTGTTGGATGTGTATAGGAAACCAGGATCAAAAATTGAAAATTTTAAGGACAAATTAGAAGATATGTTAAGTAATCTAAACCAACATAAACAATTAATAATCTGTGGAGACTTCAATATATATCTCATAAAACCTGATTTACATTTGCAAACATCTGATTTTTTCGATTCATTAAATAGTAAAGGACTGTATCCTTTGATTACAAAGCCTAGCAGAATAATAACTACTAGTGCAACTTTAATAGACAACATTGTAACCAATATTTAGGAAAGTCAAGGAGATTGTGGGTTAGTAATTAATGACACAAGTGATCACTTGCCTATATTTTCTATATTTGGCTTTAGATTGCCAAAAAACTCAGCAGAAACCCACCAAATATATAAACGAATAAGGAATGATGAAACTGGGAACGCTTTCAGAAAGGATCTCATAAATCAAGACTGGAATGGAATGTATACAGATAATGTAAATTTGTGAGTTGTTTGTTAACAAACTAGACAGCTTTATTGAAAAAAATAAATTCTTAAATGAGAATCAGTTTGGGTTTGGTTCTAATAGGTCTACAGATTTGGCTATAATGAAAATAGTTGAAGAAATTTCAACAGCAATTGACAAAAAAAATACACAATAGGAGTTTCTAAGTTGTTATAGTTTGTTTTATTTGCCGATGATACTAACTTTTTCTGTTCTGGGGATAATCTGAAAACCTTAGCTAAAAGTATTGAAATGGAAATGATAAAACTTAAAATGTGGCTTGATTACCATAAACTATCTTTGAATCTAACAAAAACAAAGTTTATGGTGTTTGGTAATAAAGAAAAACAGAAGGGATTTTGTCCATTGACAACAGAAACATAGAACAGGTGTCTGAATTTAAATTTTTAGGGGTTATGTTGGATAACAAATTAACATGGAAATCTCATTTATTTAATGTAAAAAATAAAGCAGCCAAGAGCCTTTTTGTTCTGAACAAATCCAAATAAATGCTACCATGACAAATTATGCACATGTTATATTGCTCTTTGGTTTTACATATTTTACATATTGTATTGAAGTGTGGGGGAATACATATGAAACTAATATAATGCCCTTAATTCTATTACAAAAGAGAGCTATTTCATTCTTGTGTTTATTCTCTAAATTTAGAGATCACACAAATGAACTTTACATTAAGTCAGGTTTATCAAAACTTAAAGATGTAATCGAATTGCAGACCTTATTAGTTATGTTTAAAGCCAGAAACAGAGATTTACCTGAAGACTTACAAAAGCTTTTTATTTTTACCACAGGAGATGGAAATCATTGGAGAAAATGTGATTTCAAACAACAGTTTGCTGGAACAACACAAAAGAACAACACAAAAGCAAAAGTGTTTGTCTATAGCATCCGTTTAAATACAATTTAAACGGATGTATAAAGCTAAACAATTTAGATTTTACAAACTTGATTGTTGAATGTAATTTTTTGGAATGTATGTACTAAATGAATGGAATGTATTTACTGTGTTTATCTGAACTGTATTTGGTGAAATCTGAGCACAGGTGATGGTGTGAGAAATATAAATAGGATGCAACGTTTAAAAGGGAGAGAAGACATTTATATGAGTTGTATTCTTCAATTCTGCTTTCCAATCATGAACATTTTCATTAATGTACGACAAACGTAAACATATTGGACAATCAATAATTTTCATGAAAGGAACAAATAAATGAATGACTTATTCATCATTTAGTTCTACATGCCTTTGTTTGGTGCAGTGTGATCCAAGTACTGTCCCTCTTTCCCGATTCCAGAGTTCACTTAGCTCATCCGTGCTCCTGTACCTGACCATGTACCTCGCCTCTGCTCCTACACCTGGCTGTGGTCTCTGGCTCGTCTCGCGCCCCCAGCTGTCCCCCCAACTTCATCTAGACCAGTGTTTTTCAACCAGTGTGCCGTGGGAGATGGTCAGGTGTGCCGTGGGAAATTATCCATTCACTGATCTAAAATCATTTCCCATCTCCAGGATATCAGCTCTTTATCCAAACAGGCCCTGATAAAACACTGAGTAGTTAGGAATATGAAAAAATAAAATACTACAGAAGTGA
Organism: Oryzias sinensis; assembly: GCA_037389245.1. NCBI lineage: Eukaryota > Metazoa > Chordata > Actinopteri > Beloniformes > Adrianichthyidae > Oryzias > Oryzias sinensis. The sequence goes on along the minus strand of CM074503.1, from coordinate 9,342,526 downwards.
TTAAAGTCTTCACTTCCTTGTTCCAATTTAGCTCATAAAGTCTCTCAGTTCCAACAAAAATACCAGCTAAAGCTCGTCTTTAGCGGTGTAGCTTTCCGCGGGATCCGGTGTCAGACCCTGGAACAAGTGAACAAAGCCATGAAGCTCAAAAAAGCGAGTCTGTCTGCAATTGGCTGCAGTTTCGCACTACATCTCCCATGATGCATTGGGTTAAAGTGACAGCGTCTCAGCGTACAATGAGTCTTTCTTGTTAAACGTCTTAAACCACAACAAACACACAGACAGTTTTTAAATCTTCTTGATAAAATCAGAGGTCAACAGTTTAGTTCCTCCAAGTCATCTTTCTAACTGAAACACATTTCTAATAACGTCTGGATTATTTTTTATGTTAAACTTAAGAAGAAGTAATAACAACATTTAAGAAACAGGATTAAGGTGAAGTGTCCAACAGACACAAATAGACTAAATTAAAACAATTTAATCATCTAATAGGAAAGAAAACATTTTGTTAAAGTTTTCAAAGACTTCATCTTTGATTAAGACAAAAGAAAGACTAATAAAACTTCAACATTTTCACTTTTTGAGTGGCTACAGAAAACAGAAAGGTAATGTTGTTTTTTTGAGTAAAATGTATCCAACATATTGTGATCATATTGTTCAAAAATTACAGTTGCCTTTGCACCAACATTTAAAAAATAAATCACTATTTAGAAAGAATATATTTGTTTTTTTGTGAGGTTACATAAAATTGCTTGTTAATAAACTGAAGGAAAAAACAACTATCAGGGTAAGATTTCAAATAATGTAATTGAAAATTATTACTGAAAACTAACTTAACTTTTATTACATCTTATAGAAAAAACAGCTGCAACGTCCAGCTTTTTCTACCTAGTCTATAGAGTTTCTCCTTTTTTTATTTTTGGATGCTGGTGTGCCGCAGGATTTTTGTCAAGGATAAAGTGTGCCTTGGCTCAAAAAAGGTTGAAAATCACTGATCTAGATGAAGCTCGTCTGCTGGACTTTAAATATATAGTTGTAGATTTAGATAAGTTCATTCTTTTCTATGAGTTCTGGTACATGGCCTGTCCGTCCTGGGGGAGGATCCCTCCCTCATGTGGACATCCCTGAGGTTTATTCGTTTTTTCCGGATTCCAATGATTTTCGGAGTTTTCCTTAACATGAAGGAGGGTCTATGGGCAGGAATGCCAGTTCTATTTAGTCAGTTTGTTAGTTCAATTTAGTTTTATCCTATTGAATTCTATGCATTTATGATCCTTTTTGATTGTATGTTTTCTTTACAATTACGGTACGAAGCCCATTGAGACGACTGTTGTTGAGAATTTGGACTATATAAATAAAATTCAATTGAATTGAATTAAAGAAAAAAAGACAGAATAAACAGATTTATTTACAAAACAGTTTAAACTATAGTTACAACTTTGAGCACAAGGGTGTCCATTGGTGCACATGACACTAGAACACCCTATTGACTTTAGATTAACTATAAACCGACCTCTAGTGGTCAAAGAAGATGAACCTTGTTTTACAGAGTCACACTGAACGGTGCTGGTAAAGGTGCCATATTTTCTGGTGGATCTTTTCATACGTAGTTTGGAAGGGTTGCAACTTATACTCAGTAGTGATGTATTTGTGATTTTCTTGTAACCCTTGTGCTATCCTAGGCACTTTAACGTTAGGAGTTGGGTCATCTAGACCCACTAGACCAGGGGTCGGGAACCTTTTTGGCCGAGAGAGCCATAAACTCCACATATTTTTAAATGTAATTTCGAAAGAGCCATACAATAATGAATTGTCTATTTCCCACACTGAGGCACGGAGACATAACCTCTTTTAAGGTTATTTATTCTAGTGACTGTAGAGCGCAACAAACGCCGTACAATTGAATCAGCAACTCTTGAATCTCTCCCGCCGAGACGAGAGCGCTTCTCCCAACTTTATATTTCTTTACTGCCGCCACAGCCCTCCCATATACCTTATTTGGCCCATAGCTGAACCCCATTGGTCCAAACTCCTTAACGACAGGCTGAGTGACAGAACTGAGGGCCAATCAGATCTCTGCTTGATGCATTCAATGAACTCCGGAATTTAGAACGCAACCCAACAGCCACCAGTTTAACTCAGTCCGCTACAATATGTTTAAAACTAAATATACAAGTGAATGTGTGCATTTGATGTAATTTCAACACTTTTAAAGTACAATAAGCCTGTGGATTCTTTTTTAATAACATTGTTATGCTGTTGCTAATAAATGATGAGTATTTCTTACCATTATTACAAATTCTGGTGCTGCGTGGTTTTGCTGATGGTCTAGTCTGGTTGATGCGTGGTGAGTTTCTGCTTCATGCAGGCGTTGAGACTTTAAACGTGATCTTAGGTCTGAATGTTCTATAGATGTGAGACAGACTGCTCACATGCAGACGTGGAGCCAAACATATACTCACACGCTGCAGAATCTGACGGGCAGCGTGTTTTAAATTGTGACAATCCCTGCGCGATTCACCTTGCTGGCTGTGCCCCCCCCCGTTTTCGTCCTCACACATCCCGCTGCACCTTCGCGCTCTTTCTCAGAGACGGGAGCGCGCAGTTGAAGAGACGGCGGATCGCAGGTTTTAGGCTGTTATAAACTCTGTGAAATAATAAATTATAGTTAATTGATAGTGGTGCAGATTTATTTTTCTCCAAGCACCACTACTACCTGCCCCCCTTGGCATCGCACCTGAGAGGGACTGGTCTAATGAAAAAAAAGCATAATTAAAGATTTGTCTGCGAGCCACGTGACCATCAAAAGAGCCATATACGGTTCGTGAGCCATAGGTTCCCGACCCCTGCAATAGACAGTACTCTGAACCGTTTTTCTTCAATGACTTGTGATCTTCACTGGTGTCCATGGATTACATGAAATCTGTCCACCTTTATCCACCTTTCTCATGGTAGGGTGAACACATCTATTTAAGGGTGAGGTTATCTAAGATAGGACAAGGGTTAATGTGAATAGGCTCATAATTGTTATTTTCTCCCTAATAACAGGCTGCCCTTTAGCAGTTGTTTCCCACTAACACCCACTAGAGGGCGCTGTATGTGTGCGTGTCAGCATTTGCTACTGACAGCAACACAGAAGAAGGCTGTGGAAAACTAACACGTCTGAACAAACATGTCTAAATTCCCAACCTAAACCCTAACTACCGAAAAACTATCTAGTGTCCTGGATTTTAAAAGCATTTCAGACACCATCCGCACTACTTTTTTTTTTAACGGCAAATATCACGTCACAGGTTTCACAAAGTAAAAACCAAATAAATACGAACATTTTATGATGACTATTTATGAATCCACTGTGTTCAGATGACGAAAACCTGGATGGTTCATACAAAAATACATTTTGTTCAAATGCAATGCATTATGGTCTGTTTTCACCAATCTCCTATGATGCACACTGGTTTGTCGCAGAGACTTCTGGGAAAGTTCTAGGGTGATATAAAAAATAAATAAATAAAAAAACAGTTCTAGGGTGATGAATTTTGTAATTGTAGATTCGGACAGCCCTACAAACTGATGAACGCATTTTATAGATCACTACTGTATGTAGTGAATAGTGAAGCAATTCTGACACAACCGAAATCTGATCATTGTCCTCCTTCCTTTATGACTTTTTTCTTATTTGCATTGAGGCATTATTTATTCGTCTTTCAAATGTTTCCTTCCTCGGACGAATGCGGAGTCGTCAGACCGGGTCACAGAGAGACGGCAGAGCAGCTCAAAGCGCCGCCAATCAGACACAGCTCCTGCACTGAAGAAGTTTGCAATCGCCAAAAGACAACAAGACTGATCATGACTGACTCATGAACCCAGACATGAAGATCTGATTACCCAGGCTTTTGTAGAACTCTTCTTTTTTTTTTTTAACTTGTTCTGTCCAACAGCTGAGCAAACAGATTAGAGCTGAAGGCTTTTTGTGTTGGACAGGTTTTACTATCACAAAAATAAGTTATATAGCTTCGAGAAACCAGGGTGTAGATTTGTATAAACCCCTTTTTGTTGTATTATTCTTTATTTATTTGTTACATTTAGTGTGTGTGGGGAGGTGGTGGAAGAGAGTAAAAGGAAAAGACGTGAGAAAGTGGGGGATACAAACACTGATTTGAATAAGTTATTATTTTAAGCTATAACAATTATACCAGATCTGCTGGAAAGACAAATGTTACATCAAAGGTGAAATTCTGACACTAAGATGAGTGTCAAACATCTGTCCATCAATACACTGTGGGTAAGACGAGGGATGAAGCAGACAGGGAGCAGTGTGGCAGTATGCACGTGCACGTGGGGTTGGAGATACATGCATGCTGCCGAAGTGAACCGTGTGTTCATAAGGGGAACCAGATTCTACCCAGCCAGACCAGGAGAGGGGAGGAGAGACCTCCAGGCCAGGACCCCCCCCGGCACCGGACCCAGGAAGCCCGGGAGGAGGGGAGGAGGGGATCGCCCACCTACCCAGCCAGGCGTAGAGAATGCCCCCCTACAGGGCCCCTCCCAATGCCCAAAGGACACCGAGACAAGGGCAAGGGACGATGCCAGGGCCCCGAGAACCCATGGGCTGCCGACCACCCAACCGGCGCCCCGCCTCCGCGAGCCAGCCTCGGCACCCGGCCCGAGCATCCCAGAGATTGCCGCGCACCAACAGCCACCCCCCATAACCCTACCCTCTACAACCCTCCTCCCCCGCCATATTATC
>CM074503.1:9091070-9337276 GCA_037389245.1 Oryzias sinensis | reverse complement strand
TTAGATGGATAAATCCCAGAGCCTAGACGCCGGTGATGGTGGTTAACCCTTTTGCTATCCTAGGCACTTTAACATTGGGAGTTGGGTCATCTAGACCAGTGTTTTTCAACCTTTTCTGAGCCACGGCACACTCTAACCTTAAAAAAAATCCCGCGGCACACCAGCATCCAAATTTTTAAAAAAAAGGAGAAACTCATAGTCTGTATTGATCTACAGCCACTCCACAATCTCAAGTGCATTTTTGTGATAATTGTGGCAGAAAAAGCTGGAAGCTGCAGCTGTTTTTTTCTAAAAGATGCAATAAAAGTTAAGTTAGAAGAGTTAAAAACAGTTTGAAGTGTGTTAGTTGGTTTCAAGACGTTTAACAGATCTTGTGCGCCATCACTCTCACAACCCAATGCATCAGAGATCGCGTCTCTGAGCTTCATTGTTTTGTTCACTTGTTCCACGGTCTGACACCAGATTCTGTGGAAAGCTACACCGCTAAAGACGAGCTTTAGATGGTAATTATTTTAGAACTGAGCGACTTTACGAGCTAAATCGGGACAAGGAAGTGAAGTCTTTAACCACTTCTGATTGGTCAGACTGATGACATGTGATTAAGCTCCCCAAGAATGATTGGTGGAGACAGTTAAAGGAGCGGGACTTTTCCAAAATACAGCCGGAGATGCAGCTGAATCGCGGTACTGTAATTCTTATCAAAATGTCTTTAATGAAATAAAATAAACGCAAAGAAAAAGTATTTTACAATCTTTTATATTCCTAACTCCTCAGTGTTTTATCAGGGCCTGTTTGGATGAACAAAGAGCTGATTTCCTGGAGATGGGAAATGTTTTTAGATCAGTTAATGAGGGCAATTTCCTACGGCACACTTGACCATCTCCCACGGCACACTAGTGTGCCGCGGCACACTGGTTGAAAAACCCTGACTTAGACAATACCACAAAAATAACTCATTAGGAGCTTCTATTTAGGCTGTTTCTCTAGTTTAATTGTCTTTCAAAGATGACAATGGCTCACCACGGACAGGTCATCAAAACCCCACAATGCAAACATAAAATGTAGGGGAACTGAACAGGAACTGGAGATAATCAGTAAGATGGATACACCAAGGCATGGTGTTTTGCGAAATCTAATGAACAAAATTGCATCATTTGTGAAGCACTTTTGTTTTCCACTTCACCCTCCGACCGCTAGTTGGCAGCAGAGCAGACTGAGCCTCTTTGAGCAGCACCACACAAAACAACAGGAAGACCTCACCTAGAGGCAGCTTTTTTCGTTGTTATAACCCATACACTACTTAGTTTGTACTTGGGATGGTTACCAAACCGAAACTCTGAGCCATGTTGCTGCAAGCAAAATATAAAAACGTGGAATGGGCTCAGATGAGAATCAGTGAAACACTGCAGCTTCACAGCGGCTAATGCACTTAGCATCGGCCAAAACGCTATCGGCAAAGCGGGCTAAAGTTCTGCAGAACCTCCTAGCAATAGATTCTAGTTTAGCGACCTGATTGATCAGACTGATGTGTACAACGCTCTGAAAAAGGCCAACATCGTGGCAATGACCGTTAGCAGTTGACTTCCGTGTTTGTGAGAAAGCGTGGCTGCAGCGGTGCAGAGCAGACTGATATGTAAACAAAGCATCTTTGCCATATTAAAGCTTCTCCATCCTGTAATGATGATGCTGCTGCATCATCATCACCCTTTATTGTTTCTGTGAAGAATCATTGTTTTTGTTTCCCCCTTTATTTTTGAAGTACCTTTCAGGGTCCTGTTTCAAGCTCCGTTTGAAAGTACTGGAGAAGCTACAGTGAGCAATATTGGAAATAAACAGCACTTTATTTCCTCAATAATACTTTAGAACCTTATTGGTTAGGGCACATTAATTTTCTTCTTATAGTAAAATATATTTTGTTGTGGAAATCAGACAATCTTGACTCTTACCTTTCTATATTTTAAGTTACCAAAATAAAATCACTATAAATTTGCCCCGGTAAAAGCAACTTGTATCAGATATAGCTGCAGTGCCTAACATTGTGATAATTAAATCAATGGAATTTGACAATTTTATTTCAATGGAAGACGTATTGAAATTCAGGTAGTTTTTTTCTAAGTCATATTTTTAAAAAAGGGGGGAAAAAGTGTTCCGTTACAATATCGGGATACGTATCGTATCGTGAGTCGCGTATCGGCATACGTATCGTGTTGCCAGACTCTTCCCAATACACATCCCTAGTATATTCCTTGCGGCACCGTACTTGGACTCCTACGATCAAAAAAATAAAAAATGCCGGGCACACATAGCCGTTCCACTAGATAGTGTGTTCCCTTCGTGGCACTGTACTCGAATGGGAGCAGCGCCACGGTCAATGGTGCCGGGTCACACATAGTTCCACTGCTATGAAGTTTGCAGCTTCAAAACACACTGCATCAGATTCAAACGCACATTAATACTAATCTTAACACTGTCACATTCTCATTAAACTCATGTTGATCTCCGTTGGTTTTGGGGAGTAGTTTTATACCCCGACGTTTTCAATGGAGTTATTGTATCTGAACGGAGCTTTATACCAAACTATAAGAAATTAACTGAAATGAACACCACAAGCCATAAGGTGCCGGTTTCTATTTTGAGTTCCCAGTAGAAGGCAAGATTGAGGCAATGCAGGAAAAAGTTACTCCCATCAGACCTTACTATCAAGATAAATCGGAAACGTACAATGGGGCATAAAGTATTCAGTCAACTGTGCAAGCTCTCCCATTTGAAAAGATGAGAGAAGCCTGTAATTTTCATTATATGAGAGACAAAATTAGAAAAAAAAAATCCAGAAAATCACATTGTCTGATTTTTTTTTAAAGAATTTATTTGTAAAATGTGTTGGAAAATACGTTTTTGGTCATTAACAAAAGTTTAACTCAATACTTTGTTATATACCTTTTGTTGGCAATGACACCAGTCAACCAATTTCTGTAAGTCTTCACATACTATTGCTGCTATTTTTGGCCCATTCCTCCACGCAGATCTCCTCTAAAGCAGTAATGTTTGGGGCAGTCCCCGGGCAACAGACTTTCAACTCCGATCAAAGATTTTCTATGATGTTGAGATCTGGAGACTGCTAGGCCACTCCAGGACCTTGAAATGCTTCTTATGAAGCCACTCCTTCATTATATGGGCACCATGGTAATGCTGAAAGACCCAGCCACGTTTCATCTTCAATGCCCTTGCTGATACAAGGAGGTTTGCACTCAAAATCTGATGATACATGACAAATCCTTATGTCCTTTACACGGATCAGTCGTCATGGTCACTTCATGCTTTGGTCAAACATCCCCAAAGCATGATGTTTCCACCCCCATGCTTTACAGTAGGTATGCGGTACTTTGGATGCAACTCAGCATTCTGGTTCATGGTTTTATTCTTGCTCCTTTTTTTAGTTGCTGCTATTTTTATTTGCATTTCATTTTTATTTTTTTGCTTGTAGTTTTTTATTTTTGCTCCTTTTTTTAGTCGCTGCTTTTTTTATTTGCATTTCATTTTTCTTTTTTGCTAGTAGTTTTTTATTTTTGCTCCTTTTGTTGTTGTTGCTGCAATGGCGGTTCTCGGCCACCGTACTATAACAAATTATGTCGACGTAAATCTTTTTGATATAAATAAATGCATTTTAGGGGTGCAATATATTCAACAAGATTGATCTGTCTGATACAAGTGGTTAATTGAGACAAACTATAACATTAAATGATCATTTCAAATAAACAAGGAATTAAATTGATTACAATCGATATTGTAAAATACCATTTGGATTGAGACACTGTAGGTTTCTTTTACTGTAACGTGAAAACGACCAAGTGCATCCCAGCAGACAACACACGTCATGACAGCAAAAAATGATCAAACCATTATTACAGTCCAATGTATGGAAACAATTTGAATTGAGCAAAGACATGTGACCATACAGTGTGGTTGAATGTTCTGATAATGTTCCGTTCCAAATTATTTCATGTAGAAAATCAACAGGAGGCTGAACTTTATGGAACTAAAATGTGAATAGATTTACCATTCATTTTTGTTTGCTTGTTTGTACACATATTTAATTTACACTTTATTATCTTTCAAGAAATACAAGGAATCTGGAAAACCTCCGAGTCACAATGGTTGAATTTTTGGCTAAAGATGTCCTGAATTAATTTTAGGTCAGTAAATCGGATCGTTCATAATGAACAACTATTGACCATGAATCCGATCAGCGACCACAAATTATGATATGAATTGAATCCGTGTTAAAATGAATCATTACAGGACTAATATAGATAAATGCATTTGAGAGTAAATCTTGATTGTAAATACAACTGTCAACAGGGCTTTGTGGAAAAATACTTTGATCATTGTACTAAAGTACTTGGTAAATGCAGGAAATGCACCTCCTTTCTTTTCATCTTCTCTACTGATTTCAGCTTTTACATCTTCGTCCTCCCTTGCAATCTTCTTCTTGAACGATCTTCCTCTGAATGTTAATGACTTTTTCAAATATAAATTATTTTCTTTGCAGCATGTTTCACTTCTACCATTAAATGAGGTTTTATCTTGAACTATCAATCACAATAGTGCTAAGAAAACTGTAGTAATCATTTATTGTTTTTCTTTTCCCATTGCAAACTAACCAACCTCAAGCTAAATGCCTTCTTGACTGTATATGAACTGAGTGTCCCTGTATGACAAATTGAACGTACCCTGATAGACGCACATGCTTATTGTGTTTGTTTAGGGAAGCAACAGAATTAGCGAATAACGTGAAAGTAGAGAGGGACATAAATCACATGTTGTAGTGATGATAAGACACTAAAAACCACAGAGATGCTAAAATCATGGGATAAAGTGCTTCATGGTTAACAGTTTTAACAGTATCAGCCTGCAGCTGCTTTTGAATGATGTAACCCTTGTGCTATCCTAGGCACTATAACATTGGGAGTTGGGTCATCTAGACCCACTAGACAGTGCTCTGAACCTTTTCTTCAATGATTTGTGATCTTCACTGGTGTCCATGGATTACATGAAATCTTTCCACCTTTATCCACCTTTGTCATGGTAGGGAGAACACATCAATGTAAGGGTGGGGTAAGATAGGGCAAGGGTTAAACCAACAAAGATTAGCCACACAGCTGATCTTCCAGCCAGTACAGTGTACTTCCACCAGATCTTATACCGTGACGCAGTACCAGACCGTACCGGCTTACTTTCAGCCCTGCATTTATCTATCTCTTGTAAATTTTATGTTGAATGCTCTTTCTGACACTACCCTCTGCATTTACGGGGCTTGGCTCATGCATATATCTATCTTTTATGTCTGTCAACTTGTCCAATTGTCTGTCCAAGCATCCTATCTTTTTTGTCCTTTTAATGTTTTTTTGTTGTTGTTTTGTAGGTTTCTGTTTGATTTGTTTTTTGTGTGTGTGTTTTTTTGTAATTTTCATTTCTGCCCCATCTGTGCCCATGCCTATATCCAGCCATGGGGGGAGGGGGGTAGCTAAACCTTAAATTCCACATGACAAAGATTCTGCTTGTTAAGGTAAACAGCTATCTCCTCCTTATTGATCAAATCAAGCTATTTGCCAGAGGAGATTAACTCCCAAATCTTCCTGCCCAGATCGTGCTGAAAGACCGTGAGACTGTGACTTGGGTTAGAAACGTCTGCTCTAATGGTTTTAATGATTGCAAACAACTTCATGCAGTAATTACGTGCTCAGAAAATTGCAGCTAAACACAGTTTTTTGCCATTGCTGCTCCTCCTGAGATACTGTCATAACAATTAATTTTCCTTGTTAGTGTTCACGCCTTGAGAATACGTTGATTTTGGCATTCGTAAAGTGGTGCTGGGAGTTCATTAAATGGAAAACAGTGGTTGTTAATGAGCTCATGTTCCAACCTGAGTGGCACAAACTGCAAACTGAGTCCTATGTGAAAGGTTAAACAAAGCCACATTAAGTGCAAAAACACACAACCAGGAAGGTCTTAAAAAATTTTTCAAGTGCCTGTTTCAGAAAGAAAAACAGAGTCATTTCAATGGTATGAGTACTAAGAAAACGTTTAAATCTGTAAAAAACGAAATAAATGGCAAGTAATTTTCCTGGCAGCTAGCTGCTTATTGCCCTAAAATTGTGGCATCCATGCATGCGACTGTGTGCGGTACTGTGTGCATTCATGTGCTTCTTCGTACCTTGCATCTGCAAGACACACAAAAATTGAGTGATCGAGTGAGAAAAACAAAAATAAGTGCAGGTGTGTCTTGAGCTTACAGAGCTCAAATGTCAACAGCATGACATGAGGGCACAGACACCCAAAGCTGTTTATCTGATGCCAGTGAGATAATGCCACGCCACATGTTCTGTGTGCTCTGTGTGTGCATGCAAAGGAGGTACAACAGCTGTCCAAATATCAACAGACAAGCTGTAGACATGAGCAGATGAGTGGATAATGGAAAAGGGGATAGTTTAGTAATTTTGGCTGAATGAGAATAAGAACTAAGTACTTATAATGATATGATTAAGCTTTTTTTAGTGGGTTATCTCTTTATTAGTTGCTGCACGGTGGGGCAGTGGTTAGCGCTCTTGCCTCACAGCAAGAAGGCCCCCGGTTCAAGTCCCGGCTGGGGAACCAGAACACCAATGGGGGACCTTTCTGTGTGGAGTTTGCATGTTGTCCCCGTGCATGCATGTTTTCTCTCCGGGGTCTCCGGCTTCCTTCCACCATCCAAAGAACATGCTTCAAAGGTCAATTGGCAACTCTAAATTGTCCCTAGGTGTGAGTGTGAATGGGTGTGTGATTGCGGCCCTGTGAACTGTCCAGGGTGTCCCCTGCCTTCGCCCACAAGTGGTCAGGATAGACTCCAGCAGCCCCATGACCGCGAAAGGGATAAAACAGCAGAAAATGAATGAATATCGCTTTATTCAAGTAATGCAAATGTTCATAATAAAGGGCTTCTTGATGATTCATGATTACATTTTTGTCACTCATTAAAAAATTTCATGTCTTTGCTCTACAATATCTTCTCCACCCAAAAACTTGGGCTGGATACATTTTAATTGAAATGACCCAAACTCTTTCATTATTTTAAATTTTAAAAAATATAGTCTCTGAAACATCACATCTTATATCAAAATCAATGCTGTTGACAGTAGCCCAGAAGCTGGCCATTTCTTTGACTTTCTGCAATCAATGTACATATTTTGTGCCTCGTCAACACACAGATGGGGAAAGGTGTTCCATGATACAGTTGTGAAACAAACTGAAATCTTTGTCAGGTACTCGCTGGAGTTCAAAAGCTGAATCAAGGCTCTTTGGAAATAGTGTTCACAATTGAGAGAGGCATTGCAAAATATTTCCAAAGAAGGGTCAGCTTTAAATATTACCGATTCTGTCTTCCACAACTACAGACATGACCTCCAGCGCACAAAGAAGCGCAAATGTAAGGCTGATGAAAGTGCAGAGCGAGGTCTGATAGTTTAATCTCTTACATAATGACTGTTCTACATTATTATTATTAAACCATTTTAAAATATACTCTATGCACATGGATGTAGTTGTGGAAGTTTGAAAACTCTAAACAAACACTAAATTTAGCCATCGTTTTAAGTCGTCCTGTATATTTTTAAGTAATGGTAAATAGTTTAATTGCACTAACCCTGGTAGACTTGATGAGTAAGTGACACCTAAATATTTAATATTCCCCGTCTTCAATGATATATTTTAAGTTGGCTCCATAGTACCATTTAGTGGTAAAAGCACTGATTTGCTCAAGTAAATGGAGAACTCAGAGGTTGATGAAAAAGTGTCAATACCGGCTACTGCACATCATCTGCATGAAGACTTATTTTGTGATGAATGATTTTGGTTTTAATTCACTCTATATCTACATTATTGTCTTATGGCTGCAGCTAAAGGTTCAATAAATAAGGCAAATAGAGAGGGGGACAGTGGACACCCCTGTCTTGTGCCTCTTTGAAAGGGTAATTTGTCAGATGACTCTTCATTTGTTCTAATAGATGCACTTGGACTATAATATAGAATTTTAAACCAATCAATGAATGAGTCCATAAACCGACATTTATGCAAAACAGCAAAAAGAAATGTCCAATTCACCCTGTCAAATACAATATCAGCAATCTAATGAAATTAAGGTTGTTTTCTGTTTTTTAATAGAGGTATAAAGTCTTTTAAGTTAAGCCATTTTCAGTTGAATGTCTTCCTTTACTAAATCCAGTTTGATCAAAGTGAATTATGTGGGGAGTTTTCTTCTCTAGTGTCCTAGCAAGTGCTTTACATGTAATATTTAGGTCTGCATTGATCAGAGAGATTGGATGGTAGCTAGAAGGCACGATGGGGTCTTTATCTGGCTTCAAGAGAAGAATAATATTAGTTGAGTTCATATTAGCTGGTAATGAGTTGTGATCTTTGATAAATATAACCATTTTATTAAAAACTGGTTCCAAAATGTCCCAGAATTCTTTGTGGAGCTTTAGGAATGCCTTCCGGCCCTGGAGATTATTTTTTTTAATTGGGCATCTGCAGAAGTGACTCATGAAGTGGAACATATTTCTTTTGATATTTTTTGTTTAATTGAGCTCACCTAGCAAGCTAATTATCACAGGTATCTGAGATTCATTTCAGTGATCCAAAGAGCCCTGAGACACAATATCATCCATGAGTTTAATGGAAAAACAAATAATTGTATCTTTATTATACTACAATACAGTTTGCTTTATCATTTGGAACATACTATACATCTTCTTCATAAGCCTTTCAATACAATATTATTTGAAGTCGAACCGCAGATCCAGGAAAAACAGTGCAGTGTCCGTTCTTCCGTCTTCAAAACTTAAAAGCATGTTTGTCACAGAGTCTATTAAAAAGGGATGTTTTTTGAAATTTTCTTCGCCTGTTTCTTTGAAACTTTTATTCCCTGATTTTTGGTGACCTGTCTTCATTTTAACATTAGGAAACAGTGACCTTTTTTAGTCCAACTAACAATGCTAGAATAATCCAAAGGAAAGTCCTGTCTAATTCTACTTTGAGCTAACAGAAGCAGGGAGTCTAATTGCATACACAGACATAGATAGTTTGCCTGCTCACATAATCTCTAATCCCCTCATGTTCTTTTGTGAGTATCATCAAGAGCAGGTGCTCTTAATTCTACATTCACAATTACCAGGACATATTGAAACTACAGTTTTTTTTTTTTATGTATAATACAAATAACATCATAAATAGTCTATTAGAGTAATGAAATTACATTAGCAGCTCCAGGCCGAATGCTTATCCTACTTTTTCTTTTACAGCTCTATTCCGATATATGAAACACTTAGTGTCATTCCAGTCAGGCACAAACCACAATTATTAATTTCACCTCTATCAACAATTTACAAACAGTCGACACTTCCATGAATTAAAGGGGCGTGATCCATACATCACTATCAAATCACACCTTGTGTGTCAGAAGATCCAGAACTCCCTGTCGTAACAGTAAAATATATCCAACACAAGAGGCTTCAGCTCCTATCTGTGTGCACAGCTGTTGGATAGGACCATTTTTTTTTAATTTAGCCTTTTTGTTTTTGCTATAAAAAGAGTCATGAAAATTATAGATGCTAATCATACCTTTGTATCGATGGCGGTCATGTCACCAAGCACACAAAGAGAAGGTAAGGTTGTGATTGAAAAATTAAGCCAGACTGCTAGATCAGTGCATACCTATTGGCAAATAGCCTGGACGTGTGCAGAACCACAGTGCATGCATGTAACTGTCGGGTAAATTACTATCACAGTGCTCACATATGTCTGAGTTTCTGAGACCCATCTTGAACATCCTCTGTCTAGTGTAGTAAATTCTGTAAAAGAATTTTGAAATTGAATTAGTTGCAAGTTGGGACTTTTTGTCAGTTTAGCCCTGGGGCTATCCTAGGCACTTTAACATTGGGACAGTGCGCTGAACCTTTTACTTCAATGATTTGTGATCTTCACTGGTGTCCATGGATTACATAAAATCCTCTTCACCTAGGGATAACACGTCAATGTAAGGATCGGGTCATCTGGACCACATAGGATAGCAAAGGTGTTTAGAGAAATTTCTGACCAGGAGTTTTGATCTGTACTGATGCTGATGCATCCCATTTTGTTGTAGGAATTGAAATATTATTATCTAGGTTGCATAAGTGTTTGTTTATTTTGGAGAGAGAGTTATTAAATGAAAAGTTAATCAAAAAGTTTACTAGTTCTGGTTGCTGGTATTCCAAGAAATGATTTATTCCATGTTTTTCTTTTAGTTCCTGAGGTGTTATCAATCTTCTAGCAATAATTAAGTGCTCTAGTAGTTTTACGCCCCCTGCTTGCTGGGAAGTTTAACATTTTTTTTATAAGTAGGGAAAGTCGAGCAGTTTCTAGCTTTAGCTTATATGCTGAAAGGCAAGTGAAAGGAGCGCCTCACAGAAACCTAACAGTGACAGACACCAGTACCCACAAGCAGAACAACAAAGTAATTAAATGTGGTTTATTGAACATTAGATCCATTTCTTCTAGTCCCTCTAAGTCAATGAGTTAATTAATAATAACAAACTTAGTCTTAGTCTACTAGCCTTAACAGAAACTTGGCTCCAACAGGATGACTATGTTAGACTGAATGAAGCAACCCCCACCCCACCCAATTATGGTAGCTATCAGAAATCCAGGATTTCAGGGAAAAGAGGTGGTTTGGCAGTAATATCACGGTCTAGCTCATTTCTCTGCACTAAAGTAAAGTATTTTTATAATTCCTTTGAAAGCATCATATTGTCTATAAATCACCCAAACAGGAAGACTCGAAAACCTGTTTTATTCATAATTATTTACATCCCCCCCCCTCCCGGCCCATATTCAGAACAAAGTTTTCAGACTTCCTATCAACCACTATTTTAGATTCTGATCAAAATGTGACATTAGGGGATTTTAATATTCATGTTGATGATCCGTAGTGACTGTCTAGATTTGTAGCTTTATTAGATCTTGCTGGGGTCACACAGAATGTAAACATACTATCACAAGCATTCCCTGGACCTTGTTTTAACACATGGTATAAAGATTAGCCAGCTCAGTGTCCTTCCACATAACCCCATCATTACTGATCACTTTCTAATTACCTTCCAGTTTACATTAGAACATGCTACTGCCTCAGCAAATAAGAAACAGCTTAGAAGAACATTATCTGACTGTTCTGTGTCTGAGTTAAAACTCACAGTTCAACCAATACTTAATAACAGGCTAATCAAATACTCTGAGACCAGCTCCCATTGCTATCTTCTCTTCTTCTTCTTTAGCAGTCCGTCGATGTCGACGATGATGCGGGGAGGAGCTTGTGCCTATGGCGTATGTGGGAGCACATCCGAATTGCTGTCTTGAATGTCCTGTCGCAGGTGTCACACCTGTAGGTCGCTTCAGCGGGTGGAGGTGCTGGTAGCCCCAGTAAAAAAGACCGTTGGTTAATGATGCCTTACAAGCCCTCAGTAGAACACTCGATGTTATTGCCCCCCTGTAACCAAGACAAAACCGGGTAGATCCCGTGATTTAATGCTGAAACACGGTCTTTCAGACAAGTAACCCATAAGCTGGAAAAAGAATGGCATCGCTCCGGTTCAGAGCAGTCTCTGAATACCTGGAAACATAGCCTATTAAATTACAAAAAAAGACCCAGTACTGTTCAACCTTAATATCAGAGAATGGAAATAATCCAAGATTTCTTTTTAGCACAATGGCTAGATTAACTCGCAGTCAGAGCTCAGTAGAACCACATATTCCTGTTTCTCTCAGCTCTGAGGATTTTCTTAAAATTTCTGTTATTAAAATCTTAAATATTAAACATAAATTGAATCAAGTTATTCCTAATATCAGCCCAGAGCAGACTGAAGTGGTAGAATGCCATGGAAAGCATCCATGGAAACCTCTGTAATATTAGATTGATTCACTGCTGTGGATCAAGCGGAAATATCAGTTATTACGTCCTCCAAAACCTCAACTTGTCTTTTAGACCCAATTCCCAATAAGCTTTTTAAACCTTCTACTATCTTAGATGACCCCACCCTGATGAACGGGAATCCGTTGGAGTTAGTTGGAGTTCCGCGGGAGGCTGAGACAAGGAGCTGACCGGGAGGTAAGTATCCCTCTTATAGTGGTGGAGTTTTTTTGAGGTTTGGTCTCTGAGATCTGGCGGAGCGTTGGTGGAGTGTGGCTCGGCGAGGCTGGAGGGCTTGGTGTGGTGATGACTGGAGTGATCGGGGCAGAAACTGGACCCAGGCAGGCGCTACTTTGCTGAAATTTGTCCTAAAGACAGGAATGACAACTTGAGTCAGAAGTCCAGGCATAATCAGAGGTTCATTAGAAAGCGAGGAGCACGAGACCAGGTACTTCACCATAGTTGGCAACGAACTGGCGATGAATGATGGAAACCGGCCATCTGATATACTGCAGGGTTGATGATGGAAGTGCTGGCAGCTGGGTCCAATCTCCACTGCCTCCAGGCGGTCCAGGACGCCGATCAGGATGAGCCCGGTAGAAGTCGTCAATCATGGAGTGGTCGAGGATGAGGGAACGAGAGATTCACGAACGTTCCTTAGGACCGTAACCCTCCCAATCCACGAGGAACTGGAGTCCCCGACCCTGATGACGGACGTCGAAAATCCGACTCACAGTGAAGGTGGGGACGCCATCAATAATACGGGCGGGAGGCGGGGCCGCGGACGCAAGGTGGACTATCCAGGACAGATTTGATCTGCGAAATATGGAACGATGGATGGATCTTGAGTGTAGCGGGCAAGCCGAGACGGACACAGGTAGGATTGATGATTTTGTCAATAACATAGAGACTAATGAATCGGGTAGCGAGTTTCCGGGACGTGGACTGAGTAGGAATGTTCTTGCAAGAGAGTCAAACTTTTTGGCCAGGTGAGTATGAGGTCCCTACCACCCTGTGTGCGTTTGCGATCCTGCAGTTGCCTCCTTGGAGGTGAAGAAGGGCTGTCTTAGTCTGTCTCCAGACGTACCGGCACCACTGTAGATGGTGCTGCACAGAAGGAACCACCAAATCAACATCCTGTGGTGGGTACCCCAGGGAGGCCTCGAAGGGGGAGACACCGGTAGCAGAGGAGGGGATGAATGTGGGGAATTACTCAATCTACCAGATGAGTAATAATAATGGATTGATTTTCTGCACTTTTCAAGACACTCCAAAGCGCTTACAATGTCCATTATTCATTCCTCCTCATTCATACTTGGTGACGGTGGCTGGTTAGCCACAGCTGCCCTGGAACGGGCTGTGACAGGCGTGGCTGCCAGTTACCGGCGCCTGCGGCCTCTGACCATCACCCGGGACATTCATACATTCACACACATAGTAATGCGATGATCCGAAGGGTTCTGTGCCGCCACACGCGAGTGCCTCCAACTCCTGATTGGCCCTCGACGACCATTAAACTGTGGATGATATCCAGAGAGACTGACAGTGGCTCCAAAGGGCAGGTGCAAAAAGCCTTCCTTACCTGTGACCTGAACTGTGGACCCTGGTCGGACACAATATTGGCAGGTATCCCATGGTAACGAAAAACGTGGTGGACGAGAACATTGGCAGTTTCCATGGCCGTAGGAATTTGAGGTAGTGGAATTAAATGAGCACCTTTGAAAGCTTGATCCAATGACTGTGAGGATAACAGAGTTACCATGGGACGGAAGAAGACCAGTGACAAAGTCCAGAGAGATGTGTGACCAGGGTCTACTGGGCATGGGCAATGGTTGGAGCAAACTGGAGGGTTGAGTGTTGGGTGATTTAGCTCGTGCACAGGTGGAGCAGGCCCGATGTATTCACGCACGTCCTTGTCCATGGTGGGCCAAAAGAAGCGTCGGCGGATGAGGGCTAGGGTCCTATGGATGCCGGCATAACAGGCAATGCGGGATGAATGCCCCCAGGTGATGGCGATCGAACCTCAGGGGAAGAAGGCACATATAGGGTACCGTTAGGACAGGGTGCGTGATTTGGTTCCTCACCTTGGGCTTGTTGGACCCTGGATTTGATTTCCCAAAACAGGTGGAAGGGAGAATGGAAGACTCAGTGTTGTCATCGGAGGAGTTGAATTGATGAGAGAGTCGTCAGGTTTCACATTGTGGCTGAAGCATATGGGGAGCCAATACAGGGATTTAAAATTGGAGTGATATGAGCCCACCTCCTGGTCTTTGTGAGAACTCGTGCAGCAGAGTTCTGGAGAAGCTGAAGGTTCTTAATGTTGTTTTGTTGTAAAAAAAGCGAAGATTCTCTACTACATCTGAATAAATTCTTAGTTGTCAAATTGTAGAGTGATGTCAAATTACATCACTACTACATAGCAAACTACCAGTAAACCTAAAACCTAAGTAATAGTCAAGTGTATTTAAAATAGACAAATCCTCTCACAAGTCAGTGGGCATGAATATAGTTTAAATACAAAATATTTAGCAGACAATAACCAGAGTCTTTCCTCCAAATATAGATTTACTGCGACAGCTGTTCCCAAACACTATAATTATAATGTATAATATTAAAAGGATGCTGCTAATAAAGTTGCTCAAATGGTGGATTCATGTTTATGATTATATTTTAAAAAATACCCAATTTTTTCTTTTTTTTTGTATTTATCTGTTGTAAAGTCGGTTGAGGCTGAGGTATGCGTCCGAGTTTTTAGCTTCCACTTTGACCGTTATAGGCTAAAGGAAAATCGAGCACTCACATTGTGATGTGCGAATAAAGTTTAAAGCAGCTGCATGTGTTTTACAGAGGATGAAGATAAACTTTATCCCGCAGTGTCCTCGACTTTTTGTTTTGAAATGTATTATAGTTAAAATAAACTCCACAGTAATCCATAGTGTACCACTGTGCCATGTTTCATAGCAAGCAAGGGTGAATAATCCTTTAAGGGACTGCTGGGCCCTGCTTTTAATCATATCAAACTTCTCTTGACTGGTCAGATGACATCAGACTGACAAGTCAAACAGGGCATTTGACGTATCACTCGATGTTTCATGTCAGCTTTGAGACTCAGAGGTTCAAAGGTGCTGAATCAAAAATGCAGCAGTCGCCTCGGGTGGAAAGTCTTCACCTTTCTGTTTCTGAAAATGTCAGTGAAATGCCACCAAACATGAGATGTTTGCCTGTGAGTGTGTTGGGAGTAGTAACATGCATTGATATGTAAATGTTTACAGACATTTCTTTTTGAACGTCTTGCTTTGATTGAGATTTGATTCAATCAATGAAGTCACGCCATGCAAACTAACCTCCACCCAACTTTTCTTCATGATTCGTCCTCAATCTATAATTTTTTTGCTATTGTCATTACTATTTCTATCTTGAACACAAAATGTCTATCTTTTCTGTTCTTTTACCTTCTTGTGTCTTTTTTTGCAAGATTCTTTTGAGCTCACAATCTTTTTTTCATCTGTTTTCGTCTTTAAATTCTATATTTGATCCTAAAATATGCGTCTACCAAATTTTCTTTCCACCTTGGTCACTATTCATTTTCCTCTCACTCCTATGCTTTATCCTTCACTGTTTTGCATTCTCCTGCTCTTAGTAATCAGATGTCCGTTTCTCCCTCCGTCCACCAGAGGGAGCATTCTCCCGAGTTTTGTCCTTTCCCTATTTTGTATCCTCACTTCATCTTTCATCAGCCACCGCTCAATATTCAGGGACCTTTCACCAGCTGTTCTGGGTTCAGTAATCACCACCAGAGTGTTTAGTCAGGCACCGGGCTTTGCTTGGTGCAATTTCTTGTTTTGTTATTGCATTCAGGCTGAGTGTTAACATTACCTGCTATATGTTTGATGACCCCTACAATTTCTTACTCTGTTTTTGTCTTGACATTGTCTGTTTCTGTCTGCCACTAAGCCCATTGCACATGCATTCAAATACCTCTGTCTCGTTGTCACACGCCCTCTTTATTCCCAAAAGGTTTCTCATCTTCTTCTCCGTGTTTCTTACACTATTATTTCCCCCATCCTTTCTTCACCGATAATCCAGTTTGGTCCTGTTTCCCATTTCCAATTCTATCACATTGCATTATCACAGAGCCTCTACTAGGCCTTCATGTGGGGTTTTTATGTGTGGTTCCATATATTTCTATATTCTTCCTCTTCTAGGTCACGAGAACACCTGCTTAAATAACAGTGGAGACCTTGGCCTCTCATAGTCATCAATGTGAACAGAATGCTTTCAAGTTCTTGAATTAGCTCGCCCACATGACCAATGTCGGATTAAACGGGAGAAAATTAAAAATGATTATGAAAAAAATACTATGTACAGTCGGACAAATAGTGACTCAGGTGTATTTCACTACTCTTCGAACTGCATCTGACTCGGCTCTGCACCAAGTTTTCTTCTTTTGAAGCCAGCGGTGCAGGTGTCATTTATTCGAAGAACATAGTGATAGGCAGTTGTTGTGTCTTTTTTTAAACTGCGCGTTATTGGCGCACAGGTAGAGAAGAAGCGGAGTGACTTTTTAGCCAATCAGAATGCTGAACACAATGCACGATGCAAATCCGTGAAGTAGCGAAACCGTGAAAGCTAAACTGCGTTATAGCAAGGGATCACTGTACTCTAAAATTAAGATGCAGTGCATAATATCTGGATCAGATTTTAGACTGTGGGCCCCCTTTTTTTCCCCAAGGGTGCTCCCCTCCTGGCGGGGGCGGTTGGCCCTGCGCGCTCTCCTGGACCAACTGTGGGCGGGTGGTGGCTGCCGGTGTGGGCGGGTCTCCTTGGGGGTCTGGCTCGTACCTGGGGTTGGGCGGGGATGCCCAGAACTCCTGGGTGGTGATGGGGTGCTCGTCTGGGGCTGTGGGTGCCCTTCTCGGGTGGGGCCCTGCGTTGGGCTCTTCCCGGCGACGGGGGGGTTGCTCTCCTGGTTGGAGGAGCAGGCGGTGCTCTCTCTTCCCCCATGCCTCCCTGCTCTGGCTCCTGGGGGCCTTACCGTAGTCCTGCTGGCCTAGCCTGGGTGTGATTTGAAGTAGCCGGGCGGTTGTTCCCTGCCTGCTGCCGTTGGGGGGGTTCGGCTGCCGCTGCGGCGAGGGTCTTGGTGTGGGAGTGGCTGGTCACTCTCCCTCCTTCTTTTCACATTCCACCATCCATTTTAGAAGAACATAAACACTCACACAAGGCTCAGGTGTTAGCTCACATGTGCAATAATAGTTTGCATGATTGAATGAATGAAATATTTCACATTAGTAAAATATAAGTATGAGTGTGTGAACACTTTCTGTTTTGTGTACATGTTGACATGTGGACATTTTTGCAGCTAGCAGATTGTGTTGATAACATTGGGTGTGTGTGGACAGGCTCGCCCTTTTTGTACTACATTTAGACATACAGTAATGATAAACAACCAGTAAACTTGCTGCTCTAAAACATGTGGTCTTATCCCCCTCTACTATCACCCCCTACCCCCACCCTCTCTCTCTAACATCCCTCTCTGTTTCTTCCCTCCTTTCCTTTTCCGTCGGTCCAACCCAAAGATTTTCAAACACCCAAGACAAGAGGCATAAAAACAACTAGAGCACTTAATTATTGATAGAAGATTCATAACTCCCCAGGAACTAAAAGACAAACATGGAATAAATAACTTCTTGGAATATCAGCAACTTAAATCAAGTATTACTAAAAGTATAAATGCAAACTGACAGTTAGCTACCAGATATGATTACACTCTGATTAATTTTCAATGAATAAAAGCTCTCTCAAAATATACAAACTTTTATGTAATTTAGATAACAATATTGCCTTCCAACAAAAAATGGGATGCAGATTAGACATCAGCACAGATATAGAAGCTTCTGGTCAGAACTCTCTCTAAACTTAAACTGACAAAAGTCCAAATTTGACTAATCCATCTCAAACTCTTGCAGAATTTTCACACTGGACGAGAGGATGTTCATGATGGGTCTCAGTTACTCAGACATTTGCGAGCCTGTGACAGTAATCAATCCGACAGCTACATGCGCACTATTGGTTCTGCACACCTGTCCAGGCTCTCTGGCAGCAGGTATGTGCCGATCTATCAGTCTGGCTTAAGGTTTCAATCACGGCCACACCGTCACTTTGTGTGCTTGGTGACATGAGTGCCATCGATATAGAAGAAGGATTAGCATCTATCATTTTCATAACTCACATATTGCTAAAAAACTATTTTAATAAATTGGAGGAAAAACAAGAAAAATATAGCATAAGTCAACAGAAATCTGCTGTTTGATCATATCAGCTTGGAAAAAATGTCAGCCCAAAGTTCAAGTAACTTTGAAAGAGTTTGGTCTCTCTGGTTTTTCAGTGGCTGGCGCTCCACGGCTGCGGGGTGGGGCCTGGTGCGTCGCTGCTCTTGCCCTTCTGCCGTGGTTTGGGGTAGAAGTGGGGGCCTCTGGTGGTCGGTGTGGCGGTGGCTGAGCTCCTCCTCCTTCTTTTCACATTCAACCATCCATTTTAGAAGAAAATAAACACTCACCTGAGAACAGGTGTTAGCTCACCTTTGCACTAATAGATTGCATGATTGAATGAATGATAGATTTCACACTAGTTGGTTTAAAGGCATAGGTATGTTAGTAGACACACTATCTGTTTTGTGTACATGTTGACATGTACAGACATTTTTGCCTTCAGGTATGTTGTGCATTTCAGTGTGTGTGTGGACAGGCCCCACCCTTTTTGTACTACATTTGAACCTTACCGTAATGATAAACAACCAGTAAACCTGTCTACTCTATGCTGCTTCATGGTCTAACCCCCCCCACAACCCCCTCTCTAACATCCCTCTCTTCTTCCCTTCTTTCCTTTTCGTCGGTCAGCACAAGATTTTCAAACATGATTGAAATTAATAAAGTTTGGCCTCAATTACAAAGGGTTTATTCAGACATACCTCTGGTTTGTCTGAAATTACTCTTCCTCTTGTTAGTAAAATATGTCCAACACAAGAGGCCCTCAGCTCTCATCTGTCTGCCCAGCTGTTGGACAGGACAATTTAAAAAAAATGGGTGATAATGAAGAACAAAGTTGCTGCTTCACAAACCAGCACCCAATGTAGTTCCTGTACACTGAGGTTTCAGTCAAAACATTAAGACTCTCGTCCAAATACTAAGTCAATACAAGTGAAAGGTGTTAATTTGAATTTTAAGTTTAACCCTTGTGCTATCTTAGATATTTACCCTTACATTGACGTGTTCTCCCTACCAGTGAATCAGTGGTGGAAAGTGCTCTCCTCTATGCTGCTGTGTGCTGGTGCAATACCAGCAAGAAAGAACATCTCGAACTCAGCAAGATCATCAGAGGGGCAGGCTCTGTGTGGTGGGACTGAAGCTGGATCTTGTGGAGGAGGTGGCAGAACTGAAAACTCTGACCAGGTTCAGGGCCATCATGAGGAACCCCTCACATCCCCTATGTAGGCCTTCACCAACAGGAGGGTACATTCAGCAACAGACTGCTGTCCCAGCGCTGCTCCACAGAAAGACTGAAGAAATCTTTGTTCCTCGTGCCATCAGGCAATTCAACTCTCTGGCAGGGCATCTTAGAATCAATTTCTTGTAATTCTTGTTTTATTTATTTATTCTTATTTCATTCTCTTTACCCACTTATTTTAAATTATTAATCTTTTATCTAGTAATCTTTTTTAGTCTATTGCTCTTTTACTATTGTTAATATGTGTTTTATGAGTGTGACAGATAGCCATTTCTAGAATTTCTCAGGGATTATTAAGGAACCTATTCTATTTATTCCTTTATTCCTATTCCTTTCACAATTCTATTCTATTCTATTCTATTCTATTCTATTCTATTCTATTCTATTCTACCATGATAAAGGTGGATAAAGGTGGAAAGATTTCATGTAATCCATGGACACCAGTGAAGATCACAAATCATTGAAGAAAAAAGGTTCAGTGCACTGTCTAGTGGGTCTAGATGACCCAACTACCAATGTTAAAGTGCCTAGGATAGCACAAGTTTCATGTAACAAATACATGTCAGCACTCCAGTACGTTTTTGTTTTCTGTGTGTGGGTCACTTGGGCCGGTTCATTCATTCATCCTGGACAGGTCACTAGGCTGTCACAGGGCAACAATCACACAATCAGACACCCATACAAACTCGTATCCACACCTAGGGACAATTCGTGTAATTAACCTGTGAAGCATGTATTTGAAGGTGGCAAGAAGCCAGAGAAAAAGCCAAACATGCCGCGAGGACAACACAGCGCTACGTGAAGGTCCTGTTAGAGTTTCTGCTCCAGGTCCCCTGCCAGGACCCGAACCGGGGCCCTCTTGCTGTGGGGCAAAGCGCCAACCACTGCACCACCGTGCAGCATGTAGGCCAGTTAGATGGACCAATGACATGATCCACAAGACTGGAACCCACTATTACTATAATGACCCGGCTTCCACCGGAAACACACTTCACAACAATTCACTAGACCTGCTTTTGCTTTTGCTGTAGTGTATATATAGTTGTATTTGTTCTCACTTTTGCCTTTTGCGCTGAATAATATGTGAAATTATTTGGTAGCACAACAGTGTCTGATTGCTGTCCTCAGCACAACAGGCGTTACCTACTTTCCAGCATCAATACTCCAGTGTATTTTCATCTTAAATTTAATTAACTTCAAAATTAAAATAAAAGAAATGCTAAATAAGTATCAAAATACATTCTTTTACAAATGCCTTTGTATTCATAATCCGATAAGGGATCAGATGTTGCCTCTGTCAGTAGAGCTTATTCTAAAAATACAATACAATATACACTGTGTATTGATATATTAAAGTGTAATTAGTTGACTAAATTGATTTACATTCCTGCAATCCTTAAATCAGACAGAAACTGTTGATAATCAAACTTAAGCATACCACAAATAAAAAAGTTTAAAATGAAATCAATATTGAAAATGCTATTTTGATTGAGGCATGTTAGTACTATGACATAAAAAAAGACAAGTGACACTCACAGTGTAGACAACATACATGTTATGGTAGCAAAGATGATCAAACCATCATTACATTGAGGAAATGCAGATTTTGCAAAGACATGTGACCACGTATGATGCCTCCCTAATAATATTCCATTTGGAGTATTATTTTGAATTGTAAACTAAAATGTGAATAAAATTGCCATTAATTCTTGTTTACATGTTTTTGTCTTCACATATTTAATTTAAACTTGATTATATTTCAAGAAATACAAAGAATCCAGAAAACTTTACCTGCACTGCATAGTGCCCAGGTAAATAAATGAAGTTTACATCTTCAGGACAGAAGAGAGCAAAAGTGAGATGGAACTCAGTGGAGTCAACTGAAAAAAAAAGACGTTTGAAAGATGAGATCAGAGCATCTCCTGGTGGTGTAGAAATGTTGGTTCTTATCTGCTGGTGTTTCCTTCTTTCACAGATTTTTATTATTTATTTATTTTAATTTGAACCCCTTTTAAATTT
This sequence comes from Oryzias sinensis, assembly GCA_037389245.1. NCBI lineage: Eukaryota > Metazoa > Chordata > Actinopteri > Beloniformes > Adrianichthyidae > Oryzias > Oryzias sinensis. The sequence goes on along the minus strand of CM074503.1, from coordinate 9,315,780 downwards.
ATATTTAAAAATCTACATTTTTAGACATGTACAACTACTGTATTGATAAATAATCTATAAACGTGTTCTGTAAATCAAGAGGAATTCTGGTAGTTTTAAAACATTTACTACTTGTTAGTTGTCTGTTTTTGTAATCTAAAGTGAGGACTATTTATGCCTAGTAAAGTTTCTACAAATGAGAAGTAAAAGGCTCCTTTACATTCTCAACAAAAAAGAGCAAAACACAGAAATATAGAACACAGAAATATTTATTAAACAGATTTACTGTAACAAGCTACACTTTTAAAAAATTACTGATAATATTTTCCCACATTATTGGTTAAAGATCACAGCGTTCCCATGTCAACATTGGATCACAATTGTCAAAATCACACAAAAATGTTTTGACACAGTTGCGAATGTCCTTGATCAATACTTCAGCAAATTGTTGTTAAATGAATTGTTACACCCTTAATGCAGAAGACTGCATTTGAAAATATATCTTGACTGTAAACAAAAATGTAGACAGGGCTTTGTGGAAACAATATTTCAATTTGTTATTGTACTAAAGAACTTGATAAATGCACCTCCCTTTTCTTTTTTTTCTTCTTTACTAATTTTAGCTTGATTATGTGTATCCTCACTTGCAATCCCCCTCTTGAAGAATTTTCCCCTTTTTTCAACAACTTTTTAAAATATAAATTTATTTTTCAGCATGTTTCTGTTCTACCATTGTATTAGATTTTATCCTAAACAACCAATCACATTAGTGTTCTGAAAAAAGAATCATAATATTTATTAAATAACAAAATCCCAGTTTGGGTCATTCACCTAGTCATAGTTTAGTTTGAGTTTTGACAACTTTTTGTCATAATTTCCCTGCTCCCGTAGAGTCTGCCTTGGGCATTATGTGGTTTTGTCTTCATCCCTTTCAGATTTTATGCCACACTGGATATAATCTTCGACTTTGGCAACAAAAGCCACTGGGGACAAACTGTGCATTAAACCTTTAGCACTTAGTTAAGTAATACTTCAGCAGGGCTGTTCTGTAATAATTTCTTTTCTTCTGTCACTCTGTTCGTCACGCATACGCACTGATTCATTGATTATCTCATGTCTCCTGCAGTCATGTGTCACTCGAATGTTCGCTCTGCAATTGTGCAGCCGGCCTACTTATGGCCCAATTTACTTAATAGAATCTTTTAATGAGCAGTGTTAGTCTGACAGCATCTGCAGGGTAAGGCTGATCTCACACATCACCATTGTTTGGAATCTTACTATAAAAATGTAATTAGTTATGGTTACTAGTTACATAGCCCAAAAAGTAATTTTGTTAGTAATCCAGTTACTGCATTTTAAAAGTAATTAGTTATTCAGCAAAGTATACTACTACTACTACTTACTTTGCCAGTTAAAATACGGTAATACATTTAATAGTTTCCTTCAGCTGCTCACAAACATAACAAAGCATTAAAATGTAATAATTTAGTTAAAAGGACACTGCTAACAGTGTTGGACTTAGCAGTGTGGGGGCCCCAGGCAAACAACAATATGGGGCCCTCTGCAGCGGTTGTATTATTATTGTTTTTTTAATCCTTCCCTACTTTAATTTGTCAGGTTTTACTAAAGAAGGGAAAAGAAACATTTTTTTTTATTCTGTTCTTGTTTTTCCTATTTATTTATTTTTTGCCTTCCAGCCCTTTTGGGAATATGGCAATACATTCATTACTTTCTCTTTGCGTTTTCCTCTTTTAAAAACAGCTTTGCTCACTCTGGTACAGTGGCTCCGAAGTGCAAATCATTCAACAAAACACTCGATACAAGAACATTTTTAGGATCACGACAATTAAGGAAAAAAAAAGTTGAAAAGCCGCATTACATTTTAGAAAACAAAACAAAATTTCAGAAACCAAAATCTAAAAACAAAAAGGAAAAAACATTGCAAAAAACGAAATTAAATATGAAAAATGCAAACAATTCAGAAAACAAAATAAAATGTTAAAAATGAAGAACTTTTCCGAAACCGGAAAAGGTAGGTACTATGCGACAACGCTGATTTTATCGTCCAAACAACAATGTCCCATAAAAGTATTTCCCAGTTACATATTAATCAAAAATGGAGTAAACTGTTAATGAACCTTTGATTTGTTTTTTAAATTGTCGTGATCTTAAAAATGTTTTTGTATCGAGTGATTTGTTAAATGATTTTTTACTTCCGGGCCACCGTACTCTGCTTCATTTTTCCACTTTTTAAAAAATTGCTTTGAATCATCATATAATCTCTGCCAATGTTACTAGAAATGAAAATAAGAAAAGTGTCATAGAATTCTGGAGGCCGAGGCTGGCTGGCCCCCCATGACTGCCAGCTTGCCTCCCGGGTTTCAGCAAGGTGAGCGCGATTGCTTCAGCTCCATCACCTCTGCCTGCAACAGACTGTCTAGAGCAAGGGTGTCAAACTCATTTTGGTTCTCAAGTAGGGGTGTGCCAAAATATCGATATGGTGATATATTGCGATATTTAGTCCCGTGATTGATTCTCGATGCGTCTTCATCAAGTAGCAACCCTTTATATACGTTTGGAGACCCTGTAAAATGTTATATTAATTATCCTTTGGTAATACGATTCTTCAGATAGGGGGCGCTTGTTGCGAGATTGGCTGTCGCGGATGGACGAAGAAGAGTACACAGTCAAAAAAAAATGCCGGGGAAAAGGGAAAAACAAGGAGAGTAGCAAGTTAAAAGACGCACCGGCAGCATTGAAGCTGCATCACCTGGAGTTGTGTGAGAAAGCTGTGGGTGTTGCTGGCCTGAAGCAGACACAACACGGCATGGATACCTTTTTCCAGGTGTGACAGACAGGGCTGTGGGTGGTGGTTTGTCCCTCATGGTGTTCCATAGTTTAGCATTCATGGCCAGCACCTGTCTGTTGAGCTGTGATTGGCTCACAAGGCTGATAAATACCAGCAGTGGGAGTTCCATCTAGATGCTGGTTTCCTGGTTTGGCCTTGGTAGGTGAGCTTGACATGTGGACCGTTTTTACTAAAGCTTTTAATCATTTGAGTCCTTTTACTAAAGTTTTTAGCATTTGAGTTTGCAACATTTTAAATTCTATTTATATTAACAGGTGGTGGCATGAGTTCTGACCCTGGGGCATGAGAGGTAATATAAGGGTTTATAAAACGTGTTTGTCCCAAGGGAGAACTAACTTATTTTTATTTTTCCAGCAGAGTTGCCACTGCTGTTTTGCTTGTAGTGTTTTTAGTCATTGTTTTTAATGTTTTAATCAAGCTTGACACCCTTGCTTTAATCCATTTTTAAACTGTTTTGTGCTCATTTTTAGTATCTTGGTGTCTGGACCTGGCTGAAGGTGGCTGCCTCCTCTTATCCTTATGGTAGCTGGTGGGTGCCATATATAGTATTGTGTAAGGGAGACCCCCCTGTTTTCAGCCCATAAATTGGTGGTGACCTGCTCAGGTGCACCTCTTCTGTTTTTGTATTTTCTTTTAATCACTGTTTGGGTTGTGGTGTGTTTTTGTGTGCATTTGGGCCCTGAGCAGGTACTCCTGGTGAGAGTTGGATCAGAGATCTCCCTTGGTGGTGTTTGTGGCTACCCGCCAGTGCAGTGGGGCTGAGGCGATCTTGGAGGCAGCCGCCCTCATGCAGTGTTGGAGTGCGGTCCAACTGTCTGAGTTCATTTTAACTTTCTCTTTTATGGAATCTGTGTCAAGTTTTTAATAAATTATGTTTTTAACCTATCAAATCCAGTCTCCATTTGGGTTACAAATGTAAGAGGGCGTTCGGTCACACAGGCGAAGCTACCACCGTATTCTGTCAGAGCAGAGGCAACAACAAACGGGATTGCTGTTTTAATGTACAAGGGGCTCCGTCCCTGCAGCGAGGTGGAGAATGAGAGATTTCGGTTTTTATTATCCCTAGTGCTTTCCTATGACCCCATCCTTACAATGACGTGTTCTCCCTACCATGACAAAGGTGGATAAAGGTGGAAAGATTTCATGTAATCCATGGACACCAGTGAAGATGTGAAGGAATTTGTTTTATTATTATCATTGCCTAAATGTATTTGTTTAAATGTGTGTTTAAATGTTAACTCAGATTGACCTTTTCTGAAAACAGTTGTGTGTTTGTTCATCTGCTTCTCATCCCCCACCCAGGATGAGGGGTTTACGATACACTGTCCTGAGCTGATAAGGGATACTGTTTGAAGTTAGAATCCAACCAAATGGGTCATTATACGACACCCCCTAATGAACTTTTTCTCTGTCTTGAATTGTTACCTCCTTCTTGTGTTCTTAATAAAAGCAGCACGAGGAGAGGCAGACCTTTGAGAAGAGAAACGTGGTGGACCTTTTCCAACACATTTGCTCCTCTCCCTCGTGCATGAGAAACTTGATTCTTGTTGTGGTTTGTTGTTTATAATTGTGTTTTTCTTTAATGTCTAGATGCATTTATCTGACAGAAGATCACAAATCTTTGAAGAAAAAAGGTTTAGCGCACTGTCCAGTGGGTCTAAATGACCCAACTCCCAACGTTAAAGTGCCTAGGATAGCACAAGGGTTACATGCATCAGAGCCACGCTTTTACATTCCCTCTTGGAAATACTGAAAAAATCATCCCTGCAATGTACGCCCAGACCAGAGCTATGGTTAAGCTGGAAACAGAAGAAAGAGTGGCATCCCTGCTTAGACCCCAATTCTTCCCAAAGCAGTGGTAGACGAGCTGCGTCTTGACGCTAAAAAGCCTGTGGTTCTCAAGAAAAACATGAACATATTTGATTTGATTTTTGATTTGAAATGGTTTATTTCAAGCAATCAAATAGGAGTAATACACAAAAGCAATATAATCATCAGTTATACATTCATACAGTAACTAATCAAACTTAGGATAATTAGACATAATTAATAAAAATTGCTTGAAAGGGAGTGGAAAGAAGCGAACTTGTATAATCCCACCCCGTTATACTATAACCATTTTATTTCATGATTTATCAATATCCGGTTCCTAGGTTTAATCAGACAGAATTAAGAATCATAAGGTATCAATAAAGCACAAGCCAAAGATGTATTACTTAAGTACTACGTCAAAAATAACTATTTTAGAAATCAACATGGCAAATGCAGCATCTGAAATATATGCCATTTATGTTACTTTTAAAAGTCATTCATATGCTTTAAAACATAATACTATATCAGTAAAATAGACGCAACACTGTTTCAGGAGTTATCATAGCAAAATTTCATCAAGTATCAAGAGTTAAAAACATGTGCAAAATTATGTTACATTAGGAAAGATTTTTGAATCAGTTTATCAATTTTTGGAGCTAGTGAAGTAATATCAAAAGTCAATCAATTTAACAATTTTCAATAAGTGATTAATCATTTGTTTTACTTTTTTTAAATATTTTTTTGTATTTTTTTTTTTTTTTTATAATGTAATGCTGTAAGGGAAAAAATAAAAAGGGTCCATAATCTGTCGATTGTCCAAGGTTGGTATTTCTTCTTTTACTGATGCATATAAACATACATCACATGCAGCTTTTCCCCAAACGTTTTTTTCACAAAGATGTTTACTTTTAGATGCACTTTAAGTTCATTGATTTTTATCCCTGGTCATTTATTCTGAAAGCAGTTTGTCTTAAATAACTTTAAGGAAAGTTCCTGGCTACTTGATTTGTTTTTTCTGGGAGAATTTTATTTTTGTTTACACCACATTTGCACTAAAAGGTGTCGTGTATTTTTAACAAAGACACTATAATTTGTACAAACGACTAATATCTGATTTATAGCTATTTTTTAAATAATGCGATGGCTAGGGCTTTGTTTTTCAAAAGTTAATACCAATGTGCCTGGAAGCTACTTGACATATTCATTTTTTATCCTGTTTACAACAATTTTGTACTAAATAACTGCTATTCATGTTCACCATTTTTTTAAACAAATTTTACAGATATTTCCAAATGAAAATTGTCATTGTCAAAGACAGAGTATTACTGATTTCAGCAATGTTACACAAAAATCTGTTATTCATTACACCAAATAGGACACAAGTTGTTCATTATCATTTTTTCATGAATAGAACGCGGGACGGACCCAGATGCTGAAACCCAGAGGCAGAGATAGGTAGGTGAGAGGTAAGTAAGATTTTTAATAAAGTTCTTGTTGGTTCCTGGCGAGACTGTGGGTAACGTGGCTGCGGCTCTTGATTGAAGGCTCTGGTACCAGACGTGTGGAACTCCAAGAGCGAGGGACCAAACAGAGTTTGTGGCTCGAGTTCTTGGTGCGTGGCCTGACTGGAGATCTAGAGGAGCACAGAGACTATGGCTCACATTCACAGGTGGCGTCAGCACAGGAAGGCTGTGGCTTTTGCTGCTCGAGGTGGTAAGATTCAGGTGACACTCTTGGCATATGGGGGAAAACCTGAAGGGCAGAAAACAGACAAGGTTAACTCAGGACGAGACAAGGGGCCAGGCGTAGTGAGCTTCAGGAGACTAAGCACCATCAGAGTTAACGGACTGGCGAAGAATGATGAAGCTGGGTCTCCTTAAGTAGCAGGTGTCTGATGAGTCGAGTGGTCACAGCTGAGAGTGATGAGCAGCAGAGCTGGAGGGGGAGGAGTCTGACAGGCCACCATGACACATTTGATATATCGAGAGTTGTTAGAGACGACATATACCGATTATCACATTATCGCCATATCGTGATAGTATCGTTATCGTGAGCAATGTATTGCAAATCGTATCATATCATGATTCCCAGCCCTAATTTCAAGTGGGCCAAATCAGTATTATAAAAAGAAAATAACCTATGGTCAGCTTTTTATCTGTAGCTGTATGTTTGTTTTGTTTTTTTCTCAGTTGGAAAAAATGCCTCGACCAAAATAGTACACTTATCATTTATTATTATACATTCGTTTACAGAAGCCAATGGATCTCAAATAAAATGTGTCACTTCTTAAATAAATTAGTTCATTCAATTTTATGCAGACTGAATATTTTACGTCTGACACTGAAGCAATCCTAATAATGAACTCAAGAGGGGCTACAGCAAAAAATGAAACACCTTCCGTAAAATGTAAATGTGCAATTCAATGAAAAAATTAAACTAAATTAAACTTGCATTTGTGAACATAACAAGAATTTGGAGTTAACCTCCCTATCTCTCCTGAAGCTTCAACCCGGCTATTCAGATTCAGATTCAGAGTGTCATTCAAGTGTGCAAAACACAATGAAATGTCAAAGAATCTTCCTGGTTGGCTGCCTGAATTTTGTGGAAACACCTGCCTTCTTTCTGACCTTTGATGGGGCGCCATCAGTGACCAGACTGACATCACATGACGAGTGCTGAATGTTATATTCTTTGAGCACTGTGACAAATAAAACTATCCATTTTTCCTGGAAAGCTCTGTAATCCACTTCCTTTTTTTCTTTTTGACATTTTTGTAATTAAGGTGTCACTACTGATCATTCTTATAGCGACGTAACAGCAGTGAGGCTCACGGGAAACCAAATTAGATATTACCCATACGCAGAACTGTTAGGTTTCGCTTTTGGCACGTGCAGAGATATGGTGTTTCACCTATTTTCCTTTGCTTCCCCTATTGGTGGAATTATGCATTTTGGTTATTTCTTTAAATAAATAAAAACATAACTCGCCACAGGAATGGACTAGAAACCCGTTTTTGTTTTTAAACATCCTTATAATTTTTACTCTTCATGAGTGTGCCGGATTAAACCATCTGGTAGGCCAGATACCGTCGCTCAAATCGCGCCTCTGGACCTCAGATTCCTACTGTCCCATTGACTTAACATTGAAACTAGCTGGTCTGCAGCGTGAAATCGCGTCCTGCTTCACTCTAACCCATAATCCTAAAATTAACCCTTCCTCTGGCTGGGTGCAGCCAAGAAATAGGTTCAGCACTGGCTGCACGTATTTTGAAAATTAGTTGCGAATAGTCACTTTTTAATGGCATTTCGTTTTATTTGCGGTCCAAGTTAATTTAAGAAATCTGCATTTGCTAGAATAAAATCAGTTATGAGCCACAGCTAGTGCTGCTTGTTGGTGCAATGTATCCTTAAATCCTAATGTTATTTGTCAGATTTGTCAGATAAATGCATCTAGACATTAAAGAAAAACACAATTAGAAACAACAAACCCCAACAAGAATCCAGTTTCTTATGCACGAGGGAGAAAAGCAAGTGTGACAGAAGAAATTCCACCACCCTTCTCTTCTCAAAATGTCTGCTTCTCGCAGTGCACCTTTTATTAAGAATTCAAGTGGGAGGTAACGATTTTCAGACAAAGAGAAACGTTTATTAGGGGGTGTCGTATAATGAACCATTTGGGAGGATTCTAAGTTCAAACAGTATTCCTTATCAGCTCAGGACAGTGTCGTAAAACCCCCTCATCGTAGCTGGGGATGAAGAACAGATGAACAAACACACAAAGCTGTTTCTAAAAAGGTAAAAAGGTTAATCTGAGTTAACATGTAAACATACATTTAACCAAATACATTTAAACAATGGTAATGACAAAACAATTTCCTTCACATAGTCAAAGCATTTTTCATGGGCTTATCAAAGTTCTTTTTCATGTGTAATTTTATTAAACGGCAGCGTCAGGTACACACAGTGGAACCAAATATATTTCACTTTTCCCAGTTTCTTTGTCACCAAAGATATATTTTTAGAGAATAGAGACTGTCAAGTGTCATTTGCCCCCCCACCGCCTTTGTCAAGCTCTTCAGTCATGTAAGACACAGCTTGCAGAAAGAGGGATCAAGGACAAAGCTACTCAACTCAGCACCAACAGCCACGCCCATGGAGAGGAGATTTTGGAAACAGAGGCTTCAGATAAACATGAAATATGGCTTTTTAAGACATTTAGGCTGTATGATTTTGGTTATTAACTTCATAATCATAATTAAAACACCACTGGAAATGTTTTTATTAAAAAAGTTGTCATAGAGGGACTTTAAAACAATAGGAGTTTTACTCTAACTTATTAGCCTATCATGAACAAAATTGGAAATTGCTCTTGTTTTTTTACTTGTTTTGAATTTAGGTAAGGTAAAATAAAAGCAAACATCCTTGTGAAACCTAATAAAGAGGAGTTTGATTTTTAAAAATGTGTTCTTGTGAATATAAATTTCCAAGTATTAAATAAAACATTAAAGATTAAATCAAATATCACCCGAGATGACTCCAAAAAGTATTTGTTGTTTTCATCAACAGTAAAACTCATCCCAAAAACATTTACCGTAATTTCCGGACTACAAGCCGCTACTTTTTTCCTGCGCTTACAACCCTGCGGCTTAATTAGTGATGCGGCTAATGTATGGATTTATTTGGCGGCCGCCATGTACGTACTTTCGGGCTCGGTGAATGGTTTTAATTCTCCATCTAACACCAAACATAAGTCATTTGTTTTGTAATACACCTCTAAGCAGCCAAACAGCATGGACCTCACTTCAGGTCTTAGACACTTCAGTCATGGTTCAACAAAAAGAAACACGCATGCCCGGCTGCATCCAGAATCCTTTGGTGCCCTTAGACCCAACGTGCACTTGATCGCCGCTACAATATAATGAAGCTTTCAAGTTAAAAGCAGCGTGAAAAAATCCCCCATCAGTAAATGGAAATGCTGGTCAGCTGCGTGACGGAGAGAACGGCGCATGCTCAGAAGTGTATTTACCTCTGAGTCATAGTGACTTGGCTGGCTGCACGTAAATATGTGTGAATAACATCAGCCTTTATTTTGTCGGGACACGACTGGAAACACAAATCCATGTGGTCGTTTTTACGGTTTCTGACTGAGCGGAATTTTGCATTGAAAAGCTCACAGCCGCCGTGTGAGCTTTTTGGATAGGAAGGGGAGACAAGGAGCCCGCTTGGCGAGTGCGGAGCGCAGAGGCGTCCGTGGATCAACAAGTGTTTGTTGTGAAAGGAAGCTTCTGACGAACGCGCCGCGCTGAGGCGCGCGTATCGCGCTGAGGCGCGCGCTATTTTACTGGTGTTTTTTTAACCAGCCCTGTTAGTACCATAATGCTGCCGCGACACAAGTGGAAGGAGAGCGGTTCCTGTTCACCCCTCCATGCACTGCTGCTACTTGCGCATTCTTAAACACCTACAACAGTGTGGCGAGCCGGGCGTTGGCCCCGCCTTTAGCCCCTAAGACTCATGGGAAATGGGGGATCGTGGATGTAAATTTCCTCATTATAACTGAGGGATGTAATGTTGATTATATGGTTACTGTTAGTAATTTTATGTATGATACCTAGTTTGTCAATAAGTAAAAAAAATTTTTTTTAAAAATCAAATAAAAAAACCCATAACTGAGGAACTTGTGAACAGAATAGAGGTCCATGCTGTTTCGGATGAGGGTGTACTTGGATGTATATGCTTGAATCAAAGCAGTAATTGCCCACAGTGTGGTTATGAGCCATGCTCGCTCTGGGCGATTCGTCGAGGCAGCGGCTTGTAATCTGGTGCGGCTTGTATATGTACAGAAATAATTAAGCACGTGAAAATAGGTATGTGCGGCTTGTAATCGGGTGCGCTTTATAACCCGGAATTTACGGTATATTGCATTGATAAAACAAAAGATCTGTTATTTTTATATTAATATCGCAAAAAGCTCATTTGTTTTCCTTCCTCATTTTGTCTTTTCAGCGCAGCTTCACATCAGATATACATGGAATAAAATTGTCTAATATGTAAAAAAAAAAAGAAATCAATGAGCTTTACATTACCATACACTGAGTCTAAAGGGACAATCAGAAACTAGCAGCCTGTGCTCCAATTAAACAGGAAATATGCCGAATAAAGCAATTTTAAGCATAAAAATGATTAAATTCAAGCGTAAAAATAGCATTCATGGAAAAGGTTAGTGGACACATTTATTTTAAAACTAGCAATGATGTCTATCAACCTAAAGCAATTTTTTTCAGAATAAAAACCGCCCAGTCTGACAATGCAGTTGAATGGAATTCACCATTGCTGAAGGAGGATGGGGGAGGACAAAACCCATGATAATTTTTTTCTTGACAAGGTTAAATAATAATGGACCTGGAGTGTTTGCCTAATGGTAAGTCCACCCAAGACTGCTAGTATGCTGGCATACTTTTACCAAGGAAATTATGTTGTTTAGTTAAAACAGAGAGAGAGGACTGAAGTGTCAGAATTATAACACAGAAACACTTCAAAAAGCTATTTATAATATATTAACTTTATATAAACTGAACTTAAAGGTTTTTGGTATGCTGCCTCAAACACCCTGCCACACAGAAGACAGCTGCAGTTAAGCATTCAGGGGGAAAATATAAGTGTCAAGGCTGATTGAACCACTAAAATAAATTGTGAAGTAATGCTTCAATTTATACTAAGTAAGGGATAACGGCCTACGGAGTGTGCATTATCAGAAATTAACACAAGACGTGGAAGCCTAGATTAAATCTAGATTTAAGTGGAGCAAAGTGTAAATAGTATCGTTAAGGTTTTAACGGTACTACTACTCTTATCGATACTGCTTATCGATCCGGTATTTTAACGGTAATCTTATCAATACTTTTTGAGGATGAAAAATAAATAAATAAATAACAAATTAAGAACATTGTGAGGAAACTGGATTTTCTAGAAAGGACTGTATTAAATTTTAGGTTGGTTCGTTCCCTTTTCAGTTTCCAGCACACAGAAATAATGAATAACGACTCAGAGACAGTTACTTAGCTTTTGTGGAGGTTTTACTTCGCACAAACACGAAGGGGACAGACAGAAGTACATGGTACATTCAAAGTCCGAACCAACGAGCTCAGGGATGGGCTTTGGTATAAAAACCCTGCATTTGCATATTCAGAAGATGGTCTGAGGATCTTCGTGTGAAAATCACGCCCACAGGTTACTGCTGGAGGGAAGCTCCAAGGCTAAAGTGAAGATAAGTCTGAGGCCTGCTCAGCAGAAAACATGCACAGAAAAAGGGAGGATGAGAAGAAACTGTGAGGACAATAGCTTGGTTGTGCTGTCTTAGGATGCAATATAATTTTGAGATGACAATACATGCTCAGTGAATTAAGTTTAAACCATTAGTGTAATAAAAGTTAAAGGCAGTTTCTAAATATTCTTCACAAACATAAAGTGTTTTATTTCCTCATTTTGCAACATTGTTTTAAAAAAAAAACATTTTTATACATGATAATGTTCCAGACAGGATATTTATTTAACTAATTATTCTTATACTTTATAAGCGTGATGTTTCCTTTGATCTTTTGTCCGTTTTCCACAACCTTGAACAGACTTTTCTGTCTGTCAAACACAAGAGTTAGGATTGAGTGAGATGATGGAAACAAATTCACTTTGATACAGACTCCTTTCTGTTTATTTATTTTTCTTTAAATCCAGTAAACCTAATAAATTATATTAATTTTATGGATGAAGAATATAATTAGTTATTAATTATAAGGAAGCAGCAGTTAGTTTGTTGCGGGTCTGGAACCATAAGCGCTGAGTCTTAGCCCCGCCTTTCTACCTGTTAATTGTTTGCTGCGCGTGCAGCCCCCCCGCGCCTGTAGCGTGTTCACAGACAGCTCAACATACGGTCATCGTAGCAGCAAGGTGACAGGATGGTAGGGACTCCTTGACGCAAACTTCATTAATTTTACGCAGAAATAGGTGTTCTTAGAGTATAGGGGGATAAAATGATTTTTTTCGGGGGGCGCTCACGTGTCCCCTATGAAACCACTACGGACTGTGTGCGCTGCCTTCCCTTGTGTTTGTGCGCGCGCCGCGTACTATCTGAACAGCCCCGCCCCCCGTGCACACCAATAGCCAGACAGACCTCTCCTGTTCAGCGAAATTAACATCAACATTAATTCAAGGAAAATTGACTGACTTGATGAGTTAAATATGGCAGATAATGTTTATATTTTGTGGGACACAAAAAAGCGACTTTTCCAGTATCCACAGCAGAACCGTTCAGGTCAGTTCTTAACGATACTGCGGTCTTGAAGAATGTGACCCCGGGGCTCGTTCAATACCGGGGCTCGATACCCATCCCTAGGTGGTAATGTTGATATGCTGATGAAGATCAAAGCTGTCCAGACATGATATAAAATCTTTAGTGAGGGTGTTGCAGACGTTGTGCATGTGAATATTAAAATCACCTACAATTAATAGGTTGGAGGAAAGTGTGGAGAGGTGAGTCAAAAAGTCTGAAAAATCAGTGATAAAATCCTTATTTGACCCTCCAGTTCTCACGGTAGATCATAGCGAGTACATCAAGGTAAGTCAGGCGGTGTTTAGCGAAGTGAAAGGCAGAGTACTGAAGGAGGGCTGTCAGTGGATGCTTGGCCAGAGACAGGATGGTCCAGGCAAGTAGAATCCACACAGAGTTAATCCACATTGTTTCCGACGTGACGAGAAGCCAGCAGGCAGGCTAGTTCACACAGACGGCCGAATGTTGATCTGAGCCAGACGTGAACAGATCCCGGTGACAGGCCACAGGTAGTTGGACAAAAAGGGCTACTGACAGATATCCACAACTTGGGAGCAAAAAGCAGGGCCCACAGGCTTAGAAATGCTGAAAGTTCGGTCCAGGGGAGCAGCGGCAACCAGAAGCGCGCCAGCATTCACTCGACCCGGAAGTGAGATCGACATCGAAAATCATCTTACCTCTGGGTGTTTGGCAGACGGTTAGGTCTATTCAAGGTTGTGGAAAGATCAAAGGAAACATCAAGTGCCGTGTTTAAAAACAGAAAAAGAGAAGAGGAAGAAAAACGGAAAAGGAATACAGGGAGTGTCCATAATTAACACTGCTGTGCTAAAATACGACCAAACTTACTGTCTGAGGCGTCAAATTTTGAGCAACATTTGCCACATGGTTAATGAAGGTTTGCAGTTTATTAGACTAGTCTTGTTAATTAGCTTATTGGTGGATTTCATTTAAGCCCTTCCTCAATTCTCATATATAGTCAATGCTTCAGACGCAATGTACACAATGGGTGTCATTTTTTTTCATCAGTTTCATGTGACACCTAAGCAAAACAAACAAAAGAATTTGTCCTCGAGTTTCCATTGATGTTCATTCATGTCAGGGTTGTATTCAGCTCAAGAAAAAAAAGCAGAAAAATGTGGCAATTTTTTACCAAAGCTAGCTTTCAAAAAGAAAGTGTGTAAAGTGTGAACTAACTTACCTACTATATCTTAATTGTGAATTAAAATATACACATATATTTTACTTATGTGATTGATAAAGGAAAGTAAATCATTTATGTTGTTCCTGTGTTTGTATGTATGCAGGGCTGCAAAAGGGGGAGAAAATGGGGTGAGGGTGTTGTCCAGTGCTTCGCCCAGGACTTCAAACTAGCCAAGACGGCCCCTGCATCTCAGTGTGCTTACTAAAGCAGTGTAGCAGCTTTGAGTCCTCTTTCTACCATTTGTACCTCTAAAAAATAGTTAAGCGGGGAAAAAAGAACAAGAAAGTGGTGACCTAAAAAAAAAAAAGAATGCAAGTTTGTCGTTGGTTATTTTCAGTGTCCCCCTTCTTGTGATTGCTTATGCTAATCTCCCAACCCTCTTTGTGTTAAACTCTACTTGTGTTTTTTTACCCCTGTCAATCCATGCATGTCATTTTTTTTTTGTCTTCTTGGAAAGCAGGAGCACATAAACGAAGAAAGGCTTATCCTTCAGCCAAAGAGAAGATAAGAATAGGAATTACAGGAGCATTCACCAGAGTGACGGAAACAGGCAGATGCTGAAAGAGAGGGAATTGAGTGATGCAGACAGACGGGGAAAAGAGAGGTGGGGTGGAAACAAAAAGGATGGAACTGGGGCTGGAGAAAACAGAGCTGAACACAGATAAATGAGCACTCAAGCTGTGTTTTGCACAGTGTCGACTTGATTCAGAATTTACTGGATTCCTAGAGGGTTTTCTTCCTTTTCTGATAGTGTTTCTTTCTACAGTAAAAAGTTACAGAGGTGTGACAGATCACAGAGGACTTGTTAGTAGGCACATCACAAAAATGGGACTCAGTCCTTCATGAAAAAACATACAGGATCTGATGAAAGAATTCCTTATGCAGCAAAATGTCACAAAGAAAGCAGACCAGATCTCTGAGGTCTCTGGGGTATGTAAAGATGCAGTATCATAATGAAACAATATTCGGCATTAGATCACCCAAAACTAGCTTTAATGACAAGATCTTTTTTTAATTACATTAAGCTTCAACTTTATTTAAAAGAAGAAGATTATTTTAATTCATTCACTTAAAGTCCAACTCCGATCATCTTTTCATCTAGTGTAAAAGCATTCCCAGTGGTCTCTTTACTATGATTTTGTCATTTTTAGCCAAAACCTTATTCTAGAACATCGTTTCTGTAGAGTGGCAGTAGTTTGTTAGAAATTCACCTTTCAGTTGGGGGCCGGAATATTGGCGTGGTAGCAACCCTGCTCCTTCCCCTCCCCTAGGGAGAGTTTTCTGTTTGCCCCCTTTCCCGCTAGCTTACAACCCATCATAATCTCAAGCTATTACAGGTGCAACAAAAATGGTGGGCAATATGGTGAGCTATCCAGCCATACAGTTCTGAGCCAGATGTCGGCTCAGATGAAGAAAACTAAGATGTTAATGAATAGTTGTCTACAAATGGATGGATGAGAAAGGAAGGAAGCTTGTGGCCTGCCCAGTGTGTTTTCTACGTCACTTATAAGCCCTTTTTTAAACTGCATTTTTTTTGTCTGTTCCTGATTCACAACTATTTGAATAAAGAAATGTTCAGAGTTGCAATTCTAAGCTTGATTTTTATATGTCCTCTATTATAAGAAAAATGCCACAAAAACATGTTAAAAACACAATTTTCATTAGAGTAGGTCTTTAAAGTTTCACTTGCAGATGCTACTCTTTTGAGAAAGATCCTTTCAAGGACAGAATCCTCACTTTCTGTTTATCTAATTGAATTGATGGCAAAACACACTCACATGAGCTACACGAAACAGGAAAGATGGAAATGATATTCATCTTTTGAAAATAGCCCACAATCCACATCTGACAAGCCACTATTCTGTGCAGTTGGGTTCCTTCAGGTGTCAGCCCTTACCTTGATATACAGTGCACTACATGCAGAAATAGCACACTTTCTATGACATACATGTCAGTAATACACATTTCAGTCTTTTAGTCTGTGAGTCCATGCTGTTATGTGATACACAGTATAGGTCAAATGGAGCAATCCTCACAACACTGCTCACCAGGGTTTTTTATAATTTACACTGCAAAGGCTCGTTTTGCTTTTACAGAGAAATCTACGTCAGCTTTTTCAACTTCATACTTAGTGTTTTGTTGTATACTGTGATTATTTTTATAACCAATGTTGGATTGATACAAGTAGATCCCTACAGACTAAGAAATGCTGCAGTCACAGGCCTCCAGTGGAGAAATTGAAATTAAATGACAGTAGACCACACACTCTGAGCAAGAATTCATTGGACATGTTGGTCAAACTTCCATCACAGTGTTGGTTAACAATCTGCCTTTGTTTTTGCAATGTAATACGTGTTCAAGACCGCACTAAACACGTATTCTTGAACATGCATATAACCCATGGTGTTCACACTGGACAAGCGGGGAGGCGCTTCTCCCTTTTCTTTTTCTAAAGTTTTCTAGAGCAGTGTTTCCCAACCCTGGTCCTCGGGGAACACTATCCTGCATTTTTTCAATCCAACCCACCTCAAGCCTTTGATGACTGCCACTGTCAGGCTTCTGCAGAGCCTGATGATGAGTTGAATCAGGTGTGCATAGGCAGGGCCTTGGGGAACAGGGTTGGGAAACCCTGTTCTACAGTTGGAAGAGTCTTTGTGTGAAATGCCAAAAGCTCTGCAAATCTTCAGAATCTTATTACAAGCTTTTTCTTTCACAGCTCTATTCCAATATATGTCATATACTTCCAGCCAGGCACAAACTGCAATGATTAATTTCCCCTCCATGATAAAATTTCAAATGGTTGACACTACCATAAGTTAAAGGGATGCCATCCATGCAAATACAAAACCCAAGTTCCTTGATGGTCAAAATTTAACCTGGCTTAACCTTTAATGCGCAATCAATGGTTGCACATTTTGTACGTAGAGCCCGAAAACAGCTACGCATTAACTTAAGAGTTTTGAACGTGGAAACCTGAAATGGACGTTTATGGGTGTTTACAAAAACTTTTCATTGATGAAAAAGACAAAGTGATTTGTTGAGGGCGGTGTGAACGTAGTTTAATGCATTTTCTGTTGGTTTTCAAACTGACATATAAATGCATTAACTTCATTGGTATTTTGATAGCTAGCATAAATTAGAACAAGCACCATGCTGATGTGCTCGTATTTTAGGACACAACATTTTATAATGGAAATAGAAAACATGAAGAAGACAATACAGGTTTGGAACCACTGCTTAATAAATCAAAATGTAAGCTAGCATGATGAACTAACTCAGTTTTGTTTTTTTGTTTCTGCTCTCTGTTTGTTTGCCTTTGTTCTTCATTAGACTTTCCTTTATTCCAAAGTCATTTAAAAGTATTTCTGTTCCATCAGATTCTGAATTTTATAAACCTTTGAATTTTCTTTGTGAATTTTTTAAAATTTTGAATTTTCTTTCTGATATTTTGAACCTTTGGGTCATGGTGCCTCTGTTAGCTCTCCTTCCCCCTCCCCTCTCTGCTTGGCCACTGATTCATCCCAGCTGGATCCACTCATCTCATCACCCCACCCGCCTTCTTAAGGAGCTGCAGGACCAGGATTCATTGGCAGTTCATTGCCCCTGATGGTGCTAGTCTGGTCTTCTCTTAGTTCATGCTATGTACCTCTTGCTCTCGCGTTAGGTACGTTTATCTTGTCTCTAGGACCTTCATTCCCACGAGTGGACACCTGAATCCATGACTATCCAAGCAGAACCTCATCCAAAGCTACCAACCTCTCCGCGGAGCTTCGTCAAACTTCAAGCCACGTCACGAGCCATCGCCGAACCCCCAGCCATGCCACAAGCCTTCACCGAACCTCAAGTCTCGCTCCGGACCAGTGACGTGCAGTCAGGAGAGGCAGGTGAGGCTGTGCCTCACCTGTCATTATGGGAAGAAAAGAGGAAAAAATAAATTCAATTATTATATTTAATCAGTAATTTGTGCTTCCATTTAAATGTACCATTTTTGGGTGTTTTTTCTTTTCAATTTCGCTGAATTTCCGCATTTGCCGTTCAAATACTGAGAAGTGACGTGCGATGAGGCACCAGCCCGCTGAGCCTCACCTTGGATTGCGCAATACCTATGCAGTCAGACGGTACTGCTGTCTCTCTGTATGTCGGTTCAATTACTTGTACTATATGAGCTGAGTTTACATAATTTAGCAGATGTATTTGATGTACAGTGTTTGTTTTTATAAATAACTGTATGTGAGGGACGTGTTTCCTGTGCTGAGCGCTAAACGCCGGCAAAAACGCCGCCGGGTGAGGCCAGTAGTTCTAGTGCCTCATGTTAGGGGGCGCCGGTGAGCCCTGAGATTATGACGCTAAAAAATACTAGAAGAAGTGATAGCAAGCGGCAAGTCATTTTCTTCAGAAGGAGCGGTGTATGGACTTTATTTACAAGTAAAGGTAAGACGATAATGACGTTTGTGTCTTTTTCTATGCTGCAGTTTGTATATGAAAAAAACATGTTGAAATGATATTTTAAACAAAACACGTTAACTGTTGTCAATCAAATGGTGAATAAGTTACTCATTATGGTTCATATGTTTGTAAATCTGACTGATGACGTTAGTGCTTCACCAGCCATTAACTTCACCGCACGTCACTGCTCCGGACCTACGGCGACTCTCCAGCCTCGCTTCATTCATGCCACAGCATTACAACAACAACATCGGAGCATAAAACCTCTTACTTGCCGGTACTCACCTCCTGTCTTCCTTCCGGGTTCCAGCATCTGGGTCTGCCTAGCTTAGCTAGCCATGACACTTTGAATTTTCTTTCTGAATATTTAAACCTTTACTACATTTTCTGATTATTTAAAGCATTGTATTTTTTTCTGATTTTTTTTTTGAACCCTTGATTTTCAAACAGCAAAATGTTATGCCCTGAAATATTATTTTCTTTATGAAATATTTCAGTGTTTTTAATTTAGAGACTATGTAAGGGGTCGGCAACCTTTTTTACTCAAAGAGCCATTTGGGACCGTCCCTAATAAAAAAGAAAGCACCCGGAGCCACAACCCGTTTTGACATCATTATATATATTATGCATGTATATATTATTCAAAGGTGCTCATTACATTGATCGCGATCGACAGGTCGATCTTCAATGACATGAGTGGAGATCGCGGGCCACAAAAGATTTAAAAAAAAAAGAGTACTTCTTTAAAATCCACCAGCCAATCAAAATCCTTACTGAGAAGTACAGGACTTGATTGACATGTAGATTGGCCAATCGGACATCGGCTGAAGCATACGTAGCTGCAAATGCACATTATGTTCTTTAAAGGATGATACCGCGGCCGCGTGTGGGCGGAGCTACTGGTTCTGGTCTGATCGCTGCATGGAGCGATGTGTTTATCAATGCATGGTAGACACTGAGAATGTGGAGAGATCAGGTTTATTATTTTGAACAGTTCTACTTGGTAATTATGTTTTCATGTTTGAGTTCATAAAATCATCCCAGGGAAAGTCTCTGCTTCAACTCCCGCAGGGAAAGCTGTGTCTCAATCTGACGCCTGTGTTTGCATCTCTCTGACAGTTTGAAGGGAAAGCCCCTCCTCCGCCTCTCCACCTGCTTTTCCTCTCTAGCTGTTCACCTGTTCACATCCTCTGCAGCTGAGAGTTGGTTTCCCCCGCGCTCCTCAGTGTGTCCTACACAGAGAGCACAAAATACATTAGTCGGGGCGCTCCAGCACAGCACACGGATGAAAGAGCCGGACGCAGGTTATAGCGGGGATAGAGCGGGTTAAGCAAATGAATGAAAGAAGGCGGCCCGTTGAAGAAATATTCAATATTGTACACATCTTATTTTTACTCTGAACTATCTTTTATTTAGAAAAATCTTTTTTATCAGTCCAGTATGAAAAAAAAACCATCAACAAAAGCTGTGTTGGGCGGTTTTTAGCCGGATCTGGCGGTTTTCAGATGACTTTTCGGCTGGAAACCTGTGACTCTATCTGGCAACGCTGGCGCGAACTCTCAGTCTGTCATCAGTCTCTGTCCCGCGGTACGTCAAGTTCCCGGCAGAAGATCAGAGTGTTTATTGAAGCCGCCCCGCGTGCCTCTCCCTGCTATCAGCTCTGCAGGTCTCGCCCGATAAATACGAGCTCATTGCAAAGCTGTTTTTTACGTGGCTCACGCTTCATGCGGAGCTAGCAGCGCCTTTGAAATGCCATGAAAAATGAACAAACTAAAATAAAATTTAATTATTATAAAATACTCATTATTTTCCAAAGTCACAGGGAGCCACAACAGATGGATGAAAGAGCCACATGTGGCTCCGGAGCCATGGGTTGCCGACCCCTGCTCTATGTCAATGGCACATAAACTCAATGCAAAAAAATGTTAGGAAAAACTTTGCCTCTACTTTTGTGTCCAAAGAAGGTGCTGCGGGGGGGGAGTGAGCATCGTAGTTTTAAGGCACAGAGTGACGTGTGTTATAAACACTATGGTACAGTCTATTGGTCTGAATAAAAAAAACTCTTTTTGTTGAGCTATTCCATTATTTAATGTTTGCAAAACATCACAAATCATAGTAGTAGGTTTAGAGGTTGTCATCTGGACTTAGTTTTTAAAGTTAGATGATGTATTACCTCTTATCCAGAAGGCTTTTTCAATTCAAGAATTGACCCCCGTGCAGTGACGTATGTATCAGAGCATGCTCAATTGGCCGTTCTGCATGTCAATAAAGTACCGTACTTTTCGGCGAGGATTTTGATTGGCTGGTGGATTTTATAAATATATATATATTTGGTCTGCGATCTACCCTCTCACGTCCTTGGAGATCGACCGGTTGACCGCGATCGACGTAACCACTGGCACCACTGGTTTAGACGTTGGAGCTGGCGACCGTGCAAGTATGAAAACCTGCCGCACTTCTGACGTGGTACAAACGTTCCGTTTTTATAATGTCAGCCATCCCGCATAATAAAGTTTTCACAATTTTTGATGGATTTAGGAACGTTTGTAATTTGACTAAAACAGTGTTTAGACAAATTACAAAATACTAAAAGCGGTATTTTGCTCCTTTCACACATTTCTGAGTATTTCTCTAAAAACCTTTGCTCTGCGCACAACATATACATCCATCTTTGGAAAAGTTCAGATATGGTTTGTTGTTGTGAGCAAAGTGCAGACATAGTGTCGAGGCTGGCTATAGGATGACGTCATGAAATGGGCGGCACCCACAAGGAGCGAAAGCCGATGCCTCAGAGATCGTGCCTTAGATAGCCAGTGTCTCAGTGTAATGTACGTCTTGGGTAGGAAAATGAGCTGCAAAAACGGCAACCTGCGGTTCCGGAGCCGCATGCGGTTCTTTCTTCCCTGTGCTGTGGCTCTCTGTGGTTGGAGGGGGCGTGTCTGTGGCTGTGAACGCGGACCAGAGTCTGTTATGGGATGGAAAGTTCTTCTAAAAAGACAGTATGTTTGAATGAGAAGTGAATAAAAGCCTCATCATGCAGATCATTTCTGGGTTGTCTGCCAGCTGTTGTCATGGTTTAGGTTTCTTTGGCTTAGTTTTTGCTTCCTTTTTGTTTCTGTCATGTTTGAGTTCTGCTGCCTGTTTTAATTTTTTGAAGGTTTCCTGTTGTGTCATGGTTTTGAGTTTTACTTCCCTGTCCCAATCTCTCCTGATTATGTTCACCTGTGTCTTGTCTGTCCTGTTTGTATTTAAGTCTTGCCTCTAAATACCTCTTGTGCTGGTCCACACTGTCTCTTCCCTGACCGTCATCTCCCTGCCCTTCTTCTGCCCTGTTTTGCCTGTTTATTACAAGAGTTAGTTTTGTTTGTAACCCTGCTCAGCAGCGCTTTTTGTTTTTTTGAGTATTAAAACCCCTTGACTCGCAACCACCTGCATTTTGGGTCCTGCATGTTCACCAGCTCTCGTACCTGATGGCTATTGTACTTTTGTGAGCAGGTCAGAACCAGGAGCGGGTCCAAAAATGGGGAGCTGCTTGTCCTGGAGCGGCTCCCCTGTGCTGACGACGACGGTCGCAAGCAGGAATTGTTAATAAAAATAATCTTAAAAAACATAACACTAGTGAGCTGGTTACTAGGTTTAAAAAAATGTAAATGTAGTTATTTTCTTAGTAAAGTTCTATGTGACTTTTAACCTGCGTCACTGCCACGACACCCGGCAGCGTGGAATCCCAACACAATAGGGAATTGTAGAGAAAAAAAATTCAAGTTCCTGAAGAAAACAGTACGTTGAATAGCACCTGGGAAGATTTGTTTGCTTTCAACAACTTTACCAGAATGAATAGATATATAATGAGGAATTGGAAAACAATAAAGTCTCAAATGTAGCAAGACATTCCAGAACAAACATGCAGCTTTTGCCAAAAAACATCCTGATCGAGATGATAAAAAAATTGTTTATTGGCAAAAATCGATTCGAGCAGCGGATTAACTGCTGGTTAATTCTGACATATTTGCTAGTTTTGTGGCCTCTCGGGAGATAGTTCTCATCGGAACCATTAAATGACAGAGTATCAAAAAAAAAGAACATCTCTTTACAAACTTGAAAAACGAGTGAAATTATGATATTCACTGGAAACACCTGTTTTTCCAAAAGGTGTTGCGGCTCCCTGTGTTTTAATTTTAGTGGGTTGCTCCTGTGTCACTAGAGACCCATTATGATCACAAGTTTCTGCATTTTCAAGGGAATCTGATTCTTCAAGTAAGTTAGTTACATCAGACAATGATGCATTTTCAATTTCATGTTCTGCCGGTTCTTTAGAAGCTAGAGGTGATTCAATCACATTTCCTGAGCAAGGCTGTTTGTTTGATGGATGTGTATGATCATTTGGGTCAACACAACATTATACTCGACAGATCTGGTAACAAAGGACCTGGTTTTGGATAAACATACAGTATATCCTCATCATGTGTTGATTTGTACAAGGTACAATGAAGTTTTCCCACAAGCATTTTGCAACAGTTTTAGCCTTTGGATTTGAGTCAAAATTGCAAATGCATATTTTGTGAAAAAGTCACTGACCACAAGAATATCTCTCCTGTTGCTTCTGTCAGGTTCCATAGAAACTGGGATTGTCTTAAGCATGAGAAAATGCAGTTAGGTAAACTCAGCTAATCTCTGTAATTATACTGACATTAATCTACACTTTATGTCAGATGCACTGCACTACGTTGTAAAATAAGGTGCAATCAGCAAATCTGTTATCTGGTTTTCCTGCTGCCTATAAAGAATACAACCCTCTGACATGGTTATCAGGATTTATGGCTTGATTCTGCCTTCTGTCAGTCTACTTTTACTTAAATTTACTGCTTTTCATGTCAAGTCATTTTCAGGAAATGTTGAAGGAGGCACAGAGAATCAGACCCACAAGTAAGGAATGCTAATAAGGGATATATATGTTTTTACAAATTTAGAAAAACATTAACAACGAGCACTTAATGAGAATTAGAAAGCAAAACAAAACCAAAAAATCCCAGCCCAAACAATTACAATTAAACTAGTGAAGAGACAAAAATAGGGATTTTAAAGTAAAACTGATCAATTTAAATGTTAAATCTTAAAATTTGCCCCCTCCCCCAATTGTAAAGAAAAACAAACAAACAACCCACTCAGCCTTTCCAAATTGACTACCTTTTTCAGTCATATTTAGAGAAAAGGAAAGCAACAGATCACTGTACCAAAGGCTTTTAAAACCCAGCTCAAGGGCCACATTTGGACTATATGAACCAAAGATTGGATTGGGGGCTCAAAGGCTTAACCATGACTGCAGCTCATTGCTCTCTCAGGTGATGGGAAGGTGCAGAGAACCAATATCACACTATGCAAAGGGGTACATGTTAAATGTTAAATTGAATAGCTTTTTTTTTCGTGGTCAGAACTTGCACCAGGAAATATGACACTTTTGTCATGAGATTTGGCAATTGCTGATTATTTTTCAAAATCCCCCCATCTCCCAACTGCATCAGAAATGGTCTCTGATTTTGAAAGTTTTGAAAAGGTCTTTGGACATAAACCAAATCTTACAAGAGTTAGACCTAAAGACCTTGTTTGGCCAGGTGACGTTTTGGCACAAAAGGCAGGAGACGGAGGTACCAAGGTTAAAATTATTTTATTACAAAACGTTAAAACCAATTAAAAATAGACCCGTTTAAAAGACATGCACAAAAAACAAAAACAGATTCAGTCCCCTGAGGACCACAAGAGTTAAGGGAGGTGGAGGCTCCCAGAGAACAAAATAAAATTTCACCCCACTCACGTGATGCAGACCACACACTTGTGAACCCTTCACCCAAGGACACGTCACTCCAAACAGGGGCAAAGCCTCCACCTGAGTCCTCAGCACTGAGGGAGGAGTAAACCAAAGGTGGATTAACCCACTAAAATGCAAGATAAAACACAGTTCTGAAAGAATTGTAGAAAAATTCTTAAAACAACAATAAAAGAAACTCTTATGAGAGTAGATCTGCCCGTAGGGTGCTAGTCAATGAAGAGAGCGGGAGTTTTTGTTTCATGGATGGTGAGGGGAGGACCAGGCGTGACGCCTGTGACGCCAGGCGTGACGCCTCAGTCACAATCATCTTTTTTTTTTATATACGCCACATCACCACCTAACTGATGACGACTGAAGAAGACAGAAGAGGTCCATTGAAACATGTCAGGTATGTGAAAAAAACACAACCGTGTGATAACAGAAGAACCTCAGAAGTCAGTTAACAAAGAAGACACTATGAACTTAATTGAACTAATATCAAGATTTTCTAGTTCACATCTTTGCAAAATTCAAGGTGTTTCCACACTGAACTGTTATGATGACTTGATCATTTTTTGCTATCACGTTACATTTTTGCTTCTGACATTGTGTTGTCCGCTGTGATGGCACTTGGTCACTTTTACAATGTAGTAAAATATACCTACTGCATCTGAATCCAAACTGTATTTTCTAATATTGATTATGGGTTTATGTCATTTTGGAATTATTTTATTATGGTATGTTGATTTAATAAACAACTTGGCTCGACAGATCAATCTGTTTGTAAGACTAGACTAATCAAACTCAAAGTGGAGCTGAGAGATGTCACAAATATTTTTTAATCAACTAAGAAAAAAAAATGTATGAGCGAACAAGGCTGAAAATAAAACAACACTGGACTCTCAGGCATGGGAACAAAGAATACGCTGTCAGGCAGCAACAAAAGGAATCCAAACATCAAAAAAGCTCTTATATTCCACTATTGTAGATAGATATAATATATGTTCAAGACAAAAAGCTGCTAGTTCTAAATATATTTAATTTTTTAAATTTGATTCAAAAAACATTTTTTCATAAATCAGAACTGCAAATTTAGTTTTGTCAACTCCGTTAAGTTCATCATCAACACTATCAGATGTACATTTTTTAACTTTTGGGGGTTAAATAAAAATTGTTATTCAGTTTTTGTCATGGTGCCTCTGGCAGTCTCTCCTCCTTCCTGCCCTTGCTGTACTCCCTGACTTGAATCAGCTGTGACCACTCATCTCATCAACCAACAGCCCTACATAAGGGGATCCAGTTCCAGCATTCATCTCCAGTTAGTTGCCCCTGATGGTGCTTAGTCTGGTCACTAGAGCTTATGCTTTGCTCATGTGTTTTTGCCACTCACTAACTTTGTTTTTTTTGCCTCGCCTACAGGACTTCAAACCACGAGTGTTCACCTGAGTAAGACATATCCAAGAGCAGCATTAACCTCAAAGAAAATCCTGGGAGCTCTAAGCTACGCTAAGACCTCCAGCCATGCCAAGAGTCCTTGCCACAACAAAAGCTCCAGCCACACCACGACTCCAACCCACGCCAACAATAAAGTAAAATACTTACCATCCACTCACCTGTGTTTTCCTTCTGGGCTCCAGTGCCTGGGTCTGTCTCGCTTGCTAACAAGAGACATTTACTGTCATTTAAGCACAAAATGATGAGCATCTTCATCCTCTTGTAAGCCATTCATTTGAAGATGTTAAAACATAAATTTTAAAAGAATTTGTATTTAATAAAATGTGAAATTAAAGCTACATATAGGTATATATATTACACTTTATGGCATATAAGTAACTAAATCCTTATAAAACATAAATTAGTGCTTAGAATTGTTTTTGGATTATTATGATCGCATAATTCTAAACTTTCAGTGTCTAAAGGAGTTGACAAAAATAAGGTTTTAAATAATCTGAATTTGTTTCAAATGCTAATATTCTACCTGCACTTACATGGTTGTAGATATCACAAAGATTTATCTACACAAATATTTTAATCCTCTAATCAATGTAGGGTAAAATCTTTTAAAACATTTTTCCCGACTCTCAAGAGTCAGTGCATAAAAATATTTGGTTGATACCGTTAATGCCCGCACATTTATCTTTATACACGCTAGTATTTATCATATATTCTTGTTGTACATTTCATTACCATTTAGTAATTTTAATTGATAGTTTTTAAGGGCTATTTTAGTCCAGATTATGTTTTTAAAAATAAAAACGCATTGATTTAGATGATTGCATTTTTTCATGCTTGTTCACACTGAAGGATGTTTTTGTGTATGGGAAAGCTGATGTACCCACATATTAACTATTTTACAGATCAGAAAATTCAATAGCTGTTTTGGCGTGATTCTAAAAATACAGAAAACCCAACTGCAAGTGACTTAGCCATAAAGATGAGTTTAAAAAAATCCCTCCAGTAGTTAAATCGATCATTGGATATTTGTTTTATTATGTATAGAAGGCAAACCATATCCTCAAAGGAGCAGATTCTTAAAAATATGGCTTTATTTGAAAATCTTCAGAAGGACACAAAAAAATAGCAGACGTAAGCCGTAAAACTGTCAAAAGCAAGTTAGTCCTATAGATCTTTATGTGAAAGGCCTACTTTTACTGCAGTAATAAACTTTTTGCCATCAGAAATAAGAAAACTCTATTTCTCATAACTTGTCAAGTCCTAAAAGTCCTTCATCATGGTATACTTTCGACTGAGCCTGAATACTAAAAAGGACTTGACATTTACAGTGTCTTTAGATTCTCATTAGAAATTACCCTATAAACCTTTAGAAAAAGAAGAGTTAGAATCTAAAACACAACCCTTTGAACCTAAAGGTAGGTCTGCAGAAATGCACATCAAGAGAAGGTTGATTTATAGCAAGTTAGCTTGAGAGGGGGTTTAATCATTTGTATTCTCCATATTTCAGGGTTTTAATAGAAACAACTACTTTCCCACTCCGATGAAAATTGGGTTTTCAACATCTTCTTGTGTCATTTTTCTGATCGACGCCTTTTTTTTTTTTGCTAAAAAAAAAGCATAATCATAATTAAAAGACCACTGGGAAAATAGACTTCTATGGCTTGTTTAACAACATTTTGCTAATGTGGATCTCTGAGACAATTAAAAACAGAGACAGAACAAAACACATGTTAATAGTGAAGTGGAGAAGAACTCTGTGCCCTGATGTGCTTAGCTGGCTTTATACTCTTGATCAAGAAAAAAGCATTGAGCTGACCGCTTGTTCCTTTTAAATAAGAACTCTCTATACTTGTGCTTCTCTTTAATGTAGATCTATGCAAAGACAAGGGAATGATCAGTTTGTTATTCCGTTATCAAGATCTCAGTTATTAAAAACAACTGAATAGTTTGAACTGTAAGCCACGTTCACATTACCCTCAGCAACGTACGTTCAAGTGGCCATTTACAATTAAAAGTCTAACTGAGTGTTTCTGGCTTTTGCGTTCAAAACTTTGATGTGTAGCTACAAAAAAATTGAAAGGCCCTATGTGATGTAATTTTAACATTTTGAGCTCTTAAGCATCTTATTGTCATGGCAGACCCAGATGCTGGAACCCGGAAGGATACTCGTCAGACAGATGGTGAGTATAGGTAGTATAGGTAGTAGTATAGGTAGTTTTAATTCTGAGAAACAGGATTTGCAGGGCAGAATGCGTAGGAGATGGTTGGAGGTTCTTGAGGGCGAACACCGTGGTCTAGAGGGAAGACAGAGGGACGTCGAGGCAGGAAGCAGCGAGAGGTGAGTGCAGTCTTTGTGTTCCAGATGTGAGTAGGATCCTGAGCAGTAGACAAAGCAAGGTATTAGTCAAGGAAGCGAGAACCAGAGCGAGACAATACATGAAGTGGCCAGTGAAGCACCGTGGAGTACAACGAACTAGCGTCAAGTACAGGTCCTGGTTCTCCTTAAGAGCCTGGGTCCTGATGAAGCTGACGAGGCACAGCCGTTGTCAGCAGGTGGACTTGATGAGGAAGAGCCGGCCGGGGGCACCGTGACACTTATAATGAAATCCCTAACAAAAATCCGCCCCAAAGCGGTACTTAGAGCCATTCACGCATTGCTGAACATTCCCCTAAAAACCTTAGCTCTGAGCACTAGCCTCTCCCAATCCACGGAAATAAGTGGGTCCTCACATTGTGACGTCACAAAGTAGGGAACAGCCCCTTCCAGGAAGAGTCTGCGCTGGCACCACTGCCCCCAGGCTAAACCACACACCCACTTTCACCGCCGAGCTAGAGAGTGAACGGCAAAATCACTTTCATTTTATATGCACAGTATGTAAATCCATCTTTGCAAAAGGTCGGATGTTGTCCGACAAGACAAAACAAAGACACGCTGCCAATGCCGGCTCTAGGTTGA
Source organism: Oryzias sinensis (assembly GCA_037389245.1). Taxonomy (NCBI): domain Eukaryota; kingdom Metazoa; phylum Chordata; class Actinopteri; order Beloniformes; family Adrianichthyidae; genus Oryzias; species Oryzias sinensis. The sequence continues at coordinate 9,286,937 of CM074503.1, read as the reverse complement.
CGTCATGAAATCGGTGGCACCAACATCGAGCGATAGCCGGTGTCTCAGAGTTTGGTCTTCTTTCTCCCACGTAGGACAATTAGCTTCCAAAATAACTAATATTTCATAAAAATAATATTCTCTAGTGTGCCCAAGGTAATGTATTATCATGTGCAGTATATGGATATAAATTACTCTGAAAGGCAAAGGAAAGCATGATAAAGACTGTTTCGGGGCTCTTCCAAATGTAGGTGGCAGACGTGCTAGTAAACAACAAGAAAAGAAAAGAAAAGAAGCCTCTCCCTGCTAAGTGTGAACACCATGCTAAATGTCAGTTTGAGAAGGTGAGTCAAATGCCTGGTGTGAACATGGCTTTACTGGCATGTCACACTAGAGTCTAGTGTAGACTCCCGAAGTGAAATTGTTGCACTTTCAATATATTTTGGCATTCACAAACACTTGAATTAAAAAAAATTTAATGAGATATTTTGCAGTATTTCTGTCCACTAAAACTTTTTTATTTAGCGGCTGGATGGCTCAGTTGGCCCAGGGAGGCCCAAGTCTGGGCCCCGCTGGGCTGGTCCCCATCCCGAATAAAATACCAGGTTGTGTCAAGAAGGGCATCCAGCGTAAAAATTTCTGCCAAACCACCTGTGCTGATCAGTGAAAGCAGATTCGGTGAACAACAGAAATTGTTAGTTATTTGTTCTATTTGATCTTCATTTAGGAAAATTAAGGGATGTTCAATTAAAAAGCTTGTTCTAATTAATGACTACCTGGGCTAAAGCCAGACAAAATCAGAGACCAAGACTTTATAAACTTTTCAACAGTGGAAGCCGTTTGAAAACTTAATAAGGATAAGATTTATAGACGATTTACTTGTGGTGGAAAAATGAAATAAAGGAAGAATTTTTTAAAAAGGAAAAAAATCTACTACTCAGTTTCAGCTGATGACTTCATTAAATAACCTAATATGTGGTGAACTGAAGCAGCACTCTATTTGTAAAGAAAAAAGGTAATATGAATAAACTGTTTTTACCAATGATTTCCCATAACTCATCAAACTGGGTCAGTTTTTTTCTCTGCTAACATTTCAACAAAACAAAAAAATGGTTCTGGAAGAAAAAAACCTCAACCTGATATATTTTCCAAGAGCTCTACTCTTCAAATATTTCATTAAAAAAATTATATAACTAAAAGATTTGTATTAAAGCTCCCAAAATATTCCTCTTAACTTTCTTCAGATGGCTTAGCTAGAAAGTCTTCGTAAATGTTGCCAACTTAAAATTGTTATTAAATATATTAAAACCATGATCAACCTGAGGTGTCTAATATATTAAAAAAAACAGACACATTCTTAACCTGTCGTGATTGTGCAGCAACTCCTTCCAGCAATGCAGTACCTCTTTTAATTTGCAGTGGGATATAAATTGCTTTAAATTGGTGGTGTCAGCATGGCTGCTGTCTTGCTGACACCACTAAAAGTGTGACTAATGAGATGTAGAGTACAGTAGAGCACTTCCTTGTCTCACACCATGTAGGTCAGAGAATTTCTGTTCCTCACAGAGCAGCTTTTTATATGTTCTATGCAGCTGTGACATATTTGCTGCTGCTGTGCACAAATTGCCTCATAACTACAAACAGGAAGGTTCAAAATTGACCACTTGGGTTGTAATTGTCATGCTCTTGCAGAGTTTGCATCTGTCCTGACTGCTCACTGTAACTGATCTGAGCCGTCGGCAGTCAGGGTAATCAGTCATAATGACTCATGCTGAATTTATGCTTCTGCCTCGGACACATTGCAGTGACACTTCAAAGAAGTGCAGCATGCTGAGATTTGCACGTCAGTTTTTAAACTAATTTATTTGGATTTTAGCTTAATTATTACTAAAATACCAGCCCATCTTTTGCTGTCTTATCAGTCTGACTTGGTTGTTGCCTTAAGAATAGTAAAAATGGGTTTCCCAGTGGAGTTTTTCTACTTGAAGCCTAGAGCCAAGGATTTCTCTCTGGGGATCCATTTTTACACTTTTCTCTTCTCCCACTCCTTTTGCAGTTGTCCAAGAGTCCAAGAGGGTGGAGCAAAGGTTACAAACTACCTGGAGTGCTGTGTGAGTGCAGAAATGACTCTGTGAGTGTCTGTGTGTTTGTGTTCCCCAGAGATAAACTGTAGAAACCCATTAGAAATTGTTTTAACCTCCTTCTGCTACCATTTTCTTGGATAAAAAACACGCACACACAGGCACACAGTAAAGGCGTTGTTTTGTAACATTTATCTAACTTTCAATTGATCTAATTTGTATTCATGGTTATACATCTGCTATTTAGTTTTTAGCATTTATAATCCAGGACAGACATCACAAGGGACTCATAAAAATGTTGACACTTTGATCTTATCTTGCTGTGTCAGTCATACCTGAGTCACAATTACCTGTAAGAGCGTTCACAGGTGCTGCAGATTTTTGGGTCGTATGGGCCCGTGGAGGGTCGTAGAAAGGAGCGTCAGCATCTGAAAGGTGGCACAGGTCAATTGGGGTTCATCCTGCCACCTTAAGGTACATCATGAAAAGTGAATGTGCAACTGTCGTGTGGTAAATGTGTTGTGGTATTGTGACGTACACTCTAGTCCAGGGATCACCAACCTTTTTGAGGACGAGGGCTATTTTATGGCGTCGGAGTATTACGAAGGGCTACACAGGACCTGTTTACTGTAAATTTCCCAAAAAACAAAACCACAGACTAGAATTGTAATAGTAATGATAATAATAATTAGAAGTAGTTATTTTAACACAATAAATTGATTGCTCACATATCAAAAGTAATTATTTTCCACAATTCTATGTAATGATATACAAAACAGTAATGACAAGAAAAACATCTATAACATGAACACTGATTTAGTTATGTTTATCTGCTCAAAAATGTGAAAGTCAGGACTGATTTAATGAATGAAAATTTAACATTATGTGCAACATTTTCAGCTTAATACTCTTAGTTTTATCAATAGTCTTTGTGATTTGTCTGCTCATCTACTGTAGGTATGAGGCCTAAATGGCTTTCTTGTTCTTTATCAAAGATTTTTCAGCTCTAAACAAAGCTTCTCCACCGGCCTCGGGGGAAAAAAGTCTTCAATGCAATGACACATTGCGTCTTGAAAAAAAAAGATATTTTAAAAAGTAAGAGAATCAGGAGATCTTCAAATTTACTACTTTACATTCTTTCACGGTGCCCCCTACTGCTATAAAGCTCCTCCCACTGGTTACATAAAAGCAGCGGCTAAATAAACCCGATCCTCTCATCATCTGCGTCCTCCATGATGAGATTGAGAAAAGCTTTTGACAAGAGCTCCTCCCACATGTGGGGGAAGCTTCAGGTTAGCACACTTTTTGACAAGCGTCAAGCAGCAACTTTAAAACACATGAAAAATCAAAGATGGTGAATGTGAATTTGGCGCGAGAATTGCGTTTGGTGTCAACAGACTGTTGATTTAATTTGTGCAGTACGAGGAGCATGTTTTGGAGGCGCTTTAAGTAGTCCTCGCGAATGACCATGCGCTTGTGGGCTCTTGGTTTGTGACCAATGCTCCTGTTTTATGTAAGTGGCACCAACTGGCACTTTACTGCACGTGCAAATGCAGCACGAGGTGCACATGCTATACTTAGGTACCCATAGAATGGTCACACAATGTACCTGATTGTCTAATTTCCTTATTACTAACAGTCAGGCTGCACGCATGGAGCACACAACCGCCGCACAAGGAGCACACTCTTGACACTTGAACATCACTAACAGGCCCCGTAACCAGTGCACAGGTTTCGGGGTGCTGAAAAAGTGAAAAATACATATCGTGCCTGCATCTAACCTAGTTCCCCCTTCCTCACTCTTATGTATAGAGCCCAGAACATGACATTCATAAATAAAAAACAAATAGTTCCCTAAAATTAATATTTTAGGCAAAGTAACAATTCATTAGCATTTTGTTGATACAAATTATCATTTTATTAGCATTTTGTCAGCACAATTTAATATTTTGCAGACTAGAATTAGCATTTTGTGCAGACAAATTCGTATTTTGTAGGCACAGATTTGTATTATGCGGGCACAAGGTAGCATTTTATTCGCATTTTGTTGGCATAAAGTAGTATTTTCTGAGCACAAATGAGTATTTTGTGGGCTAGAATTAGTATTTTGTGCAGACAAATTAGTATTTTGTAGGCACAAATTGTTTTTTTTGCTGGCACAAAGTAGCATTTTTGTAGCAATTTGTGGGCACAAATTAGTATTTAATGGGCACAAATAGGCTAAGAATTTGTGCTCGCAGATTTGTTTTTTATGCACACAACAAAGTACGAGGAATTGTTGATACTAAAATACAAATATTTGAGTGAAAGTTTATTTATTTTTTTAAATGTCATATCCAGTGCTCTGTATCTACGTTTTGCCCGAGTGTTCACTAGAATCTGACGCATGCCCATGGAAAAATTGTGCCTGAACATTTTCGCTGGGTTTATGGGTCTGTGATCTTAAAATTTCACACAGACCACCTGCATACCCTGCACAAGTTTGCCCATTTTCCACCCACAGATTGTCCGTATCCACCCGTGAGGGTAGTTGTTACTAAGGCATAAGATGAGGCAGACTGAATGACACACCTTGCTTGTAAGAAAACCCTTCTGAAAGATTGAATTTCCATCAAATCTGCTCTGCACCTTGTTGGTGAAAAGCACAAACTGGAGGGTCCCTGTGTGTTCTTGCTCAACAACATTAGAGAATGCATTACATTGACTCTTTCTGAAAACGTTTGCAACTGTTTTAGGCAAATGGGCTCACAGGTCACTCATAAAAAAATAAATATTTTTTCTCAGAATTTAGAAAAATGGCAAAACAAGATGTTACAAAAACCTTAAACTGCTTATTGGTCCTTGAGAGTCTTCACTTCATTAAAATTTTGAAACTAGATTATTAATGTGAATCTAACTCCTTATGCCAGTCTCCCACACCCATTTGAGTTTATTGAAGTCGTGGGGGTCTATGGGATCTCTGTTATAAAAAAGAAATTAAAAAACGAATGAGACACTACAGACAGGTTTCTTCTTCACCCGCAGACAATCTACCATTAATTATTTAATGAGATTACAAACTGTAGAAAAAGAAATGTGTAAATTATTTCTGTCTGCTCCCTGAGGAGCACTGTTTTGGAACATTTTTGGATATGTTTAATACATTTGCTGACAAACTAGATTCACATCTTTGCTCCTTTTAGAATAAGCTTTCCCTGAAAAAAAAAAAATTTTTGGCTTTCACGCTTTGCTTGCATTGTCCCGTTTCGACTTTGATATGTGAAATATGGAAAAACAGACTAACAATATGTAACGTAAAGAGATTATGCCAAAAGTAGTGAAAAAAATTAACATAGATGTAAGCATTATTATTTTTTGGGGAGGTTTATTCAACCTTAAACTTATCAGGAGCTAAGTTTTTTAATGATGTGATCACAACATTAGTTTATAGAAATTAAAAAGCGTAAAAATGTTCTCGATCATGTCAAATCACTTTCAACATGCTGATTATTAAATAAAATTTTACTGCTTACATTGAAAGAGCCTAAACCACACAAAATTAAGTTTTTGAGCTATTAAGTGTATTATACAGTTCATTCCTCATAGAAAAAATCCCTTAGCAATATTTTGATCTGTTCACGCATTTCTGAGTATTCCTCTAAAATCTTGCACTCTTAGCACCAGCCCATCCCGACTCACAAAAATGAGCTGACGCAGACAAGTGAGAACAACCGCCCGGCTCCCTGGCGTTGGGGGCCCCTGTGTCTTCTATATCACAAGGGTGTCAGGGGACCCTGGCTACCATTGCTGCCTCGAGGGGGGGGGGTCTTAGTGTGACCCCCCCTCATCCATCTCAGCAGAACATAAACACTCACCTGAGCACGTGTCAGCTCCTCCCCCCATCATGTAGACCTTCTACAGCTGTGCCATGGAGAGCATCCTCCAGCTGCATCACCGTGTGGTACGGAGCCGGCACCGCGTCCTTCCGGAAGACTCTGCAGCACATTGTAAAAACTGCTGAGAAGATCATCTGTGTTCCTCTCTCTGGCCTCTCGGACATTTATCACCCCCGCCTCACCCGCAAAGCCATCAGGATTGCAGGGGACCCTTCACATCCATCCCAGAGACACTTCAGCCTGCTGCCATCAGGGAGGAGACTGCAAAGTCTCCAGGCTAGAACCAGCAGACTCAAGGACAGTTTCCTCCATCAGGCGGTAATGAAGCTCCACTCCCTCCCTGCCCTACCCCCTCTGCCCCCTCCACTCCCTGCTACAAACTTATACTGAAATACTTCCACACCTGCTTCAGAACATTATCTTCACCAAAGACTGCCATCACCGACTCATCTACTTACTGTTCTTAGAACTGTTGTCACTTTAAACTCCCACTTTAACCATCTCATTGCTCTTTTGCACTATTTAGATTGATGTTATTTTTCTTATTATAAATTGTATTTCAATTTATTATTTTATAAGCTGCTTGCACTGTGGGGCGAGAGGAAAGTAATTTCATCTGTGATATGTGTCATATGTATGCAGCATATTTGACAATAAACCTGACTTTGACTTTAACTTTGACTGAAATGCTTTTTCAGCATCCAACGAGAATAAGGTTTTTAATAGTGACAAAGTCTATTATGTTAAGTCTACGGACATTGTCACTTGAGTGTCTGCCTTTGATGAATCCAGTTTAAACAAGATGAACTATGTGAGGAGTGAGTCTATTCTCTGTGCTAGTGCTTTGCAAATCATTTTCAAATCTGTGTTGATTAGAGAAATGGGGCGATAGCTTGAAGGAGTTGTGGGATCTTTGTCTGGTTTGAGAAAATGGATTATGTTGGTTGAGTTTATGTTAGGTGGCATTAATTTGGCTTTCTTTAAAAAATGTAACCATTTTTATAAAACATTGGTGCCACCTGTTCCCAAAATTCTTTACAAAACTCAGCAGGGAAGCCATCAGACCCTGGAGCTTTGTTGTTAGGCATAAGCAACAGATCTTCATGAAGTTCAGAAAATGAGCGGTGAGTCTAAGTTTATGATTTGATCTTCATTTAACCTGGGTAGGTTTACATTATTAAAAAATGAATTGGACTGGGCCAGCTTCAACATCTGCTCTAAGCTCTTATATATGTTCTACCAGTCAGTTGTCTCCAGCATCCTCTTGTATGCCATAGTGTGCTGGGGAGGCAGTGTAACAAAAAACTTCCTTAAGAGACTGAACAGACTGGTCAAGAGAGCGGAGTCTATTGTTGGTGTGAGTCTGGACTCTGTGGAGACAATGGTGGATGGAAGAACTAAGACTAGATTTAAAGCATTGATGAACCACCCTCTGAACTCTGCCCTCACCAAACAGAAGAGCTCCTACAGCGACAGGATGCTGTCTCTAAAATGTCACACAGAGAGGGTGAGAACTTCCTTTGTACCCAGATCCATCCATCAGACTCCATAATGACACTGTTGGAAGAATGGGGTAAAAGTGACACTGGCGTAGCTGTCACAGTCCTCCGGCTGCTACCCCTCCCCTTCCTGCTCCTTCATTGGAACCAGCTGGCCTTCAAATTATCTCATCACCTGGCAGACCTTCTTAAGGAGATCCATCCCAGCATACTACGCCAGTCCGTTATACTCACTCCGATGCTTACGTCTGGCCTCAAATCTAGTAACTTCGCTCTAGTAAAATCCAAGCCTTGTACTTACCCTTTGTCCCATGCCTTCAGGTTATCTCTCCATTGGTCATGCTGGTTCCTCGCCTCATTCCTGTCGCCGTCCTCGGCTCCACCTCTCGCTCCAAGCTGTGCTCACCGTCCTCGGCGCTTCACCTCGTCTCAAGCTGTCTACGCCGTCCTCGGCGCTCCACCCTCGGCGCTGACTGTCTACGCCGTCCTCGGCGCTCCTCTTCGTCCACGACTCTCATCCCCTCTCAGATTAAAACTTCTGACTCTGCCTCGTCTCCTGAGTTTCTTACGGGTTCCAGCATCTGGGTCTCCATAGAGTTCGATCATGACAGAACGGACTGGCCCATACCCAGACCCAGCTGACCCGGAAGGACTCCGTCTGGCCGTCACCCACCAAGGCGTCGCTCTAGGGCGACAAGTGGAATCCTTAAATCAGATGGCGGTCGCCCAGCAGGACCTTTCCAGTCGTTTGGACAGTATCGCTCAGACTCTGATGGAGTTAACTAGCCAAAGACACCCGACCGTCACTGCCAGCAACACGGTGACCGCCGCCGCTAGTCCGGTCCCCGCTACGGATAGCAATGCTAACGAAAACATTCGGCTCCTCCCCGAGCCCTTCCTGGGTGACGTAGGAGCTTGCGGGGGTTTCCTCCTCCAATGTCATTTGATTTTTCAACAGGCTCCCCGTCATTACCAGGCAGACCACAGTAAAATCACTCTTATTGTGAACGCTCTTCAAGGCAAGGCGCTTCAATGGGCGCAGGCTTATCTAACTGCTAATTCCATTTATCAAACCTCTTTCGAACGTTTTCTAGGGGAATTTCGACTGGTTTTCAACCAACCCCGCAAGATGGAGGAGGCTACCGGTCGACTACTAAACCTAAAACAACGCCACAGATCCGTGAGTGACCATCTGATTGATTTTCAGATTCTAGCGGTCAAGGCGGGCTGGCCGGATGTAGCCCTTAAAGGGGTGTTTCTTTCAATCCCTCAGTGACTCTATCAAGGATCATTTATGCTCTCAGCCAGAAGCCAACTCATTTGAGGAACTCGTGACAGCAGCCTTACGTTCCGACGTTTGCCTACTGGAACGTCAGGCGGAACGCTCCCGCCAAGACAAGAAGACTAGTTCTAATTCTCCCTCTTCCTCCCCAGCCGCTAACTTTGTTCATGTCATCTCCCACGATTCAGTTGGACACTCTGCAGAGGAGCCCATGCAGATTGGCCATTCTAAGCTTACCCCTGAGGAACGGCAGAGGCGAAGAGAGGAGGGGGCTTGTTTCTACTGTGGCCAAGCCGGTCACCTCGTTCATCAGTGTAAGCTTCGTTTAAACCCCCCGTTAGAAGGCAGGCCACGGGCGGGTCAATCTTCTCTCTTCACCGAGAGACCTTTTCTCTATTTACCTGTCAAGTTAAGTTTTTCTTCTAGCATTTTTGAAGGTAAAGCCCTTATTGACTCTGGAGCTGAGCAGAGTTTCATTGATGACTGTCTTGTTTCTGAGCTTAACCTCCCCACATAACTTTTGGATATCCCTGACAGGGCGGCCGGATTGGGTGGTCAGGTCCTCACTCACATAACCCACCATACTAAGGCCGTTTGTCTCATCACGTCGGGTAATCATCACAAACTCATACAGTTTTACATTACCAAAACCCCCCAGTCTCCCATCATTCTAAGGTTTCGTTTGCTTCGAGCACATAACCCCCAGTTCGATTGGGTTAATCTCCACATTACCAACTGGAGCACTACCTGCATGGCTAATTGTCTTCGTTCCGGCATACCCTCGGTTTCTCCTCGTTGTGATCCAGATCCTGAAGAGATCGATCTTTCTAAAGTACCTCCGTGCTATCACGATCTTAGGACTGTTTTCAGTAAGACCAGGGCTGGTTCTCTTCCTCCCCACAGGCCGTACGATTGTTCCATCGAACTAGTTAAAGGTGCTACGCTGCCTAAGAGGAGGCTATTTAATTTATCAGGCCCTGAAAAATTGTCCATGGAAAAATATATCAAGGAAGCCCTGTCAGCTGGTCATATTCGCCCCTCATCTTCTCCGGTCGGTGCCGGGTTCTTCTTCGTCCAGAAGAAGGACAAAATGTTGCGCCCTTGCATTGATTACCGCGACCTCAATCAAATTACTGTTAAGAATAAATATTCCCTTCCGCTCATTGATTCTGCTCTGAATTCTGTTCAAGAAGCTCAGGTTATTCCAAGTTAGACATCCGTAACACTTATTATTTGGTCCGCATGAGAGAGGGGGACGAGTGGAAAACCGCCTTTAACACCCCACTCGGTCATTTCGAATATTTAGTGATGCCCTTCGGGCTCACCAACGCCCCTGCCATTTTCCAGAACCTCGTTAATGACCTTCTTCTTGATTTTTTGAACCGCTTCGTCTTTGTGTACCTTGACGACATCCTTATTTATTCACGCAATCTGGATGAACACACCCACCATATCCGTCAGGTTATTTCACGGCTATTAGAGAACCGACTGTATGTTAAGGCCGAAAAGTGCGAGTTTCACGTACCCACCATTTCATTTTTAGGTTTCATCATAGATTCAGGAAACATTCGTCCCGATCCAGCCAAAATCAAGGCCGTCACCAGTTGGGAACCTCCAACTTCCCGAAAACAGCTTCAAAGGTTCCTCGGCTTCACGAATTTCTACCGTCGCTTCATACGTAACTGTAGCAGCATAGCCGCCCCGTTGACTCAGCTCACCTCTGTTAATAAACCCTTCATCTGGACCCCCGAAGCTCAATCCGCTTTCACCGAGCTCAAGCGCCTCTTTACTTCCGCTCCCATCCTTATACAGCATGACCCCCTCCGGCAGTTCGTCGTCGAGTTCGACCCGTCTGATTCAGGTGTGGGAGCGGTTCTCTCCCAACGAGAGGCAGCTTCAGGAAAGCTAAAACCCTGCGCTTTCTTTTCAAGGAAGCTCTCCGCGGCGGAGAGAAATTATGACGTCGGTAACCGGGAACTGCTCGCCATTAAACTCGCCCTAGAGGAGTGGCGTCACTGGCTCGAGGGGGCTGAACATCCGTTCATCGTTTGGACGGATCATAAAAACCTCCCTTACCTACGTACGGCCAAACGCCTAAACTCACGTCAGGCCCGTTGGTGCCTCTTTTTTGATAGGTTCAAGTTCTCGATCACCTACAGACCGGGCAGCAGAAACATTAAGCCTGACGCCCTTTCACGCATATACATTCCTGAAAGCGATCGGGAGAGCTCCTACATTATTCCCCCCACGTATATCGTGGGATATTTGACGTGGGACTTCGAGAGCAGGGTCGTCCAAGCCCAGGGAGAGGAACCTGAACATCCTCCGGCGCCGCCCGGCACCCTATACGTCCCCTCCTCTCTCTGCTCGGACGTCCTGGTCTGGCGGCATACTTCACGTATAGCTTGTCATGGTGGTATCCATAGGACCCTTAGACTCCTGCAGCGCCGTTTTTTCTGGCCCTCCATGAATAGGGACGTTAGGGAATTCGTGGCGACCTGCGACGTCTGCGCTCGTTCCAAGTCATCCAACTCGCCACCTGCAGGTCTCCTCCGTCCCTTGCCTGTTCCTCAACACTCCTGGTCTCACCTAGCTATGGACTTCGTCACTGGGTTGCCGGCCTCTCAGGGACACACCATCATCCTCACCGTCATCGACCGTTTTTCCAAGGCCGCCCATTTCATTCCCCTTCCCAAGCTGCCCACTGCCACCGAAATGGCGGACATTCTGGTTAGAGAGGTTTTCAAACACCACGGCATTCCCAGTGACATCGTCTCTGATCGCGGACCCCAGTTTATTTCCCAGGTCTGGCGGGCCTTCTGCTCTGCTCTGGGTGCCACGGTTAGCCTTACGTCCGGTCACCATCCGCAAATCCAACGGACAGGCGGAGCGTGCCAACCAGGAGCTCGAGGCCGCTCTTCGTTGTTTGGCCGCCCAGAACCCTTCCAACTGGTCATCCTTTCTCGTATGGATCGAATACGCCCACAACAGTCACCCGTCTTCTGCTACCGGTATGTCCCCGTTTGAAGCCTCCCTCGGATACTCTCCACCCTATTTCCTTCTCAGGAGCTGGATTTGGCGGTCCCCTCTGTCCAGCATCACCTTCGGCGCATCCAGCGCGTTTGGACTCAGGCTAAGGCTGCCCTCCTGCGCACCAAAGAGAGGAACTGCCTTATCGCAAATCGCCACAGGGTGGAGAGTCCCCCCTATCAACCGGGACAGCGGGTTTGGCTCATCTCGCGGGACATACCCCTCCAAGCCACTTCCCGCAAGCTAGCGCCGCGCTACATTGGACCGTACCCCATCGAGAGGGTCATTAACCCCTCCTGTGTGCGGCTCCGGCTCCCGGCAGCGCTTAAGGTACACCTCACTTTTCATGTCTCACAGCTTAAGCCCGTCCAGGCGAGTCCATTATGCCCGCCGTCCGCTTCCCCACCACCCGCCCGGGTCATCGACGGCGCACCTGCTTACACCGCCAGCAGGGTGTTGGACGTCCGTCACCGGGGGCGCGGTTTCCAGTTTCTGGTGGACTGGGAGGGTTACGGTCCGGAGGAGCGCTCATGGATCTCCCGCTCCCTCATTCTGGACCGTACCCTCATAGACGATTTCTATCGGGCCCACCCGGATCGTCTTCCTGGACCACCTGGAGGCGGTCGTTGAGGGGGGGCTACTGTCACGGTCCTCCGGCTGCTACCCCTCCCCTTCCTGCTCCTTCATTGGAACCAGCTGGCCTTCATCATCTCATCACCTGGCAGACCTTCTTAAGGAGATCCATCCCAGCATACTACGCCAGTCCGTTATACTCACTCCGGTGCTTACGTCTGGCCTCAAATCTAGTAACTTCGCTCTAGTAAAATCCAAGCCTTGTACTTACCCTTTGTCCCATGCCTTCAGGTAATCTCTCCATTGGTCACGCTGGTTCCTCGCCTCATTCCTGTCTCGCTGTCCTCGGCTCCACCTCTCGCTCCAAGCTGTGCTCGCCGTCCTCGGCGCTCCACCTCGTCACAAGCTGTCCACGCCGTCACAGGCTGTCCACGCCGTCCTCGGTTCCACCACTCGCTCCAAGCTGTGCTCGCCGTCCTCGGCGCTCCACCTCGTCACAAGCTGTCTATGCCGTCCTCGGCACTCCTCTTCGTCCACGACTCTCATCCCCTCTCAGATTAAACTTCTGACTCTGCCTCGTCTCCTGAGTTTCTTCCGGGTTCCAGCATCTGGGTCTCCATAGAGTTCGATCATGACAGTAGCACCTCTATGTTTTTATGTAAACAAATATTTAATGATTTTTATAGAGCAATACATACACTATATTACCAAAAGTATTCGCTCACCCATCCAAATGATCAGAATCAGGTGTCCTAATCACTTGGTGTGGCGACAGGGGATCAATAGCATTCTCTAGGCTAAATTACACAAACACTTGTGAAAGAATGGGCCACTCTCAGGAACTCAGTGAATTCTAGCGTGGAACTGTCATAGGATGTCACCTGTGCAACAAATCCAGTCCTTGCTTCTTAATATTCCAAAGTCAACTGCCAGCTCTATCATAACAAAATAAGAGTTTGGGAACAATGGCAACTCAGCCACAAAGTGGCAGGTCACAAAAGCTGATGGAGAGGGGTCAGCACATTTTATAGTGCAAAGACATTGCATACTTTCTGCACAGTCAATTGCTATAGAGCTGCAAACTTCATGTGAACTTTGGATTAGCCCAAGCAGTACGCAGAGAGCTTAATTGAATGGGTTTCCTAGGCCGAACAGTTGCATCCAAGCCACACGTCACCAAGAAATTATGGTGTGGGATTGTTTTTCAGGACTTAGACCCTTAGTTCCAGTGAACAGAACTTTGAATGCTTCAGGATACCAAAACATTTTAGACAATTCCATGCTCCCAACCTTGTGGAAACAGTTTTCCTCTTCCAACATGACTGTGCACCAGTGCACAAAGCAAGGTCCATAAAGACATGGATGAGAGTCTGGTGTGGATGAACTTGACTGGCCTGCACAGAGTCCTGAGCCTAGGACTTCCAGGGGCTGGAGCTAGTGCTAATAAACTGGCCAGTCAAGGGCAGGGATTCCCCACCCCACTTCTCTGTCACTGTCCACCTTTAGCGCTGCCGTTAGCCAGAAGACAGACGGGAGAGCAGTTGCCCTTTATTATCATCTCTTTTTTTTGCAAGCATGGACTTTTTTAGATCTAATAAGAGGGATGTCTGCTGACCTTTTTTCTCCACCACTTCTGGATCCAGTGCATTGTTTATTTGATCAGCTGTTCTGGTCTGGCAACAAAAATGTGGGAGGATATCCCTATCCTTTTTTTATTATTCAAAAGAGCTATGGTATCAAGATAATTTCAATGCCAGGGGATCAATAGCATTCTCTAGGCTAAATTAAACCTTGTGCTATCTATGCTATCCATGGACACCAGTGAAGATCACAAATCATTGAAGAAAAAAGGTTCAGCGCACTGTCTAGTGCAGGGGTCGGGAACCTTTTTGGCCAAGAGAGCCATAAATGCCACATATTTTTAAATGTAATTTTGAAAGAGCCATACAATAATGTAGCGTTCCTTTCCCACACTGAGGCTCGGAGACTTAACCTCTCTTAAGGTTCTTCATTCTGGTTACTGTAGACCGCAACGAATGCCGTACAATTAATTCAGCAAATCCTGAATCTCTCCCGCCGAGACGAGAGCGCTTCTCCCAACTTTATATTCCCCCCTCCCGCTCCAGCCCTCCCATTTCCCTTATTTGGCCCATAGCTGAACCCCACTGGTCCAAACTACCTAACAACTGCCTGAGCGACAGAACTGAGAGCCAATCATATCTCTGCTTGATGCGTTCAATGAACTCCAGAACTTATAACGCGGCCCAACAGCCACCCAGTCCAACTCAGACCGCAACAATATGTTTAAAACTAAATATACAAATGAAGGTGTGCATTTGATTTAATTTCAACATTTTTAAAGTACAATAAGTCTGTGAATTCATTTTAATAACATTGTTATGCTGTTGCTAATAAATGATGAGTATTTCTCTTGGTAGTTCTGCTGATGGTCTAGTCTGGTTGATACGTGGTGAGTTTCTGCTTCATGCAGGCGTTGAGACTTTACATGCGTGTTCTAAAAGTCAGGAGAATGACCCGAAAATGCGAACGGAATAAAATTAAGAGTTTTTATTGTCCCTAACAACGTGATCGTTGGTTGGTCTGAATGTTCTTTAGATGTGAGAAAGATTGCTCACATGCATACGTGGAGCCAAACACACACTCACGCTGAAGTGAGTGACGGGTTGTGTGTTTTAAGTTGTGACAATGTGCCCACTACCCCCGACCCCCTTTCTTCCTCACACATCCCGTCCCCGCAACTGCGTGCTCTTTCTCAGAGACGGGAGCGCGCAGTTTTAGGCACGGCAATCCACAGGTTTCCGGCTGGTACAAACTCTGTGAAATAATAGATAATAGTTAAGTGACAGTGCTGGCGTAGATTTTGTTCTCCAAGCACCGCTACTACTGCGTGCCTCTGGCATCGCATCGCGCCAGCCAAGGACTGGTCTAATGAAAAAAAAAGTATGATTAAAGATTTGTCTGCCAGCCACATGTGACCATCAAAAGAGCCATATATGGCTCGCGAGCCATAGGTTCCCGACCCCTGGTCTAGTGGGTCTAGATAACCCAACTCCCAACGTTAAAGTGCCTAGGATAGCACAAGGGTTAATAACATTTGTCACAACCCAATAAAATTCAGCTCATTTAAGTGAAATCTATATTGCTATATTTCCCTTTTTATTTTACAGCGCACTGTGTTCTGAGTCCTGATTGGCTGTTCACCTTATCAATCAATCTCTTCCATGACGTGTAGAGAATGCATTCCGTTTGCCATATCTAAGCAGATTTTTGTTTTCATTATATAATACAGGACTTATTTTTCTACTAACCTTTGAACTTTGGGAGATTTAAAGAAGAGCAAAAAGTGTATAAAGTGTGACCACTGAATAAGGTGCAGATTAAAGCTTTTAAATTGTTGAGGGTTTTTAAGCAATCAAGAACCTTTAAGCTAAGTGGTTTTATGCAGTCTCTAATAAGACAACCCACCCATGTTTTATCAAACGATAATTATTTAAAAAAAAAATTCTCTTTAAAGGCAAGGTCAAGGTAAAACTAGAAAATATGCTGTGCCAATATTCTTATACTGGTGCACAAAAGGATGTCTTTGTGTGGAATACAGTAACTCATGTTAACAAGACAATTCAAAAAAACTCTATGTGGTGTAACCCTTGTGCTATCCTAGGCACTTCAACATTGGGAGTTGGGTCATCACCACAAGACAGTGCACTGAACCTTTTTTCTTCAATGTTTTGTGATCTTCACTGGTGTCCATATATAACACCTTTGTCATGGTAGGGAGAACACGTTAACTTAAGTAATAACTTAAGTAATTCCTCTTTGTCATGTGCTTTATTGATATTTCAGGTTTCTTAATTCTGCCTGACAAAAGCTAGGAACTGGATATTGATAAATTATGTAATAAAATGGTTACGGTAGAACAGGGGTGGGATTATATAAATTCGATTCCTTCCACTCTCTTTCAAGAAATATTTATTTTATGTTTAATTATCCTAAGTTTGATACGTCATTGTATGAATGTATAACTAATGATTGTAATGTTTTTGTGTATTATTCCTATTTGACTGTTTGAAATAAACCATTTCAAATCAAATCATATCCTCCACTTATGCGTCAGAATTTCACTTTTGGCTGTAATATTCGTCTTTCCAGCAGATCTAGCATAAATGTTACACAGTGGGGTCATCTAAGATAGCACAAGGGTTAAGCAAGACATCCCCTCCACACCTTGTTTTGTGTAAAGTGGTTTTCTGAGCCCAAATGTGGGAGTGCTGATGGGTGTGTTTAAGAAGTCTCAGGAAAAAGGCTCAATCTGATGATGAAATTAATGTGAATGAAATGCTTTAGCACATTGGTTCCTAAATTACAATAAATTTTGTAGAAAATAGGAGATAACTTTTCAATCACTTAAAATAATTGCATTTTTGCCTGCAATATATCATACTCCACATCTTCAAGTTGGCTCAACTGTTTTCCATCAGTGACAATAGTTATTCAAGTTGCACCTATTAGGCTCAGAAACTGAACTTTATTGATCTAGAAGAAATATTGCTGTAAATATGTGTACTTGTAAGTTTGTGACTGATTCAATTTACTGTTTGTTATTTGTAGATTGTTTTCGTCATCTTTCTTGCATTTTTTGTTTCTGTTAGTACAAGGTAAAAAATAATTTCTTTGACAAAGACTGTTGAACCATGAAGGATTTGAAATTGTATTGATCACAATTCTTTTTTTTATATCCATCTCAGAGTAATATCTTATAAATTTGTTTCAGAATATGTTGTTTCTATTGCTCCACATCAGAAACATGGAGCTCTACCATCATCTAGAGTTCTCTTGAGGAACTGATGGCAATACAAATAATTCCATGTAAGACGGTTTGAAATCCATGGAAACTGAGAGCTAACCAAAACTTTGTAAAATCCTATCAGCACAAGCTGTTACTTCTTTTTAGTTCAAATTTGAGTTTACATCATTATCCTTTGATACCTGACCCAACAAAAAAGGATGTAAAGGGCATTCATGTGTTCTATTCAGAGGCCTTTTTAACCTTTTAATCAACTATATTATTATAATAATACATTGTTTATTCAAATCATATTTGTTGAAGTGAGCATTAAATCTAAATTAAGCAATGCTAGTACATTGTGCTGCAGAAAACTATGTAAGGATTGTTTTAATGTGATAGATTTTAGAAATGTAATCTTTTTTTATTAAATCTCTTTGCTCAGCTGCATAAAAATGAATGCTATTGGTGGTGATGTGCCATGCAGGCATATATTCTGATGAAGGCCACAAACTCAATATATTCTGATGAAGGCCACTAACTCAATGAGTATGCGGGAGAGGAAACCAACACACTTGTGAGGTATCAAAGCTCAAAATACTAAGTATTATGTTGTTCAGCAGGTTGAAATAGTTAACTTGCCCCTCACTAGTTAACTAGTACAGATTTTCTATTTTACTGGTTAACTAGACTTACATACAGTATGTCTCACTCGTAAACTAGTTAATGTGTTTTGCAATTTCACAAGTAAACTAGTACAGGATTTTGGTCACACTACTGAACTAGTAAGCTTTACAGGAGCCTTACTAGTGAAAAGTTTCACTGAAAGTGAAATTGCAGAAATTTGCAAGTAACTAGTTAACTAGTTGCCTTTTTAGATTGTCACTAGTTAACTAGTAAGCACAAATAGTGCACACTAGTAAACTAGTGCACATTTTCAAACATTACTAGTAACTAGCTTCCGGCTGGCCTCCTGCAACCACTGCCCATCCCACGGCGCCCCTGGTCACACATTGCGGTGGACTTCATCAAGGATCCACCCGGTTCAAGAGGTAACACCACCATCCTCTCAGTAATAGATCGTTTTATAAAGTCATGCCGGTTGATCCCTATGCCTATGGTTACTTTTTGGCATAAATCAAACAGAAAGCCCAGGTAAACAAAGCCCTGAGGAGGATTAACCCCCGCAAGGCGGCAGGACTGGACATCATTCATGGACAAGCCCTCAAAACATGCGCCAAAAAGCTGATAGACGTCCTCACTTTGATTTGATTTGATTTGAAATGGTTTATTTCAAGCAATTAAGTAGAAATAATACACAACAGCAATATAAACATCAGTTATACATTCATACAGTAACTAATCAAACTTAGGATAATTAGACATATTAATAAATATTGCTTGAAAGGGAGTGGGAGGAAGCGAACTTATATAATCCCACCCCGATTATACTGTAACCATTTTATTACATGATTTATCAATATCCGGTTCCCAGTTTTTATCAGACAATTAAAAATCATAAGATATCGATAAAGCACATGACAAAGATGAATTACTTAAGTATTACGTCAAAAATAACTATTTTAGAAATCAACATGGCAAATGCAGATCAATCATCTGAAATATATGCAGATTATGTTACTTATAGCTACGCTAGCAAAGCCATTCATATGAATAAAACATAATACTATATCAGTAAAGCAGACAACACTGTTTCAGGAATTTTCATAGCAAAAATTTCATCAAGTATCAAAAGTTAAAAACATGTGCAAAATTATGCTACATTAGGAAATATTTTTGAATCAATTTATCAAGTTTTGGAGAAAGTGAAGTAATATCATTAAAAGTCAATCAATTTAACAATTTTCAATACGTTTTTTAATATTTTTTTTGTATTTTTTTTTTTTTTTTTTTTTTTATAATAAAGAAATGCTGTAGGGCAAGAGTAAAAAGGGTCCATAACTGTCGATTGTCCAAGGTTGGTATTTCTTCTTTTACTGATAACAGCTGATCTCCTGGGTTCAAAACAGTTTATAGTCCTCTTCGATGTTATGTCTGCAGACATTAGATTCAGGTCCATATCCTTCTTCAGCTGATATCAGCTGCGGTGAAAGTTGAGGTCAAGTTGTCTGCAGGTCCGAACTCTCTGCTGTTATTCAGGTGACGTCAGACTTATGGAGAAAGTGATGATTCCAGGTGTCATATTTCTTGAAATTATTTGGCTCTTTGATTTATTACTCCACGTTGATTCAGACGACCGTGATCAAACACTTCTCAAAGTCCTTCATGGTGTTCACGACCATAACCTTGGTGCGGTCCTCTGGACCGAGTGGTTTGACGTAAATCCTGCAGCCTTTAACCCAAGTGTTCTCAATCTGCTTACGCTTCCTGAGAAGCCGTGCATGTTTTGAGATTTCAGCATTCCTCCTGGTCAGATGGTCGTTCAGATAAGCAGCAGAACCTTTCAGGTTTTTGCGATGATTCATCAGAGCTAGCTTGTGTTTGTGATTCACAAACCTGATGAGGATCGCCGGTTTATCCGTCTCCTTTCTCCTGGGGAGCAGGTGGCAGGTCTCGATGGTATTGAGATCCAGGGAAATCCCTTTAGATGTGAGAAATGAATGTATTTGCTGCTCCAGCGTCGCTGCATCGAACTCCGTGTTAGCACTGCTAGCTACGCTAGCGCTAGCATTAGCAGCGCTAGCTCCAGCTGAATTCAGCTTCGCTCGAGGCTTGATTGGTACTCCAGTGAGAATGACATTATTCATCCTTACTTGCTGTTCCACATCGTCCAGTCTTTTCTCCAGAATCTCGACCTGGTTTTCTCGCTGCTCGTTTTGAGCCCGAAATCTTCGGAACTCTTCCATCATTTCCCAGAGCGGCGTTAGCTTAGCCGACACTTGTTCCATAAAACTTTTCAGCGTTTCTTGAATAATGTCAAGAGTTTTTTTGAGGTCTTCATATTCCTGGGGTTTCTTCGGGGGCATGGTCAGCTCTCTTTTTTGGAGAAAAATCAACCTTTTAAGTAATTTGAAGATAGTTGTATTCGCAGAGAGGCACGCCACGCGTCCTGCCGTGTAACCCGGAACCGGAACTCCCATATTCAACCTCTCCCTCAGCCAGAGAACCATCCCCTCCTGCTTCAAGACCACTACCATTGTCCCCCTCCCCAAGAAGAACCCTCCCACCTGCCTGAATGACTACAAACCAGTAGCTCTCACTCCAATCATTATGAAGTGCTTCGAGAAAGTGGTGCTGAACCACATTCAGAGCAGCATTCCAGACACACTAGACCCCCTGCAGTACACATACTAGTTACTTGACCAGTCAAGCCAAGCGTTGGGGTCTGGTCCAGTGGGAGCGCGGAGCGGAGTTCCTTTCGAAGTTTTTTCGCCCAACACCTCACGCAAGGGGCTCGCAGCGTCTCAGATTACGCTATGGAGTTCCGGACTCTAGCTGCCGGCACTTGCTGGTTGGATGAGGCTTTGCTGGAACGAACGACGACTGGGGAGATTCCGAAAAATCTGAAAGAGCTGATCGATCTGGTGGTGCGTATCGACCAGAGGATGAGGGAATGGGGTCGTGAACAACGTGGCAACACGGGCTTCTGCCCACCGCTGGGGGAGTTCCCCTGCTCCCTTACAGCACTCAACTACAGGTTATCCCTCATCCCCCGGAGCCCATGCAGCTGGGAACAGGTCGTCTCACCCCTACTGAGCGACTGCGCCGGATGGGAGAGGGACTTTGTCTATACTGTGGACAGTCTGGACACTATCTGTGCAACTGCCCGGGAAACACCAGGATTCACCAGCAATGAGGAAACTGGTGAGCCGTAACTCATCTTTTTCTTCTCCCTCATGGCCTTCAACCAAGGTCTTAGAGACCCATGCAGGAGCACAAGAGGAGATTGTGACTCTGATTGACTGGTTCTGATGGTGATTTGATCTCCCAGGAGGTAGTAGACAGACTTACAATCCCTTTTGAACCCTTGTCTCCTGTCTTAGTTATCCAAGCTATAAATGGGTCTGTCATTCACACATTGTCCTCCCGTATAGTCAATATCACTGTTTCTGTTTCTGTTTCACACTGAACTCATGAGTTTTTATGTTGTGGAGTCTTTGGACCCACAGATAATTTTGGGTTTCCCTTGGTTATGCCGACATACCCCTCACATTGATTGGTCCACAGAACGGGTATTGTCGTGGAAATCTTTTTATTTACTTAACTGTATTTCCTCTGCTGCTGTTTGTGATTCATTTAAAATTTAGCAGTCTCTAGATCCTCCTGACCTCAGTAACAATCCTCCTGTTTATCACGACTTGAGTACTGTTTTCTGTAAGGCTCGAGCTAAGTCTCTTCCCCCTCACCGTGCATATGATTGTGCCATTGAACTTTTGCCAGGCACTCAACCACCCAAGGGTCACATATACCCCCTGTCACATATACGGCCCTGCATTGACTACAGGGGTTTAAACAGTATTACTGTTCGCAACACTTATCCTTTATCTGTTGCAGACTGCTTTTGACCTGCTGGGCGGTGCTCAGTTATTTTCCAAACTGGACCTCAGGAGCGCATACCATCTGGTCAGTGAAAGAGCAGGGGATGAGTGGAAGACTGCCTTCAATACTCCTAGTAGACATTTCGAGTATCTGACTATGCCTTTTATCTACAACTACATATATAAAGTCCAGCAGACGAGCTTCATCCAGCCATGGTTGGGGGGACAGTCAAAGGCGCGAGTCGAGCCGGAGACAGAAACCACAGCCAGGTGTAGGAGCGGGAGCAGAGACGAGGTACTCAGTCAGGTACAGAGCAGAGACGAGCCAGAGGCAGGATCCACAGCCAGGTGAAGGAGCAGGAGCAAAGGCGAGGTAAACGGTCAGGAACAGGAGCATGGATGAGCCAACTGGAGTCTGGAAGCACTCCCACTCCCCAGGAGGGGAGAGGAAAAGAGTGACAATACATGAATCGCACTGCACCAAACAGCGGCATGGAGAACTAAATGATAAATTATGATCAGGAATGGAGGAGAGGAGGGTAGAAGTAGATGAGAAAGGAGGACAGAACCCCAGAGCACCATAGTTACCCCAGCTTCAACTTCTATCAGCCTTTTAAAGCAAATAGTTATTGTTATTAAGTTTAATTTAAACACATTAACATTAAGTTAAATAATCTCTGAATACTAGCTAGTCTGACAATAAGCCTGTCCAAAGAGGAATGTTTTCAGTCTAACTTTGAATGTAGAAACTGAATCGGCCTCTCTTACATGAGCTGGGAGCTTATTCCATAAGACAGGGGCTTGGTGGCTAAACGCTCTACCTCCAACCGTACTTTTACTAATTCTAGGAACCACAAGCAGTCCTGCGTTTTGCGAACGAAGTGTTCTTATCGGATGGTAAGGGACTATGAGGTCCTTAATATAGGACGGGGCCATTCCATGTAAGGCCTTATAGGTTAACAGGAGGATCTTGAACTTGATTCTAGAATCAACTGGGAGCCAGTGAAGTGAAACTAACACAGGAGTGATGTGATCTCTTCTGCTAGTTCCAGCTAACAATCTAGCTGCTGCGTTCTGAACAAGCTGGAGACTTCTTAAGGAACTCTTAGGACACGCTGCTAACAAGGAGTTACAGTAATCCAGCCTCGACGTAACAAATGCATGGATGAGTTTTTCAGCATCACTCTTAGAAAGTATATTTCTGATTTTAGCAATATTCCGCAGGTGAAAAAAGGCAGTTCTACACGCCTGAGATATGTGAGTCTTAAATGATAAGTCCTGGTCAAATAAAACCCCAAGGTTTCTAACTGTGGAATTGGGGGCTATACTTATGCCATCCAGGGAGACTATCTGAGAAGACAGAACATCTCTGAGGTTTTTAGGACCTAGTATAATGACCTCAGTTTTTTCTGGGTTCAAGAGGAGGTAATTAATTGTCATCCAGGTCTTGATGTTTCTGATGCAGGCGTTCAGTTTCTCTATATCCTCATTCGGGTCAGGTTTCATGGATAAATACAACTGCGTATCATCGGCATAACAATGAAAATTAATGCTGTGTTTCCTGATTATGTTTCCTAGGGGTAGCATATAAAGCATAAACAGGATGGGTCCTAAGACTGAGCCCTGTGGGACTCCATAGTTGACTCGAGTGCACTGAGAGGAATGGACATTTACATTAACGAACTGATACCTATCGGACAGATAGGATTTAAACCACTGGAGAGCAGATCCTCTGATCCCTATGTCATGCTCTAATCTATGGAGTAAAATACTGTGGTCGATAGTGTCAAAGGCTGCACTGAGGTCTAACAGGACCAGAATAGAAAGTAGTCCCTTTTCTGAGGCCAATAACAAGTCATTAGAGACTCTAAATAGTGCAGTTTCCGTACTGTGGTGGGGTCTAAACCCCGACTGAAAGTCTTCAAAGTGGCTGTTGTCGTGAAGGTGGCAGCAAAGCTGCCTAACTACAACTCTTTCTAGGATTTTAGAAATAAAGGGCAGGTTTGATATTGGTCTATAGTTGGCCAAGATGCTAGGATCCAAACTGGGCTTTTTCAGAAGAGGTTTAACAACTGCATATTTATAAGACTGTGGCACGTAACCCGTTTCCGGAGAGGTATTTATCATTGTTAATTTGGAATCATTAATTAGGGGAAAAGTTTCTTTAAAAAGTCTAGTGGGAATTGGGTCTAACAGACAAGTTGAGGATTTGGAGGACGTAATAATTGATGCTATTTCCACTTTCGAGGCTTCCACCTGGCAAAATATAGTGTTCAAACATCCATAATACAAGAAATTATTTTCCTTAGCAAAATTCAGGTGGCCCAACAGCGACAAAATCCCCCTTTTTCATACGTCTATAGACGGGTTTGAAAACATCTGTGATGTCAATTAAAGGACATACCTGAATATTTTATGTTTTCCAGAAAGAACTGGTACTGTATGTAAACAGCATAAAATCCTCCACTAACAAAAAAGCTGTCAGAACAGTTGAAACATGATCTCTTTTGAAACCCCAACAGATTCCTTTGCCTTTATTATTTTTGTTTTATTTTTGCTTAACCTGTTTTACATTGTCATTATTATGTTTATTTTTTATTTTTTTGTTCATTTTCCTGGTGAACATGAAAATTGTATTTTGCACACAGTGTGGTTTTGTGTTTGGTATTTTGTATGTACAATATTTTTTAATAAAGTTTAAAAAAAAAGGTTTTAGAATCATAACCGCAAAAAATAAAAGCTCAACTCAAAAAACAAAAGAGCAACTCAATAGGACAATTTCAGAATAAAAGCGCAACTCAGAACGAGGATTTCAGATTGGTGAGAAAACAAATTGGCAGTTGAGAAATATGACTATATCTTTTGGTTGCAAATTGTGGGTTTTGGTTCTCAATTTGTGCATTTTGATTCGTGGATTTGGGGTTTTGATTCGCGGTTTTACGGTTTTGTTGCACAATACTGAATTGACACCATAGGGAAAGTACAAAGACAGAAGAAATTAAGAGAGAAATTTCCAGTTTTACAGTAGGTTGTACTCCTCTTCTTATTCATCTCAAAATTCTGATAGCTTTTTCAATCATATCAACGATTTGGCTCCCAAAGTGGATGAAAACTTTAAAACATTACGTGAAGCAGAAATTACTATGGAAGAAGCAGAAGCAGAAAAAGCCACGAGAAGTTTAGCTTTAGCGTGATTATCGTTATACACAACTTCCAGATACAGTGCAATAAAATCAAATAAAACACAGTTTACACATTTTAATAACACAATTTTCATCCAAAGGTATTTCTTCCTTTAAACAAAAAATAAACGAACCTTGTAACCTTTTCAGTGACACTTAAAACACCAATGTGATAAAAGCAGTCCCTCAAACTTTGATCCAAATGTCCCACAGTCTGGTTCATAATGTTTAAGTTCAGCTTTCATCTCTGTTGTTTGATGGTCAGTCGCTTAATTCAAAACTTCAGAACTAATTCATACAACCTTTGTTAGAGAACTGTTTCTAACATCTTAGAAAAATCATTACAAAAATCATAGCAATATACAAAAGAGGAAAAATGCAAGTTAAGAAGTCAGTTTGGTAAATATGCAGAAATCCATTTTAAAATAATCAATCCAGTTTATCCATGCAAGGAACTACACATATGTATTGGTTTTCAAGAAAATAATTGTTCTTTCTGCTATAAATATTTAGAAACACTTGATCATCTGTTATTTGAATGTATATATGTTAACCGTTTTTGGGAGAATTTTTTATGTTGGTGCTGTTCAAAGTTTCCTTTTCATATTTTTTATTCAGTTACAAAAACACATTGCATTATTTCGAGTAGTTTCTGGTAATGATTTATTTGATTTGGCACTTAATACTCTACTACTAATTAATTTCTGGGAACTGTTTCCTTCATAAGAGTCAATTTTGAAAAATTAAACCATTAGTTAAAGAGAGCTGTTTATATTTTAAATCGCTGAAATTCATGAAACACCAAAATGCCATAAAAATGCCCATTTTCATTGAAGATCACATGCTGAATGACAATCCCTAGTATTATGGACTACAATTCTAATGTTATTTTATTGTATTTTATTATTTTCTAAATTTTTAATTTTTGTTATTTTCTATTTATATGAATATCATGTCATCTTTTGATGTTTTTAAAAAAAATCTGTTAAAAAAACACCGAAAAAACGACTGTCGATTCTTTTCAGAGGCTGAAAATGTTGCCCTCGTGTGGACTACAGTGGTATGGCAAAAATATGGCTCTCCAGGCGAAACCATTTACGCCATTTTCAATAAAAAAATTAAAAAAAAAACATATAAATAATAGGGAATAAATCACACAATTTTGATATTATTGAAAGGAGAAAGTGAAAACCGTGCCTCATGCTAAATGTTATAAGAAGTCTATGTCAGTTTTTCATTTGGTTCCTCCCCCCCGTAATTTCCGAAAAAATGGAGTGTTCCGATAGTATTGAAGGCTAAACTGAAAAAGGTTTGTTTTCAACCAAGAGAAGGAAGCGTCTCTGAGCTTTGACGCAGCCCCGTTGATAAAAAAGGGACGGGTCGAGCAGTTGTTTTAAAAATTGGTATATTTTTGACAATTCTTTCTTAGCTCGCCATGGCTCTGTGTGGGGGTGTCGGAGCCATGGCTTTGCCCAGCGAGCTTATCGTGCACATATTTTCCTTTCTGTCCGACCGAGACAAGCTCCGGGCCTCGGCTGTGTGTTCGCGATGGAGGGAGTGTCTGTTTTACCCCGCGTTGTGGACCGAGCTCAAACTGCGGATAGGCGGGGGGTGTAATGATTCAAGCTCCGAAGAAAGCCAGAAACTGGAATTTCTCATGAGAAAGTTTGGCTCTTTTGTGCGGGAGTTGCAGCTGGAAATCGCTCCGGTGGAAGGCAACCCAAGCTCCTCCTTGAGCAACGACCCGACCTCCACCAGGATGGAGCAGCCTCAAGACGCCGACGGCAACTCGCAGCTGTCGGAGAGATGGAAAAACGCCACATCCACCTACTTGGACCAGATTCTGTGTGTTCTGACAAGCATCCGAAACAATAGGTAAGCTGCATATAAAACACATTCGAGTCTTTTGCTTTCATTTTTTTGTATCAATTGTTAGTAACGTCATTTTTACTTGTTGAATATTTGCTGCGCTGCTAAGCTAGCTACTAACTAGCTAGCATGGTTAGCTAAAAACAAGCCCTATATGAGTTATGTAATCTTTAGGGTTTCTACGATGGAGCTACTCTTCAGACAGTTAGGACCACGTTCTGGTAGTGCTTTTTCCGCCATTGTTTAAGCTGTACGTTATTCGGTGGTGTTGGGACAAACGTTTGTTGGAGTTTCTTTTGTTTTTATCTTGTTTCACTGGTGTCCTCACCAGCACAATGCGGCGCTTAGTGGCGGCCAGAGAAGCCTTTGTCAGCTATGACCTGCTGATATCAGCACTCATAGGTTTTCCTTTTTTTTTTGTCTATTGTATTTTATTTATAAGATGTTTATTTTGAAGATATGACCACGTATAAAAAGCTCTTATATGTATTGTAGTGTTTCGTTTCTATCTGGGAAATTTCCTACTTGATGGAAAACTTCATTCTAATTTTGAATAGAAGGAGAGCCACAAAATTATGTTTTCTGATCCTTCCTATTTAGTATCAATGCTATTTTTCAACATTTTACCTGTTTTCTTAAACAACAGCAGACATCATTTTCTGTATAGATTCATATCACATATAATGGAGCTGCTTTCTTCTTATGGAAAGTCTAGTTTGTGTTTGTTTTAATGAGAATTTCCTGTTTAGTTTTAGACTTTCTCTGAGGTCTAAAGGGGTTACAGAATTTAAATAGATGTCACCACAAGTATAAAAACAGCCAAAATAACCTTTTTTTAACCAAACTAAAAAAACACTAATTTTTTTAACCTTTTTTTTTGTAAACAGATATTTTTGTTTCTGTTTCCATTTCCTTTTCCCCTCTTCTCTTAGCTTCCCTGTTTTGTGACTCATCTGTTGTTGTATTTTGACCTTCTCTAACATTCTTCACTTCTCTGTGCACTGCTGTCATTTTTAAAAGGCTATAAAAGGCTCCTGTTCTTTCTAGTCAGATGCTTTCAGTGTTTGTCTTTGTTCTGCTGAGAGAATTCAAACTTTTTCAATTCACTTTTTTGCAGTTTTCATTTAAAATCCAACATGAGTCTGACAATTCTTCTCATGATTTGTGTCGCATGAAATAGTCTATTCTTAAAGTCCTACTCTGGTAAAAAAAAATTGTGTTGTTAACATGTTCTTGCAGCATTTTTGTCATGATGTAGGACAAAGAAAAAAAAATTGGCTTAAACTTGCATTTCTGAGTATTTATTTAATCAAATCGTTTGAGTCAGTTGCAAATGCTGTTGGAAAAAGCTTGTAGCAGTAGTAGTGACGTCATAAATTGCGGGGGGTGGTTCTTGAGCTTCTTGCTCCGCTCCATTCTGACGCATCCATGTGCGTCTTTGTTTTCCTCGTCTGAGCTGGAATCTAGCTCAAGTATTGCTAGCCGTTTTTATCGCACTGGTAATGTTAGGTTGAGGGTAGGGATGAGTATGGTTACGATTCTATCAATATTACTGCAGCGACACTGAGTGAGAACAGGAAGTTGGAGTTGTCCTTAACATTTAACTTAGTTTTAATCTGCCTCTCCCCCTTAGTATGATCTGTGTTATTATATCTTTTATATTGATTTGAATGTTTTGTAATGTATGTAGCCTTTTTTTAATCAATTCGTATTTTAAACTATTTTAATTGATAACCTATCAGGACACATGTCCCATAATGCATTGTTTTGTAGTCATCAGGGCCACTTTCAGTCAGCACATTACTAAATTTCCAGCTGTGTTCACGTAGGTTGGGGTCTTGCTCCCGCCCCTTTCTCGTGATATTTTTGTGATGATTGACAGGTGGTGTTGGAGCAAAAAGATACGTCACACACCAGGTGATCTGCTCAGCGTTTCCTCCACCTGGGTGATCTCAAACACGCTTATTGTGCATCTTGGCTGCACTTATTTGATGTCACCAACATAAATTTCAATCAGTTTTGGAGCTTTTCTCTTACTAAGCACTTTTTTTTCCATTCTGAATGTATGGTATTTTTTTTACTATTAGTACTGTCATGACAGTGATGGGGGAGCCGGTTTAGCTCGTGCTGGTTTGCGGCGCCTTCCAACCGTGAAACCAGGGTTCGAATCCGGGCTGCTCCCTGTTCCCTTCTCCACTTCTGTGCCAGTCCCAAGCCTGGTTGCTTTGAGAAGTTGAGTCAGGAAGGGCATCCGGCGTAAAACATTGTCAAGTTAACCATTCGACTTGTTCGCTGTGGCGACCCCTGATGGGAAAAGCCAAAAGAGGTAGATAGACTGTCATGACAGCGATGGTGCTGTCAATTTACCTTGTTGCATCACTGTATTATTAGTAATACAGTGGAAATTAGTAGATTTGGTTAGCATGTTGATTTACGATATGCGCCCCTAAATTTTCTGCTTGGGCCCCTAAAATTTTTATTTAGGGGCCACAGTGCTTGATGAAAAAAGTCAGTCTGGAGCCCTGGACAACTCTTTTTAGTGCCTCATTGGTTAGAAAGTCGATTCATTTGAACTGCACAGCGTGGGAGCCAGCGAGGAAATGGGTATATTAGACCAAATACTCCCCTTGCTTGTAAAGGAATGGTGCACATTTCATCTTTTGTCTTTGGAGCAGCGTATGATCACTTCCTCTCATTTACATTGGCCATTGTTCTGACATGGTCAAAACTTTGTGTTCAAAGAATACTGTAACCACGATTGAATGTTTTCTGAAGATAATCCTTTATTAAAATGCACTTGATTTTTGTAACTTGAAAAGAATCTATCTGATCAGAACCAGATCACAAAAACCATTTAAAACTATAAAATGAATTAACTCAGGGGATGGATTATATAAACTCCCTTCTTTCCACTTCTTTTTAAACAATGATCAATCTCTACATGACTTAAGTTAAGTCACATTTGATTAATTAAATATAGTGATCATGAAGTATGTCTTTGTTTTTTTTATCTATGAATTTCTTTCTTTCTGTAATGAGTTTGATAAATCTTTGTGAATTCTTTATTGTTTTCACTACAATTCTTGAAATCAATCAATCAAAGAATACAATTGTTTGTTTGTTTTTTCCCCGCTGTTCTGCCTGCCTTTACTGCACTGACTTCCGAACATATCAACTTATAGAGCACGGCCTGCTGCTGCTGATGGATCTATTTTGGGTGTCAGGACATAAAGTGCTTAAAGACAGCAGTGCAGGAGAGAAACCACCTTAGCAACATAAAGCATTGTGTTTAGCTAAGAATGACTGTGCTTAACGTTAAAGATTTTCCACTTTTATACCTATTCAGTTATTTGAAAAACACTTAAGCAGCTCTTTTAATAGTTGGTCATTTTTTTACACCAATATTTTAGGACAAACAAATGTTCTAAGGCTAAACTCTATTAATGATTACAATGCATAAATGTCACATATGTTTTCTACCAAGATTGTGTGTTTTTTGTTGATGATGAAAAAATTATTAATTTTTTTCCTTTTCTAGACACTTGCAGAACCTCAGTCTATATGGAGACACCTTTATTCTCCAACAGGAGGGACTGCTGGACAGCTCGAACCTGCATCAGATTCACCTGGGAGACAAAAAGATCAACGAGTAAGGAACCACAAAATCTCCTTTATGCTGTTTCGGGTCATGGGAGGATTTTTAATGAAATTGTTCAAAACCAACAAATGTAACTTAGCTTTAATTTTTCTTTTGGAAGACATTATTTTCTTAAAAAGGGTGTTGTTTAAAAAAATAGCCAACATACAATTTTTCTTTTGTGCTTTAGGATATGAAATGACTTTAAGACCCATTCTAAAGTCTATTGTTTTTCCTTTACTTACTTAGCATCAAAAACGTTGAAAGCTTGGTCTTAAAAGCTCAAAATTGGGTTTGGTAAATCATTTATTAATTAATGATAAGTCAAATCTTCAGCGATTCAAAGCTTCTTTTCCTTCATAATTGCAGGATCCTTTAAAGCCCTCCAGATCGTCTACCTGAAGACGCGCATTGTGAATTGAATGACTGGTTGAGGCCTGCTTTCATTTTGGACACTGTTTTACGCGATGCACTGTATCAATAAGAAAGCCAAATTTCTGCCCTTCGTCTGGTGCCCATCTGGGCAAAAATCTCAAACTTTTCCCTTTTGTTTCCTCCATCGTTTCATTTGTGGATTCAGGAAAACTTCAGATTCCACCTGCAACTGTAATTCTCCATTTCACCAGTCTTCAACCCCTGATGCAAAAATCGTTGATTCACCTCATGCAGCCTTTCAGTCAGTCAGTCACTTTGCATGAAGAGATTTTGGTGTTACTGAAGCATATCTGAATTCTGTCCTTATATATAATGACAACAAATAAAATATATTAGTGTAAAGAAAATAATCAAACTGAATTACTGAAACTAACAGAAATGACCATGATGTATATTTTTATGGTTTTAAAAATGTCAAATATAAAATAATTGTTTTAGAACTTGAAAAAAATAGATACTGGTAACAGGACTCTCAGATAGCATGTTAGAACAGTTTACAGCACAACACAAACCAAAATATAGAGCTGATGCTAAGGTGAAAATGGATAAATTGAGCTAAACACTGGAGTTCTGTTCCCAGAATACAGTGCAGTCATTATCTGCCAATCATAAAACCATGCCCCCTCATTAAGCTAAAATAAATGGTTTAAAATAATTATGAACTCAGAAAAAAATTAATTCCCCCAAGAGTTGCCATGAATAATATATGCAACCATTGAGGAAAAGAAAAGTTCAAGCATTTAACATAGAAGTCGATGCCAAAATGCTCACGCTAAGCACCAGCCTCTCTGGTCAGTTGCGGTACTGCAACATTTGTTATTTCCTTGTTGACTCCACCCCCCCGCCTACTAGAGTTACCACTTGGTTTTTAAAGAACCCGGTGCAGTGATATAGAACATTTGGGCTTTGTGACTGGAACTTCAGAATAGAGTTTTCGCCCGGACCATGGTAGATTTCCATAATTAAAGGAAATTGCCACAGTATTCTTGCTAGTGTTCTATCTAGAGGTTTCAAAATTGAGCATTACCTTAAATTTCTGTTCAAGGTTCTCTGTATTGGATTTTGAGTTGAAACATTTGATTTGAAGGAACTGTGCTTTAGAGATTTGAAGCTAACTGTGACCCGTCTGGTTTCGTCCCAACAGAATTCAGCGTCTGTTCATGGAGTTTCTGTCCAACAGCAGGCAGCTGAGATGGTTGTCCTGTAGTTTCATGCTGAGTCTGGTGACCCCCTGCTCCTTAGCCTGTCTGTCAAATCCTTCTGCCGAGACCCTTCACCACCTCAGTTTATTGGACCATCAGCTGGGTATGTTATTTTGTTTTTGCTTTTTGTAATCTGTTTAGTTACTTAATATACAGTCAAAACATTTTTTTAACTGTTACTGCATTCCCATCAGGTCCCCTCATCTCTCCGTCAGAGTTGGATCGCTTCTCCACCCTTCATTCTTTGGCTCTTGATTTCTCAGACTTCAAATCTGAGCTCTGTGATTTGTTGGCTTCACCTCAGAGAACCCCACTCCATCGCCTCTCTCTGCTACTCAACGGTGCTGCCCTGGAGTTCAAAGGATTGGAAGGGACAGCTACTGAAGATGACTGGAAGTCACTGGTAATTTAACAATGTCTAATGTTTTGCTAGATACAGAATATTTGATGTAAATGCCTTCTTGTGAGTCTGTTCAGGTTTTCTTCGATAAACATATAAAACGTAAATTAAAGCCGTAAGCGGCATTGTATGACCCGCAGGCAAAACCCGCCCTCGTCACCCCCATATAACCTGTCCTCATTGACTGAGCGGCTGCTGCATGCCTCTCACTCCCCTTCTGCCCCAGCCACCCTGGTCAAAGCGGCACATGACAAATTCATCTCATTAGTCTCATTAGCATCATTTTATACTTTGGATTCCTGGTGGTGAGTGTAAACACAAGGGCGCTTGTTGTGCCGTTACCAAGTCCGGATAAATAAAAAGGTTTGTCAGGAAGGGTATCCAACGTCAAATCTTTGCCAAACCAAATATTCGAATCAGAACTATGATATCCATACCGGATCGGTCGAGGCCAAGGTAACAATGACTGCCATCAATGCTGTTCCCCGACAGGGTGCCGGTGGAAATTTGACTACTATTGATCAAAGAAGGAGAGGAGGAAGGTGCGTTCGTATGAAATGAGAGAAGAGGAAAGTCATGAGTGCTCGACTGAGAATAGGGACTTTAAATGTTGGAACTATGGCAGGAAAAGGTAGAGAGTTGGTTCACATGATGCAGAGGAGGAAAGTAGACATACGGTGTGTCCAGGAGACCAGGTGGAAAGGTAGCAGGGTGAAAAGCTTAGGAGCAGGGTCAAAGTTTTTCTATCATGATTGTCTTAAGGGAGGAGTTTATTATGAGTGTTGTGGAGGTAAAAAAGATTGTCAGAGTGATGAGTCTGAAGATGGAAATTAAAGGTTGATTAAGGTTTTGTATCCAGGAGAGGAACATAGAAAGACAGATGGTGGTTGGTTTATGCAATGCCCAATGCGTGGTTGCCGTCATATCGGTTGCTGGTGTCTTGGCCAGGGTGGATCCCGCCTTCGCCCAGCAGTAACAGGGACCCTGCGACCCCAGTGAGGTAAGAAAATTGATGGAAGTTTAGAGCAAAAATCCTTACATCGAGCAGCCATATTAGATTTATTTTTCTACCCTTTGATCAAGTAACTGAAAACACCACGCGTCCCTCGCTGTGTCCAATGCCCAAATCGTGCCGCAGGACTTCAGATCGCATCTCTACATTGACGTAACATTGAAATTCGACGCCACTGACACGCAAATCGCATCTGGTGTGAATGCAGCATAAGAGCAGAAGTGGACATTTGTGAGCAGCAGTATGGTTTCATGCCAAGAACGTGCACTACTGATGCAATATTTGCTTTGAGGATGTTGATAGAGAAGTACAGAAAAGGTCAGAGAGAGAGACAAACTGTGTCTTTGTAGATATTGAGTAAGCTTATGTCAGGGTGCCCAGAGAGGAACTATGGTCTTGTATGAGGAAGTCTGCAGTGACAGAAGTATTTTCGAGCAGGGCAGGACATGTATGAGGTTTGTAAGACAGTGGTGAGGTTTGCTGTAGGGGTGACAGAGGAGTTCAAGGTGGAGATGGGATTACATCAGGGATAAGCTCTGAGCCACTTCCTGTGTGCCATGGTGATGGACAGACTGACAGATGAGGTAAGACAGGAGTCACCATGGACTACGATTTTTCTAGATGACATTGTGATTTGTAGCGAGTGTAGGGAACAGGTGGAGGAGAAGCTAGAGAGGTGGAGGTTTGCCCTGAAAAGTAGAGGAATTAAGGTTAGCTACAGCAAGACAGAGTGTGTGTGAATGAGAGGAACCCAAGTGGAAGAGTGAGGTTACAGGGAGAAGAGGTAAAAAAAGATGGAGGATTTTAACTACCTAGAGTAAACAGTTCAGAGTAATGGAGAGTGTAGAGGAGAAGTGAAGAAGCAAGTGCAGACAGGTTGGAATGGGTGGAGAAAAGTATCAGGTGTGATAGAAGAGTTTCAGTTCGGATGAAAGGAAACCTGTTCAAAACTGTGGTGAGACCAGTTATGTTCTGCCTAGAAACTGTCACTAAGATAAAGGCAGGAAGCAGAGCTGGAGGTAGCAGAGATGAATATGCTAAGGTTCTCTTTGGGAATGACCAGGATGGATTGGATCAAGAATGAGTACATCTGAGGGGACCATATGTTGGAGGTTTTGGAGATAAAGTCAGAGGCCGGACTGAGATGGTTCAGACATATCCAGAGGAGAGACGGTAAATATATTGGTAGAAGGATCCTGAGTTTAAAGCTGCCAGGAAAGAGGTCTAGAGAAAGACCAAAGAGGTACGCACCATTGAGCGTCTCGGCGGAAACTCGCGGTTAAGATTAGTTAACATTAGTTAATCTTCTGTGTGCGTGATTGCATGGGTGGGACAGACCTGGGGGCCGGCTCACCAGGATTCTCTGGGGCTCTCCCTACCCATCTCCCCATCGCAGAGTGGGGAGGGCATTAAGGGGGGTATGGGAGGAGGGTCGGATAATATGGCGTGTGAGGAGAGTTGTAGAGGGTACAGTAGTGTGTGTGTGTGGTGGAGCAGTGGTTGCGCTGCGATGTCTGGGTTGCTGGGGTGGGTGCCGGGGCTGCTTTGCGGAGACAGGGCGCCGGTTGGGTGGTGGGCGGCTCATGGGTTCTTGGGGCCCTGGCCTCGTCCTTGGCCCGCGTCTTGGTGTCTGGTGCCCGGTGGCCCCCATGCCTGCCGCCTGGTACGGCTAAGTACGCCTGTCATGTGGCCTGGGGGCCCGGACGCCGGCTTTGCCTATGCATCTCTGCGCCCGGCTGGGTGGGTGGGCGGTCCCCTCCTACCCCCTTCCCGGGCTGCTTGGGTCCCGTCGCCGGGGGTGCTCCTTGCTTGGGGGTCCTCCCAAGATATTTTCACAATATCTTACATTCTTACACAATATCGCCACACTTTAAAATCTACAAATTCTAATTCCAACATTTTTCACCTAGTAGTTTTCCAATGATGCTCAAGAAGTTAAGAGGCGATAGATTTAAATCCCTTGGAGGAATCTTAATTTGGAGTTGGTAATAAGAGTGTTTATTTATTATTTTATTGATTGATTCAAGATGGCAGCCTTTCCTGGAGGTTACAAGTCAACAAAACTTTGGTTGACATTGTAGACTTAAGCTGGTGGCAAGTAAAATTTCGCTTGAACGAAAGTTTTCTTTTCCCATGTTGTATAAAAATGTAAAAATCAGCAAATTTCATACTTTGCAACCAAATGGCCACAAGGTCGTAGGTTCTGTGGCCATGCTATAATAATTTCAAAATTTCCTTTGGATGTCCCCGACATGTGTTTTGATTTCAGTGATAAACTTCCTATTCATTGTTTTGACGGTTTCTCTCGCTTTGATGTCATAATTTTTTGGGAGCCATCATTCACCATCCCCAAAATCCATTTTCACCAGGTACTTGGTTCGTGCAAATTCTGTTATGTTTTTGAGTATGTGCTGGGAGCCAAATGTTTGCTCAAAGCTGCAGTGAGAAAGAAGAATTGCGAGAAACAAAATGGTCCTTGCAGTCTAGGACTGCCGCGGGACATAATAAAAATGGTGGGATTTCTATACATATTAGTTTCAGAATCTGTATCAAAGAGATTTGCCTGATCTTCTGCAGGTTTGTGTAAGTGCCAACCTGCGAGTGTACATCATGGCTCTGGAGGTGGACAGCTCCGAACTCCTAAGGGTCTTAAAACCAAGCCTTCCCTTGGAGCGTCTTCACCTCGACAGTTACAGCACGCTTGTGACTGATGGCACTTTGGAGCTCATCTCCCAGCAGTATAACAAAACGCTGACTCACTTCCTACTGCTAAGAGACGGCCCTGACTTCCCAGACCTCAGCATCAATCGCAACGAAGATCCATTGGTTCTCTTGGCTTGGAGATGTACTCAGCTAGCTGTCCTGGTCATACATGGTGAGTTTAGAGTTTAAAATGAAGTAGAAGTGATATATGTGGATCATTTTGCTCATCTGTACTAAGATTGGACATAGTATACTTAAAGTAACAAATTTAGAAGATCTTAAACAATGAAAACTAACAACCAACCCTATGAATACATTTTTATGCTTTTAGGTTACATTGTGTGGTCACATAACCTGGTAGCCATTTCAAGGCTGCGAGGCTCCAGTCTGCGTACGCTGACCGTCTCTGAGGAGAGCATCGACTTCGATCCCGACCAGTCCCTGTACATAGAAGGAGATCCTGTACACAACCTGGTCAAGGAGGTTTCACTGGGCCTTGGCCGTGTCTGGCACCCTTGCCTGGATTCCAGCATTGTTTTGTGCGAACCCACGCAACACTTCCATCGGGAGCTGCACGCCTTCAGCACAGGCAGTTAGCCAGCAGGGTTGTACCCCGGCAGATACCCGCTGAAACTTTGTCAAGACCAGACCAGATCAACCATGAACACCACCCCCAAGTCAAACGGTCTACAAAATTAAATTTAAATGAACCAAGCTGTTTTTTTCTTTTTTTTTTTAATTCTTTGTGCTGTTCCTTTTCTTTTTCTTCCAGCACCTGTGTTTTTTTTACTTCAAATCTTTGGACGTTTGGACTAAACCATTAAGGAAAACTCATTGTTTCCTTAAAAAAGAAGGAGCCCCTGAAATTCTGAGCAGACTAAGAAAAGTGTGGTTGTAAGAACAATATTTTTCCTAGCCTGCTGAGTTATCAGTCATTCCACTACTAGGCCAGTAGGCCCAGCCCAATCACATCTGGTCTGGTCTTGCCCTCCAGTGGTTAGTGCTCTCTCCATCACCTTAAAACCTCCAGACCCTCTGTGTAATGTAATTTTGACATTTACCTTGTTTCTCCTTCCCTCTCATATTTGACCGTTTTATGTCTCTCCTTGCGCTGTGTGTTAGCTAGTTTTAGCTGTGTGGTAGTTTCCTAGCCTGTATGGGCTTTGTATGTATTTAAATGCAAATATCTAATCCTGCTCACAGCTGAAATGGGACAGGCAGGCAGATTGGGGGATTTGACTTGTGAAGAAAAATGGTTTGTGTGTTTAGCCTTTTTTTTTTTTTTAAGTTTTTTGTGAATGTGTAAAT
The DNA here is from genome assembly GCA_037389245.1 of Oryzias sinensis. Lineage (NCBI taxonomy): Eukaryota > Metazoa > Chordata > Actinopteri > Beloniformes > Adrianichthyidae > Oryzias > Oryzias sinensis. Next base: position 9,249,567 of record CM074503.1, on the reverse strand, counting down.
TCACCCATCAACAACTTCCTGGGGAACAAAGCAAAACCTTGCTGCTTTTTCCTTTTTCTTTTTCTCGGAAAGAGCGTCTTGTGCACTTGTTCGCTGGTCCGAGAGCCTTGCCAGCAGGGTGGGAAGCTCTGCTGTTAATCAGCTTTGGTGCAGGTTTCAACAGCTACCATGTTAGTGCCATGACTCAAACATCTTGTGAAAGAGTGGCATTGAAAGACCTAAAAATAAGGGGTTTTAGTAAGAGGTCTGAGCACCTCATCAATCGAGTTTTGGAGAACGTCGTTACATGCTTCCGGCTCTTAAACTCCCCGCCCTGCTTACAACTCAGCTCAGGTGAAAGACTCCAGAGCTCAAAAGGTCAACTGGTGTCAAACAACAAATGTGTTGTAACAAATGTTTTGTATTACAATCTCTAATGAATTGGTTGTAATCTTTAGACCTTTATCAAGCTTAAAGAGTGATCAGTGATGGTGGTTTTACAGCCCTCTTGTTTTATCCTCTTTTATATCCACCGGTTATTATCCGAAGATAAATCTATTTAAATGCTACCACTGAGGCATTAGAAGGTCCTCGAGATCAGTAACCTTCTAAGGTTAAGACGGCACATTTAGATTCCATACTGTCATTTGTATTTTTGGGTAAGCTGAAACAGCAGATAAGCAGTATTCTTCAGGTGCAGGTCTCTAAAGTTGGCAGGTTTTAGAGTCATGCTATCAGTGCTGTAAGCATGAGGACATTTTGAGGGTGAGGGGCTTTTTAAATGGGAAAGTATGCAGTGAATGTAACTAGACTTGGATTTCTCCATCTGCTTTGTGTTGAACATGGAGGGTTCCTGTGTTTTTTTTTTGCCACAGATGTTTATGACGTTTCTTGCTGTGGCTGAATGGCCCGGTTCCTAACACAGCCAAGACCTTCTTCTTATTTGCAAACTGACATGCACAGCACAATGAGCTTTTGTGTCATTTGGCTTGTTTTTGTGTTCGAAGCGGTCACCTCAGGTAGGCTCTTAACATCACTATGACCTGGACAGCGATGGTGATGTTGACTCGGGTGTGCAAAGCAATCAATTTTTTTTATTCCCTTTTAAGTCACAGTTGCCTTGGAAACAGGCCCTACTTTTCCAGTTCCTGTAGTTGGTGTTGTTGTTGATGACCTTGTTTTCTCTTGCCATCTGCTAAAACCTTGCTGCCACCTTTGAGCAGCAGGGAAAACCTAATCATACATATGTTTTCAAAGATTATGGTTGATAAAACATGAGAATGGCAAAATCTAGCTCCGCATTGTGTATTCGTACCTGTGCTGTACACGGATGACGTGTTACCCTCATAAATATTTAAGCTGAGGAGAGCACGTCTGCCTAGAATGATGAATCCTGTTTGTCATGGTTGTTCTCAGAGTGCTAACATGTTTAAGGCTTATGGCAAATGAATAACAGCTTTGTTTGTCTAAGACAATAGCTGACACAGTAACAGAGGATGCTAAGGTGTTTGGACTGCTAAATTGTTTTGACGGTCATTGTCTTCTGAGGATTTATGCAGACAAGTCTTGAACTAAGTTGCTCGTTTAGCAACGTACATCAGGTTTGGCTTTCAGGGTACTTGACAATCTCACAAGTTGTTGGGAATTGTACCCTCAAACCATCGCATTCACCTCAGACATGATGACACTGCGAAGCGTGACGATCCTGTAAAAACTTGTAGTTTATACGACAGATCGTGCAGTTTTGAAACCTGCGAACCATTGTCCTAAAGTCACCCAGCACTTTACTAGCTTCCGTGTGAATCTGTTCTAGTCATGGGCCTATGATTACCAAGTGTTTGCTTTAAAGACCTTGATGGTTTTGTCATGATGATCTTTGTTGTTCTTGGTTCATATCTCAGGATTAATGCACTTTGGTACCATCATTTTGTTTTTAAAGGCTCTTTGTTGCTGAATGGAGCGCTGTAAAACACTTGGTAAAAATAGCAACATTTATGCATTCAGACCAAAATATGGTGGAATGTTGTGGGTTTATCCTTTGTTATTGAATGTAATGTTAAACTTGGTATCAGTTAGACATTTCCTTTTTTATTTAAGTTGACTTTACAAGCTCCGTCTCCCTGTCTGTTTACTGTTTTCTGTTCTGTTTTTTTTTTTATCTCTTCCACTTAGATGTGAGCTTTTACTGGCTGTGAAGTCAGATGTCGTCTGTGTTGAAATGCTTGTGGCTTTCAGCAGATTTTAACAGGTTGAACAGAGAATGCAGTTTGACTCTGCAATCGAACGCAGAGTCGCTAACCTAAAAAAAATCTGTTGTGAAACAAGGTTTCAGTTTCAGAACGGAATGAAGGTCATTCTGACGCACCTTAAATAGTTTTTGCTGTTTGCAGGTAGATTTTTTTGTTGGGAATGTCACTATTTGTGATGTGAAAATATTCTGGAACAGTTACTCCATAAAATAGACTCATACTGATCCAAATGATCGCATTCTGTCAGTGACTCCCGCTATATCTTCTGTTGTGTTGTGTCTGACAGCCTCTGGATTCTAAATCTTAACTTTCTGTCATCAGCATTTCGTTTTGTGTACTTTGTTTATTAGTTAGGGAAGTAGTATTTATGCTATGGTAGCTAAGGTTTCCGTTGTAGTTGTTTTATTCCCCCTTTGCTCATGTTTTTGTGTGTATCCGATAGAAATGTACATATAGGGCGTGTAGATGAAGAAATGGTCAGCCCTTTAACCATCGCTCAGTCTGTTCATGCCTAAGAGTGTGCGTGTATTTAAGGAATAGACGGCATTCGCGTTGGACGGTGTAGCCCCATCACCTCTGATGCTGCACAACGTTGTTTGCTCCCAGGGTGTTGTCAGTTTTCAGATATGAAGAGGTGGATGGAACGTAACAACAGCCTCTCTAGCTCACTTGTGAATTTTAGGAGTCACTGGATATTTTGTCCTTCATGGACACATCTTAAGCTGGTAGACCAAGCAAACTGACTGCAGTTCTCATCTACTGTCACGCAGTATTGTTGACTCCTTCACATCTCACCTGGCACTTTTGTGCTCTCTGCTGAAACTCTGCCTACTAATGCAGTTATTTTACGTTACCAATGTTAACGTTTCCATTCTTTGGACCTCATTGCATCAGACCGTTGGTAGTGTTTTTGTGCTTGGGTGAATGCAGACCAAAGTGGACGACGGTTTTGACACTTGTGTTACTGGCTGTTTTATTTTGTGTGTCAAAAAAACTCAAGAATGTGTAGTTTAGATGGCATTAATGGCATTAATCTCCATCACAATAAGGGTTTAAGCGACATAATTGCACGTATCTTAATGTGAGGCTATTCGCTTTACCTCTGATTGGCTCTCAGGGTCTACAGTGCATGTTGCTGAGTCATCAAAGCCAGGCCTGCCAGTTTGAGTGCAGCACATTGATGGGGTTAATCAAAGAGGTCGCTGACATCTTCCTCTATCCCTCTCCTGTCAGTCACCTGTCTCACTGTGAGGAGCAAGTGAATGTAAAAAAAACTGTGGAAGTAGAGGAGCACGTCCCTTGTTAAAAGCCATTTAGGGTTTATTATCACAGATGGAGTTACTCTGTAATAGAAGCTTCCTGACCATGAAAAGACCAGAGTGCCTGATTGGGATAAGTTCTGTATGGTGGAAAGCACTTGCTCCTGGCCTCTTCATTTGCTGCTAGAAACAGGACATTCCATACGTTCCGGGAGGGGCAGGGCTGGCATTGGCCGTCTGGTTAGCCAAATGTTTGGACTTCATATTTCAAGCGTGTGTGAGAATGAACATATGTACCATATATGATTTTTTTTACTTGGGTCTGTTTTTGGCAGGACGGAGTCACACCGAGGTTTAGCAGCTGGTCTGAGGCGAGGAAAGGTGTGATGTTTGCTCTCTCTGAATGGTCAACCACGTTTCCGCTGCGTCAACTTTCAGGCCACTTTTGAGGCCTTTGTGTGTCCGGTACACAACAAGTCACAAATGTAAATAATCTACTGTGACTTCAATCCAGAGATAGCCACTGCTCTGTGTATCAGTTTAGTTGGTTCAGGAGGTTTGAACCCGCTTTACGGGCAAAGATCAGTGCACGCACAACTCATTCTCACTACCGTGACACAGGAGTTTGAGCAGAACTGAATTAAACAGCAGGTGCTAACAGATGTTTAACTTTGTTATACTGTGTAAATATTGAGAGGCACAGAGCAAGCAGAGCCTTATTTTCAAAGTCCTGGTAGTGGAAATGGTAAAAGAGGGATGTTTAGAATATTTTTTTCTTCAGATACGCTTTCATGGAGTTATTAAAAATAGCATGGCTCCTATGGCCTATGTAACTGAATCCACGGAGCTGGCCTCTAAAGAATTCCATCCGATAGATGTAAATGGATGAAGTTCTGTGTCTTGGAATGGGGCCAACGTGAAAAGAACTTAGCTTATGCGTCGACACTTACTAGCCAATAAGTGATCCTTTCACGAGTGTGATGTTTTAGTACCAAAGCAGCTGACTGAGTGAAACCTCTTTCAGTCTCAAACTTAGAACCATCGCTCATCAAACACCACAAGCTTCATTTCCACATTGTTGCCAACTCAGGAGTTTGTCTTCCGGACTCTTTAGATATTTTGTGGAAATAAATAGAAATTAAGGAGGAGAAAGAGGAAAAACAGACTTGTACTAAGGTAGTTCTATGCCCAAACCCTTCTTTAAAAGACTAAACACTTTTTGGTTTATTACGTCTGAAGGATTCAAGAAGAAGTTTTCAAATCAGAAATTTTTTCCTCCTAATGAGTAGTACCACCAATGTGCTGATATGTTGCTAATGTGCATTACTCTGTTATGTAAGCTAGATTTGATCAGTAAAATGAAGTGTGTGTAAAGCTCTGTGTGACCGGGTGCAGCACAGCCGATGTTTAGACACTGGTTTAGTCATCCAAGGTGGTGTTTGGAGGAAAATCCCAGCAACCGTGGTTTCAGGGAAATGTGTACAGTTGCTGAAAATGCCACTGTTAATGCAACTTGGCCAAATCACACCACTTTCATGGTTGCATAATGAAGATTCATGCCACAGCTGGATATGTCAAAGAACAGATGGATATTGAGAACATTGTTGGATATCTTAATCACAAGGCCTCTTTCTCAAGCCTAAAGGACTTAACATCTTAGCAAACCAGACAGGAAACCCTGCCGTTCAGTCCAGCCTCACCAACTATGCAAGAGGGATGTATATGATCAAAATGTTTCTTTTAATTATTATATTTTTACATTTTCTTTCTGTCACATCGTTGAAATGAAGAACTTATGAGAGTACTTGGCCTTATGCTGAGTTGTGAAATTTATTGACATTTCCCTGCGTTTTAGGATCTCTTGAATCTGGACAGCCGGCCCAGTGACAGCAGCAGTGATGGCAGGCTCACTCTTGGTCTCTGTGAGACTGGCTAGGAGGCCCCAGTTTTATTGTGGTACGAATGTTGTGCATTTGTTTAAAATCAGGACAGTTTGCAATAACAGGAGTCTTACTATTGGCCACAAAGGGGCGCAAGCAGTGCTGACAGCGCCTGACTGTGTCTTTAGAAAACCTTAGAGGAAGAAATATTCAGTATATAAATAGATATATAAAAAAGCTACAGTGCATAGTTTATAGATATCAATAGTGCTTCATCATGGAATACTCTAATGCAACACACATCTGGGTTCAGTTTGGAACTATAAACTGTACTTTAAATCACAAGGTTTTTTGTTTTGGTTTTGTCTCTCAAAGATGGTTTACCATATGTGTTGTTGAGATTCCTGTTCTACTGTTTGCTAATGTGAGTACATAGTTCTGGGTTTTCCCTTCTTTTTGTCAACTACAACCCAGACTTAATGAAAAACATCAGCTGGAGGAAAGCTTAAAGAAAAAAATATATATATAATAAAACATATTCAATTCTTATCCATAGTCACAATTTTACTAGAGAGATTTTGAATTTTGTTCAACAGATTTTCTACACAATGTTTCCAGAAATGATTTAACTCCACAAGGTGGATGAGGATTTGCTTGGACCAAACGAAGCAAAGCTCTAACCTTAAAGAGCCCATCAAGGTCTTTTAGTAGAGAGTCTGACATATTTCCAGCTGTTGTTTTGTAGTATTCTGCAGTGAAAGAGCCCTCTACAGACAAGATTTAACAAACAACTGTTGATCTGTGGGTCTGTTGTTGATAAAAAGGGGACCACTTTGCAAACCTCCATGAAAGATCTCTGACACAATTGGTTGCATATACTCGAGGGGTCAGTCTGCCGAGAATGAATTTGTAGCTATGTTGAATGAAAGCTTTTCTTCTTTTAGTCAGTGAATAAAAAATTGGAAAAATCCATTGTGTTGAGTCTTTCTTTAATCTGTCTTAGCTTTATCCAGGGGCAAGTGAATTTTGACAGAAAATATGCAAAAAGAAATGTTTTGGCTAAGACTGGAAGACTTTTGTTTTGCCTTATCAAAAATGCAAAATGTAGAAAAAAGAAGAACACAGACATGAGAAAGACAAAAAGAGACACATGATTAAATAGCAGGACTTGAAAGAAATAAAGAAATGAAATGAGGCCTTCAAAAAGAAAAATTCCCAGAGATGTACAGGTTGGGATAATGCACCACGTCATGATGACCTAATCACAAGGACATTGGTGTGATTCAGTCTGTAAACACTGACAAGACCTCTGACATTGGCTTCTCTGTAATGTAGGCCTCCTTTCTTCTCTCCTAAAATCGGTTGCAGCAAAAACTTGTAAGAAAAGAGCAGGTGACCATAAACTAAAGACTTCAGTGACTTTCAAAAACAGATACAACGATCCCATATTAGACATTGAAATGTCAGCTTTTGAACATTTTGGTTTCCATCTGACAAATAAGCTGTACAGCAGTTAGCTGTATCAATGACAATTGAATGTAGTTGTGTCACACTTTACACTTTAGGTCATGTAAAGTAAAGAAACAAAATGTCAGTATCCTCGTGTCCTCTTCTGCAGTTTGAGAGGGGCCTACACAAAGAGTAAAGCAAGGGTGTGCATATTTAGAAATCCAAGTCCAGTGATATTTATCACCTGGTATAGGATTTTGTCCATCTGAAGCATTCTGGGTAATTGTTCAACACATGGACTTTAATGTTTGTGGAAATAAATAAACCCCAATTATGTACAGGTATGGTGTTATGGAGGTAAATACGCTAAATTAACAGAAGGAAAGGGCAGCAAACCAGAAATAATTTCTTGTACATTAGTTGTTAACCATCCCCTGGACTTTATACTTTTATTGAAATAGTAAAATCAGCTTATGAAACCCATACACAATCAGTGTCCTTGAACCCACCATAGAACTAACCCACGGTTCTGCTACCTTTAACACTGAAAGAGCCTTTTAGTCACTTTTTTACTGACTAAAACCCAGAGAAAGCCACAAAGCCCCACTTTATTGTTTAGAAAATACACTTTATTTATGTTTTGTAGCAATTAAGCCATTTATTTATAAAAAATGTAGCTTTTAATGCCTACAATAGTTAAATTATTAGTTATATTTTTCTGTATAATAAATGTAAATTGCTTTCACTGATGAAAGATGGCAGTACATATGGGTTTCTTCTATATAAACAAACCCTGTCTCAAAAAAGTTCCTCCTGGTGCTGCAGATTTACTTAAATTAAGACAAATATATGTAAGAAGAATATTTAAGACAAATGAAATAAGACAAACATGGCATATTCTATTATTGTGACTTTGGTGCACCTTCATCGTTTTTTCCCCTCTTTTCCTACTGAATATAATCATGAAAACATAAGTGTAGAATGCATTTAAAAATATACATATAAATGCATTTATATACTTATGTCAACTTTGCTTCTGAAAAGCAACTACACCCTGTCAGTTATCTGATATGTTTGAAATTATGAGTGAAAAAGTACATAAGATCTCTTTTTTTTGTAATGTCATTGGTGGTGCATGATATGCAAATAATTTTACTAATATTATCTCAGTTTCCTCTACACATAAATTACAAAATTTAAATAAAGTATTATTTGTAATTATTTATTCAAAGCATTTCCCTTTTCTTTTAAAGCCAAAAAGCTACAACAGAGTGAAAGAAGAGCCACATGTGAATCCAGGGCCTCAGGTTGCAGATCCCTGGACTAATTATAACATCAGTGTTTATGGAGTCGTGCAAGCCTGTTTTGTCAATGCGTTGCTAACCATATAATGACATAGTCATCAATGTTATGAGTAGGATTATATCATGTGTAGGCTACAACTAGGCTTGCCAGTTTTGTAGTTTGTTGGCTAAAATGCAAATATCACCTCCTTGGGGTTTTAGACAGTAGTATAAACAGAATTGAGATTAATGTGTTAACGCAAGATAGAACATCAGTGTATTCTATTAGATAGTATTTGACTATCTTTTGTGTTATTTTATTCAGACATTTGTAATCGACATAATCTAAATGTCCCAGAAATCAGTCAGAGATTCAAACAAATACCGAAAAAATCATGACCCCCAGCATGAGCTGCATTAATCAGCACGATTTTGACCTCTAGTTTAGTTTTGACAAAAAGTTTAAGCAAATTTGACCATTGTTTTATTGTTTAAATACGGTAATTTTGAAGCAAATTGACCAAAAAGGTTTTTTTAATAAACCAGAAGGTGGCGGTAAAGAGCATTCTTGACCATACATCAACACATTTGACCGCGTGACACAAAGAAGACAGAAGGCGGGCGCATTGACAGATAGGCGGGAGTTAAAGGCGAAACCGAGCCGAGCACGTGACCAGTAATCACTAGCAACAAGATGGCGGTGGTTGTGCGGAGTTTGCAAGATCAGCTCGAAAAAGCCAAAGAAAGCTTGAAAAATGTGGACGATAATATTCGAAAACTTACGGGCCGAGATCCAAACGAGTCGAGGTAAAAATGTGTATAGACTGAAATGCGTTGGTACTATTTAAGTTTTGTGCTGTTTTTCGTGCTAAAAACTCACGAGACCAACGGCGTGTCTCGTGTGTTAGCAGGAGGCGGCTAACCGAATTGTCACATCCTAGCAACATTAATTAAACTCTGCAAACCCCTGCTACTCCAAATGCTTGTTTCATTATAAACGAAGAGATCGTCTACCTTTGAACTCTAACGATGATGTATTTGCGTAAACATACACCGTTGTTTGTTGAAGTGTAGGCCCAACTGCCAGCAGGCGTAGTAAGTCAGTTTAATAATACATTTTTAAACTATGGTTTTGCTAAAATAGTTGAAACCGCCTTTCTTTTTTAGCTCGTTGTGTTTTTGTTTGGGACTGTTTTGTTTCTCACGTGGTTTATCATTTTTCAGACCGGGCCAGTTCCGTCGGCTCAGCGGCCCAATGGCAGGCCTCAGCGGAGGTAGAGGCAGAGGAATCAACCTGCTCAGGTAAGCTGACGAGATTAAGGGGCACTTGCAGTAAATCAAATAAAAAAATAAAAGAACTTTTCCTTTCGGACTCCGATGCTCCTAGGTATGAGATCGAAAGTGATAGGATAAGGCAATGCCACTTGATACTTCATAAACATGTCACACCCACCAGGCTTTCATTTGAATTATGGTAATGGACTACATAACGTCAAAGGGCCTACACCATATGTGTCAAACTCGAGGCCCGGGGGCCAAATGTGGCCCTCCATGTCATTTTATGTGGCCCGCGAGAGCATAAAAGTTTTTCATTTCTTAAAATAAAAAATAAAAATTGGTGTATTTATTCATATCTAGGGGGAATCACTTTTGAAATATGGGATTGGGCAACTGTACATTAGAACTTAAACTGTCCATATAACCTAACCTGAAAGATTCAAATTTAAAAGGATTTACGCTAGAGTAACGAGCAAACATGTTTTTTTATGCAACTGTAATTGTCACTTTAAAAAGTTATAATAAATAATGAGTTCTTTATCATTAAGTAGTAGTTACATTTATTTTTTATTACATTTAGTTACATGTATAAGTTATTTCTGGCCCTTTTGAGGACAGCCACTATCCTGATGTGGCCCTTGGTGAAAATGAGTTTGACACCCCTGGTCTATACCATGCTATTCTTACTCCTTTTATAGTGTACATATACATGATGTATTCCCTTTGGCACACAAAAGAACATTTTATTTTAATTAAATATTAGTTATTTTTCTGAGCTTTTTTTTCCAAACCGGAAGTAAGACGACTCAATCTCTAAGGCATGGCCTTTTGCTCCGTGTGGGTGCCACCCGTTGAATGTCGTCAACGTAGAGCGAGCCTCGGCAGTGTGTCTGCGTTTTGCTCAGGAAAACGAACAACCTCCAGCCTTTTGTAACGATGGATGTGCGTATAAAAGGAAAGCATTTAAGCCGATTACTGCTAGCTCTGCAGATAATTACTATGCGGTCGTACAAAACCGTACAGTTTTGGGCCAGATGCCAGCTCGGATGAGAATAAACAAAGGTTTACATAGATCTGGGTGTTATAAGGTCCCCCCCCAGGGAGAAGTTATTTTTTTGATTGCCAATGTGTTCTTTCAGGCGCAGTCTCTCGGACATGGGAACTGGCGGCCCCCCTGCCAAGCAAAGGGACATCGAAGGAGCCTTGCTGAGGTGACTTGTTTGTTTTTTTTCCTGCTAGAAACAAGAATTTCTAGCTATTTCAGTAGGGATGTCCTGATCATGTTTTCTTGTGCCCTATCTTGCCCACAGTCAATTGATTTCAAATATCTGCTGATGCCAAGTTCCAGTCCGATACTTTTGTAACACTTTTAAGAATTAAACAGATTAAAAGTGCAGATCTCTGTTTTTTTCCCCCTATTTTTTTTTTATTGAACTTCTTTTGTCATTTAATACTTAAACAGATACTTATACTTACAGAGCACTTCTGTGAAGTAGATTGAACAATGCAGTAAAAATAATTGGCTTTAACTAGCTTAAAGTTTAACTAGGAGAAAATTTGAGTTAAGTTTTAGTGTCTTCAGAACTATTGAACATTTTTGAACAGCTGTGATTCATATGCCCATTAAAATTTCACATTAATGATTTTCTTTAAAAAATTGCTGTTCTTTGCATAAATATGAGTATTGGTGAGTAGCTCAAACACTATACTACCAAGAGTATTCGATCACCCATCCAAGTGATTGTAATCAGGTGTCCTAAACACTTGGCCTGGCCACAAGTGTTTAAAATGTGGAAGTCATTGATCCCAGACGTCTGACATCTTTCTAGCTTTGTGCACCTATTACTCAAACTAGCATCGCAATAAATTGTTGCGATCTGTTCATAATATGCAGACCCCTAGTAGAGTATTTGTCTGTAATAGTGAGCTTGAAATGTAAAGTGCTGATCAAAATAAAAATAAATTAAATATTTGATACTTCTAGGAGACATTAAATTTTTCAATTGAGTTATCAACCATGTGATCGGGCCGATTTCTAGTCTCGTGAATGGATCGGGAAATCACTGTATTTCAGGGTTTTCTTTTGTTTTTTTGTTTTTCTTTCTTTTTTATAGAATCTTATATAGCTGTTTGCACTGATTACCTCTTTGTTGTCATGCCTGTGCGAGTTTAGGCTGGCAGGAGACCAGAGGGCCAGGAGAGACGTGCGCCATGACAGCGACGATGACGATGATGTCAAAAAGGTAAAATGATCTGGGTTCATTCAGTATCTCACTATGGGACACACCCCTCTGTTCGCTGTTTTCAGAAGCTTTATCACATTACGCCAGTCCTGGCTGGCAGACAGAAAGTGGTGTCCACTCTAGAAGGATGGATAAATAATAATAATCTTCTCGCTCCCAGAACCATACTCTCTGAGAGCTCTTAAGGGCGAGTTAATCACTCGGTCCAAAAAGGGCAACAGAGCCCAAACCCTGCCCTCACCATGGACACAGTCAGGCTGCTGTCGAGAGGGTGAGCGTGTGGGAACAAGATTCCTGGAGCAGACACCCACTCTGCTTGTGTTTTGTGTTTGCTGCTACATGCCCAGGATGCCCTTGTGAATACTGCACACGGCTCACTACTCCTCACACGGGTGTCAGCTGAGGTGACCAGCTAGAGCAGTGATTCTTGACCATAGGGCCCAATCCTGGTCTGTGAGCGCCAACTAGTGGGTGTGAAAAAAATCCTATGCACAAGGGAAAACCTCTCACGAAGAAACTGTCATGTTGGATATGGAGGCTATTATTGTGGTTTGTGACGGGATTGGAACCCCTGGCTAGTATACTGACTCATTCGTGGAACGGCCTCTTCTTGAGCCCTGTTTAGGGGAATTTGGGTGGGTGACATGCAAGGTTGATGCCAGTTTTGTATTACCCCAATCTTTCACCGGATCCTAAGAATAGGATGTGACCGCATAGACTTTGCAATATTAGGTTTGGCTTTTGCATGTGAAATATCTGGGCGCTTCTATCCTTTAGTTAGATACCGAATGAATATTGAAAGAAAATGTTGGGTTCAGGAATTAACCCTGGTTCTCTGAAGCATGAGGGAGGTTACCTTCTTGCCTTGAGCAACAAGAGGTTAGCGTTTTTAGACTGAGGAAAGGGTGACGTCCCGCTTACATTTTGTAAAGAATCTAACATATTTTATTTTTATCGTGTTTCTTTATCATGTTATTTGAGCCAAGGTGGTTTGATGAATATTCGCATCAATAGGTGTAATGGAGTTAATTACACGAGGAAAATAAAATCGTAACCAGTTTTGATTCCAAAACCGGTTTTGAAAAATGAACTCTTGGACTTTTGGGTAACGAATACTAAAACATGACTAAAACAGGATTTGCTTGTTTTCCTCAGCCAGCGTTGCAGTCCTCTGTTGTAGCTACCTCCAAGGAGAGAACACGCCGAGATCTTATTCAAGATCAAACCATGGATGAGAAGGGCAAACAGAGGTAGGCTGACATGAATCTGTTTCAGACAGTAGCTGCGTTTACATGGACAAAAGTAATCTGATAGTACGCCTGATCAGAAGAAAAATGTGTTCGGAATAGTCTGCCCTGATCAGACTCGTTCGGATCGAAATTTCTTTCCGATCGAGATAGGTGGGTTATGCCGATTGTTGATCCGATTGTTGTGAATGTAGACGGTTCTTTCAGATCGTGGGTCACTATTGCTCTGGTTTTACATCATACATAAAAGGTGTTTACCTACAAAGACTGCTTTGAAACGCAAACAGGACCTGCTCCGCGGATGCCCGGTGCCACGCACCTCTGCTCTCCGCCCTTGCCCGCGGGCTCCTCGCTTCTGATTTCCCTCCATATTAAGGAGCGCTTCGTGCTCCCCAATGTCTGGACCCTGCGCCGTCCGGGCTTGACTGCTGGTGGACCAAGTGAACCGTGTCTCTGAGCTTTGTGTTTGAGGGGAAAGGAGGATGCTTTGTTACGTTTGCGCTTTATGTGTGGGACACTACGGACTGCGATCCGTCCTGCAGCTGTAGGTAAACAAGCTGCTGGACTCAGGAGACCTGTGTCTCCCGGTAGAACTGTGTCTCTGAGCAGAGCTCGGGCCGCCAGCTCACAGCGGCTTTGGAGCGGTGTGCGACCATTTCAAAGTAGAAATGTCGCTCAGTCCTTAGAAACTGTTCAAACAATCACGTGGATTTGTGTTTCAAGTCGTGTCCCGACAAAATAAAGGCTGATTGATGTTATTCCCACATATGTACGTGCAGCCAAGATGCAGATTGCAGCATCTCCCTGGATTTTATGTTTATCCAAGGCTAATGTTGTTAGCGCGTGTTAGCCTTCTCCTAACCCTTCTCTCAGCTCCTCCGCCACAAAAAAGGCACTGACCACACGTATTAAAATTAAAAGGATGAGCGAACAGGTGCTTCATAATAACTATAATGATAATAAAAGCACGTTTAGAAGATCATGTCTTATATTACTGAGCATATCCATATATGTATGTGGCAGCTCTGCTTGTTAACAGCGGGACTCCTTTCCTCTTCCGGTATTTTAGAGAGAAGTGCAAATGATCTGTTCCGACCGAAAGTGTGCCCCATGTAAACGTTTGTTATAATCGGAAAAAGGTTTTCTGGGACCATGTACATGGTTGAAATCTAATCTGATCTGTGATTTCATCAAAACATTTTGCACATGTAACCACGGCTACTAATAGAAAAGCTTGCATATGAATTTCACAAAATAAAAAAGTTATGGTAGTGCTTGACAAAGGTTGTAAACTAGTTGGAATTTCCTCCCATATTTTGTTTCAGAAATCGGCGGATGTTTGGTCTGCTGATGGGTACGCTGCAAAAATTTAAGCAGGAGTCCAATGTATCTTCAGAAAAGGTGAGCTGCAGGTTTGTAAAGCATCACACACACACAAAATCCAGGCTCATTCTGTTCCGCTTCTTCCAGCAAAAACGCCGTTCTGAGATTGAGCAGAAACTGGAAGTTCAGGCTGAAGCTGAGAGGAAGAAAGTAGAGAATGAAAGGAGAGAGCTGTTTGAGGAGAGGAGAGCCAAGCAGACAGAGCTGAGACTTCTGGAACAAAAAGTGGAATTAGCTCAGCTGGTAAGGCTAATTTATAAGAAGTAAAATGTGTTTTAAAGACAAGAGATGCTTTTCCATCTTTCAAATTTTTTACAGTTGGTTATACAGTATTGTAAAGTCCATAAAAGTTATGGCTAACAGCATGAATGCATCAGAGCATTGAGACAAGAGCAACATTAACACTAGAACGTCCGTAGGGCAGCCATTTGGCTTTTCTACCTACAATGTCCAAGGGACAGCCAACTGGCTGGATTAGTTAAAATTTACATGCCCAAAGAGCAGCCTGCAACATAGTTTGCACATGAACAGCACAGCCATTACGTTGTTCTTTTGGCATGCAAAAAGGACAAGCCAAGTGGCTGCGCAAGTTTTCACTATTTCCCCTCACCTCTGTCAGTTCAAATAAGAGGTCACCACAGTTTGGTTTTTCTTTTTGGCTGAGATTTATCGTTCATGCACAAGAGACACTTCTTTACCGACATAATACTGAAATGTTCAAGCAAAGAAATCATGTGGTCAAAGTCATATCTTCAACCCAATACTTGTCTGCGCATACTTGGTACTGCCCCAAAATCTCCTTTCTGCATTTGCCACATGGTATACTTGTAGCAATCAACAAAGCGCACTCTGGCATTATTGTTCTTGTACTGACTATTCACCTGGCATATTACCCATTTCCCTTTGCAAGGTATGGGAGCTTGTCACCAAACACGGTATTCCTTTTTCGCCTTCTCAGCTCCTGCATGTACCTGTGCAAGGTTTTTTACTGATTCTGGAAGCTCCCAGTGAATTTTGACTGGGTTGAAAATTGGTTGCAGTTGGCAACAACAAACCCACAAACATTGGAGATTGCAGGAAACCTGTCAGTCCCAACTTGTTCCATGAGCGTGCCCTAGACATCAAAGTGTAAATGCTGCATGATATCTTTGAAGTGGTTTCTGACCATAGTTTTTTTAGATCATTGGATTTCCCATTTTCGCCAACCATCTTGCATCTTGCATCTTGCGTTTTGCATGGATGGAAGTTTTATCCCCCCCTCACAAGGAGGATGGCAATGAACCCCATTAGTTCAGGGAGGGCCATGAACCAGCTGTCATCTTCTGTCTGAACCAGCTGTCATCTTCTGTCTGACGTTCATGCTGAACAACACAGTCCCGAATAGCCTGAAGCATGTTCAGAGTGAAGAAACACAGGAAACTCTGTAAGCGAGTCGACACCGTACTTCTGACCAAAGCAGTAGGCTCTTCCTCAGCAGTGTAACAATCAATTGTGCTGTGATGGAGAGGCAATGAAATCTCCTCATCTGTGATCTGAGCAATGAAAACCTTCAGCAATGTAAAGATATATGTTGTTTCCCCTTGTTATTTTAATTTTTTTTTGTTGAATTCTAGTTGAAACTATAAATTCCAAAACATGTCAAATAGGCCTCCTTTGCCTCCCCAGTCCAAGAAACATGTGGTTAAATTAAATGACTAAATTTCTCATAGGTGTGTATGTGAGTGTGCCTGGTTATTTATCTATGTGGCCCTGCAATGGACTGGTGACCCCTCCCCAGTTGCTTGTGACTATTGTGACTAGCTGGCATGTGCTCCAGCAGACCCATGTGATCCTGACCAGGATGAGCAGGGATAGAAAATAAATGGATAGACAACTGCTAGAATCAGCAAATGAGAACAAGATGTTCATGAAATCTTTATCAAAAGAAATATCAGTCTGAATCCAGCTAAAGGACTATCTCTTCTCCCTCAGAGTCAAATGGGTTGACTTGCTCCAGGATCATTTTCAATGTCTGCTCAGGGTAGTAAAATTAAGGCATCTTGGTTTTTCAGTTGACAAACTGGGAGTCAAAGTTTGTCAGAGCTTGGAGGCTCTTTTGAAGCAGAAAAACCTCCCCCACCCTGATCTGAGTAAAGAATGTGGTTAGCTAGGACATGTCTTCATCCAGATGATCAGGTATTTGGTGCTGCATTTAGAAATCAAAGGTGGCTAATTGAAGGCTGTTGAATTAGTCATTTCGAGCCACCCAGCCATTTGGCTGTGCTCTGGACGCTGCAGGGGGAGTGAAAAATCCTGGGCGTTCTAGTGTTAAAGACAACAATAACCATAAAGAAGATAAAAAGCATCAACACAAACATTAGTCTTTTTTTATTTATTTTATATCTGTTGATTTATAATTTTTATTTGATAATGAAAATATTTTCCTCAGTTAATGATACAAAATTATTAATATGATTTTCATTAAAAAAATAAACAATGTCTTAAAAAAATGAAAAGCCTAAAAAGAACATAATTTACTGTTAAAGAGAATTCATTCTGGATTTGATTTATTTGGAACAACTTCACCAAACCCAGCATAATGCTGTGTTCACACTGTGCATGTGATGCACTTTAAAGAACACGCTCAACACAGGTTTCTGAAAGAATGTTTAGTCCATGGTGTTTCCAGACCAAGCAGGGAGGGGCCTCCTCTTCTTGACATTTTGCTACTGTTTACTACTGCATGTCCAGCACCTCCAACTGGAAGAGGTTTGGTGCGAAATGTCGAAGCAAATCTTGTGAAATTTCTCTTGCACAAGTTTTGAGTCTGATTACATCCAAGCGAACCCCGGGACTGGTACCAGGAACCGCACCCTGACCCACCTTTCAAGGTGGTCTCGGTTCATTTCCAATTGGACTGGGCTTCGGTTTGCTCTGAGATTCCTCAGTCTAAATACAATCTGTCCTTGGAGCGGAACAACTGGACCAAAAGGCCACCGTAGCCTGTGGTCACGTCATGTAAACACATTTAGAATGTAGCAACAGATGGGCGGCGGACAAATGTGGAGCAACGATTGTCGCATTATCAAAGAGGGAAAAAAGGATCCAACTCCTTGTTAGGTTTATTTGAACACAGCTAAAAATGTGTTTTACACGCTATTCTGTGTCTCGTTACACGGCATGAGCTAATGTGACGACATCCTTTTCCTTAAAACGATTCCGTTGACACCATAGACACTGCAATTCATTGAAATGTGATCGGATGAATGCAGGTTTATCAAAACAATTTTTTAACATGATACACATTGCTTCTAACCGTTTTCCCCACAATCTGTGTCAAACATTTATCAGTGTAGCTTCTTAGACGTCTTCTACCGCATTGCAGTATGCCTCCACCGGATCAAAGCAGCAGTGTAAAGTGTTGTCTGTTGATACAGGCATTTAAAATTGGTCAGCAAAATATAAAGTTTGAATGAAGGACTGCAGTATAGTTAATTTGCTCCGCCTTCGTAATTCCTGACCAGTGAGTGAAGAGATTTTATTCACATGGTCTTTACTAGCTTTGGTTGGAATCAGGAAAGGTCTGAATGCAGAGCAAACGCAAGGTTGAGTGCTCGATCCGGACCACATGATGCGGACTGGGTCTGGAACAAACTGTTTCCTAGTCTGAATACACTAAGTTGCAACTGAGGCCAAACTGCTAAAAAACGCGACTTGTACTCTGACAAGTACAGTAGTTGTTTATGTGACAGATTTTTTATATACTGGTTATAAAGACTTTTTTTTTTTTGTTACTCCACTAGCAGGTACTTGCTTTTTCTTAGTCTTAGTAAAATATAAAAAACACAGATGATTATAAATGTCTATCTTATCTTCTCCAAATACCAGCAAGAGGAGTGGACCAGCCACAACAACAACCTGTTGAAATTCATTCGCACAAAGACCAAGCCTCACATCTTCTACCTTCCTGGAAAAATGTGCTCCGCATCACAGAAACTCCTCGAAGAGTCCACCAAGAAACTAAATGGTCAGTCTGGTCTTTCTTTCTTTTTTTTTTTTTAAAGAAAGAAGCTTTTTTTAAATTTTTTTTTACAGAATCAGATTATTTATTTGAAGAAGGCAAATGACGTGACCTTTTTCCTGTTTGGCTTTATCGTTTTCTCCACAGCTGTGTTTGAGGAAAGGCGTGAAGCTTTTGCTGAGCAACTCAACAAGATGGAGTCACGTCCCCGGCGCCAGATAAACCGCGACCAGGACACCAACACTGCCGCAAGGATGGACCATCCGGTGGAGGGTAAGCCAGCAGGTCAGGCAGCCAAGTTGACAGGTAAAAGGAGTGTCGCAGAGATGGAGGAGGAGGAAGATGAGGATGAGGAAGGTCAGAGGGAAGGAGATGGAATTGTGATAGAAGGGGATAATGGGGAGGGAAACAAGGAAATATTAGAAAAGGTAGAAGAGGAGGAAGGGATGGAGTTCAGAGAGGAAGGAAGTGAGAAAAAAGAAGCTGAGGAGCAGAGCAAGAAAGAGGACAAGCAAGCAAGCCCAAAGTCAGAGGAAATGGAGGTGGAAATAGAAGCAGAGAAGGAAGAGGAGATGAAGGAAGTCAAAACAGATGGCAGACAGGGGTTTGTAGACCTACAAGAGAAACCTGTAGAAACCCAGGCTTCTAAACCGAGGGAAAACCGCCAAGAAGCAGCAGATCAGCCCCAACCCAGCCTCGCTGTAGAGGGTCCACCAGAGCAGCCCCCCCTGACAGAGAGCGCACATGCAGCCCAAGAACCCCAGACATCATCCACAGCTGATGTCCAGGACTCTGCTAATGAGAATCAGGCAGAGGAGCTCAAATCAACTGAGGCCCCGCAACCGATGCCCAATTCCCAAGAGGCCCCTGTCGTCAGCCCTAAAAAAGATGGAGATGGAGACAGGGGGAGGAAGAAGGCAAAGGCAAGGAGACGCCGCAGTAAAAGCTCCTCCTCGTCCTCCTCCGGGTCCTCGTCAGACTCCTCTTCAAGTGGAAGTTCCTCCTCCTCTTCTGGATCCAGCCGCTCCTCGTCTTCGTCATCTTCGTCCTCTAACAGCAGTCACAGCCGCGGTAGAGACGGTGGCAACCACAAAAGGCGGCCATCAGAGAAAGGTACAGACAAGAGGGAGGAGAGGAAGAGCACCAAGGGAGGAAGGAGTAGTAGAGGAAAGGACTCCAAAGAATCTAAGGAGAAGAAGAGGAGGAACGAAGAAGGGAGAGG
Organism: Oryzias sinensis; assembly: GCA_037389245.1. Lineage (NCBI taxonomy): Eukaryota > Metazoa > Chordata > Actinopteri > Beloniformes > Adrianichthyidae > Oryzias > Oryzias sinensis. The sequence goes on along the minus strand of CM074503.1, from coordinate 9,230,095 downwards.
CAGGTCTTCACGGAGTGAAGGGGAACATAAAGATAGAGATGGGAAGGACAAGAGACGCTGATGTGATGTGAGGTTCTGACTTTTTTTTTAAAATTAACGGTGAATGGTAAACAGACCTCCAGCGGTCATCAGTCTTCTGTTTTTAAAACTTGTTTATTTTTTTTAAAACCATGGGAGGATTTCTCCTGGTTGGGCTTCTTCCTGTTGGGTCTAAATGTCAAAATCTTTTTCATTTCTTTTCTAGCTTTTGAACATTCATGTAATGTGGATGGACAAAGCATCCGTCAGCTTGTGTCTGAGCCCTTTTCTAAAGATTTTAGAGAAACGTTATAGCATCTTTGCATCCAATGTTTGAATTGCAGTCTAACATTTGGGAATGAGATGTCTTTTGGGGCTTTGGAAATGTGTTTTACATGAATGTTGTGGGAAGAGTGACCAATCAAAGGTTGTTAAAATGGTTACGACATTGTTAATCCACTTTGACCTATTTCAAGTCTAACTTGTTTATTTTGATTTGAAAACGAAATTTTTTTACTTGTAATTTGCTTCAAATTAAAGTTGAGCTGTGAGTGGAAATGTGTTTTTATTCCTGCTAAATCTTTGAGGTTTTGCTTATCAAGCAGTTTCCCTAAACTTAATTGTGAAATAAAATGTTTCCTTGAGGCTTACACTATGAACATCCAAAATATTCTACACAAACCTTTATTTTGAAAGTCACAACAGTGAAAGGATAAAAAATGAAAAATGCAATGTCTTTTACAAAAATAACTCCTCATGCATGAAATAAAACATTTTAGTAACCGTTCCTTTACAAATGATTCTTCTCCCTCCTTTCTTGGAAAATTGAGTTCACCACAAGAGTTGCCCGTCCATAAAAACGGCTAAATACTTCAGAGCTTCACTCCTGGTCTGCCAAATCATTTTGTTCAAAGTACCTGTAAGGAAAAAAAAATCTGTCAATGTCATGTATATAAAGTTAATATGGATTTGTTTTTTTCTGTCCCAAATTTTAAGGCTAGAGTAAAATGTACACTGCCTTGAAAAACTATTAGCTCTACGTATGTGAACTGTCTACATCCCATTCATAATCTATAGTTTAACAATCTGTCCATTCAGCTTCACACCGTCCAAACTAGGGCTTTGCAACCAGAGGCCCTGGAGACACGTAGCTCTCTAGATAAAGAAAATTATTAAAAAGTAGTAAACTAATGCAAACTTCATTCACATGGCCTAAACTATTCTAAAGTTTCTACAATGTTAAATACATTTTGTGGAGTCCTGTTGAAACATGAATCTGTCTTTTCTAAACGGACTAAAGTTGGAAGCATCGAATTAAGCATCTCTGTATTCTGAAACTAACTGGAATTAAGAAGCGGGGGCAAGTCAGCTGCTGGAAAGGATTTCCAATCCACATCAATAGAAGTGGAAGCAGCCTACGTGACTATTGACCTGTGGCCATGAAGTTGATCATGAAAGTCTGACTTGAGTTACTTGAATGTCTGAGGGAATATTTTTAGAACTGAAGTATTTTTAGTGCAGTTTATGTGAGGTTACCTGGCAGCCAGACAGATGAGGAGGTTGAGGTGAGCGAGTCTGTCGTCATCCTGGCTTTCCTGTACAGCAAATAAACAATCATTTAAACAGAATAAAACATTTATACAACTTACTGTTAGGATCTAGAAAAATAGAAGGCGCTGTGTATTGATTTAAAAATGTGATCAATCTGTAGATGAATTACAAATGGAATCTGTAATTGCAGTATAAAATACATTATTTAGAAACAGCCTTTAAGTATCTCAAGATGAAAGCAAAACGGAAAAGATACAGTAAAAATAATTTCTGAATGGACTTAGTTTCCAGTCTTAAATCTGTATATATATATTTTTACGATGTAGGGAATCCAGTGTGGGTTTTTAGGCAAGACCCTTTGCGCTGTTCCCTATCAGGGTCTCCCTGTGCCTTGAAAATACAGGGTTGTGTGGGGAAGGGCATCCAGCGTAAAAACTGCTAAACCGCCTGTGCAAATTCAGTGAAAGCTGATTCGCCGTTTCAGCCCCTAACAGGATAAGCCGCACGGGGAACAGAAAGGACTGTAAAACCCAAAGCAGTGTGAAAGTCTTACCAGAGTGCTGCGGAGCTGGGCACATCTTCTCGCCAGCTGGCGGATGGAGGAGTGTGCTTCAGGCAGCAACGGCTTCTCCAAGCAGGCCAACAAAGCATACAACCAGCAACCCTTGGAAAACAAAACAAACGTTTATAAAACAGCAGAAAAATCCCATATTTAAACTTCAAGTATTTGCTTTTCTATGTGGGAAAGCTAATAAATACATCTGTCTTTTAATACCGCTTGAGTATTTTCAGATCATTTTGTAGCAGTTTATGTGGACTAAGAACAATTCACACTTTAAATAATAAGCTGTAAAATAAATCAACAGGAAATCTAAATAACTTACCAACTGAGGGACTAGTTCATGTTCTTCAAACCAGCTAATAAGAACGTCCAGCACCATCAGAGCTGTCGACTGAACACAAAAGAACATCCGTCATCACTTTTTCTCTTTAAGCAACTGAATCTCCACAAATTCACAAAGGAGAGAGACATTCACCCTTATGGACAGAATGTCAAACATGCTTATGGATAGGGAAGAGGGTGAGTTGTATGTGGGAACTGTTGGCATGGAAAAACCCCACCCCACAATTCCTGTCATCCATGTGTACAGACTTACAGTTTGCCCATATCCCATGGATGAAAAATGGTCATATATGAATATACGTGGAAAAAATGAAAAAAGTTGTGGTCTTTACACGGAACTTTTCACAGATCCATTACCAAAAACCACGGAAGAAGTACGAATAAACCACGCAAAAAACGCATAAAATCAATATGGAAAATGAACCGTGCGTGATTTTTGCGCTGTTTACATCCAATTCATTCGTGATTTGTGTCTCAATTATGTAATTTTAAAGTGATATGTGCACCGTATACGCGATTTAAAAGTTATACATCAGTGGCACGTGTGTAAAAAGTCTGTTAGATATATGTGGAACGGTTGAGGAAAGACACAAATTTGTATGTGCAGATTTACATAATAATTGTGTATAAACTACGTAGAACACGCATGTACTGCGGAATTTCTTAATGGACCAAAATATATAAACTACTCAAAACTGAATTCAAATAAAGACCAAAATTTCATGAGGAAAATGCCAAATTTAAGTAGTGGCTATTTGACATTCAAGGCCAACCCCCCCCCCAACACAGACACCCCTTGCGGGTGAGTAGCTCGGTTGGTAAGGTGAAAGCTACCACGCAGGGAACCAGGGTTCGATTATGGGAGGGGAATTAATGGTAATGGGGCAATTACCATATCAATAGCGAGCAATTAAACATGACCCAGTGAGGGCCCTTAGGCAAGACCCCTAAACGCTTCTGCCTCCCAAGCGCGGTTCGGCTGCAGCTCACCGCTCCCCCCAGGGGATGGGTCAAAATGTGGAGAAGAATTTCCCCATTGTGGGATAAATAAAGTATCAATTATTATTATTATTGTTAATATTACTGTTGCAATAATGATGGCAACCAATATTGGAGCTATGCAGACATACAGTTTTGAGCCAGATGCCAGCTCGGACAAGGAAAACAAAGGCATGCAAGGATCTAGTCGTCTGCAAGTGGATGCACCACGATAGAGCAGAGCATGGAGCTAGTGGCCCACCCAGCGTATTTTCTACATCAATAATATAATCTTTTTTAACCAGCATTTTTCGTCTGCTCCTGATTCACATAAATAAAATAAAAAAGAAATACTCAGAAATGGAATTTGGAGCTTAATTTTGTCCTCTGTCATCATCATCCACTCATCATCTGAGTGGGTCTTTAATTCACATTTCACATCCACAAATTGAGATTTGCCAAATCCCTGCTCCTTTGTGTTTTACATTTTTATAAAGCTTATTTACTCAAAAGAAGATTCAAATTACTTTTTTTATTATCTGTCCAGTTAAAAACAATTACCTGGTTTAGTCGGCATACGATGGTCAAGAATGGAGGAAACCCAACCTGAAAACAAATGAAATAAACAGTTATATCTAGTTTTTACGTTGTCCCTCAATGTAACAAGCCTATTAAATGCCTTATTTCTGGGGCTGGAGGGGGGCAGTGGAGGCTTCGTTAGTTAGGGGGACCTGGTTGGGCGCCTGGAAGTGGGCAGGTGGGGGTACTGCATGGTCTTGGGAGAGTGTGGTCGTTGAGGTTGGGAGGGGGTCTGCCTTGGCTTGGGGAGTGGTCTTTTCAGGGGGGTTAGGGCAGGAGGAGGAGGTGCAGGAGACCCTGCTCAAAGGGCTGGTATGACTCCTCTGGTCCTGGGACGGGGTGGGGCAACCCTCTTGGGGTTTGCAGTTGCTCTGGGTGACACCTGGCATGGCTGCAGGACCTGGGGGGGTGGGCTGGTAGACCGGTTGGCTCTGTCCTCAGGGAAGGGGGTCCTCCATCAGGATGGGACTACAGAGGGTTGGGGTCAGCACTTAGACACTCATGGAGAGCCCTGGCTGGTCAAACTGCCTCGGTCAAATTGGTGCGCTTTCTTGGCTCCTCTCTCTTTATGTATGCATAAGTATGCGTGTGTGAGCTGTAGTTGTATCGTGTATGTGTTGACACGTGGAATGTGAAGATTTCACACAGGTATGTTTGTAACATACCTGTCAGCTCCTTTTGACTAACACCTACCGGTACATCTGACAGTAATGATGATACACCTCCAGCAACTTGTTGCTTTATGATTCTGAATCTACCCCCACTCTACTTTGATCATGCTCCAACTTCCTTTACCCCCCCCTCTTTCCCTCTTCAAAACAGGTATACAAACATAATCAATACAAATAAAGTTTACCCTCAAATACAGATGAGTTTATATAAATATACCCCTTGTCTGTTAGAAGATTCATGACCCCCTATTGTATCTGTTTGCTCAGCTGTTGGACAGAACAAGTTAGAAAAAAGAAAAAAAAAGTCTTATTTGAAACTTTTTGTTTCAAAACTTTGGCGTTTAAAAATTCTTACAACAGTTTAGTTGACAACCTTGCTATAGTCCAGTTCTGCCTCTGGTTTTGCATCTGTGGGGCAGGCTGATGCGCCCAAGTAGATCCTCTCTCCAATACAAAACTTCTTCCAGCCCTCCTCATCTGTAAGGTTTGGCTGTAAAAGATCACAATTAAATATTATGCAAATGAGCACCTTTGACCTTTCCTAACATTGCAGCGGGATTTTGACATCTTACCATGTGTACATTATTATCCAGAGTCTGGCTGCTCCAATGTTTTCTATTCTTGGTTATGCTCTAGTAAATTAAAAAATTAGACATTATAAGCAGAAATATAAGTGAGATATAAAAACAACACACTGTTCTTTTAGTTTTTCTTACCCGTCTCACGTCAGAAAAGTTACTGACTTGTTGTTGTTGCCAGTGAAGGCTGGGGGAGAAACCTACTGGGGGAGCGTGGCACCCAGCTACCTGAGACAGAAAATATGGTTTTCCAGATTATCATGTCTCTTGGCTGCAGACTCAACTATACATGAGCTCACCACCATTTATGCAGGAGACACAGACAAAGCCTTAACAAATAAAGATTTGACCAAATAAATAGATTTTCACTTACAGATACATGGACTGTTTGCTTCTTCTTTAGTTTCTTAGGGTCAATTTGAGCAACCACCACCTCTGGACACATGGACGCTTCCAACCTACATCACAAGGAAGTGAGGGGTCACTGGAAAGCACAGCTAATATCTTCTCTTCAATTTCTAAAACGTGTCATTCACAGATGTTGAAATCAATAATCTTTTAATTAGAATTGTGGACAGTAACATATATAATAAGTTGAATTTCTTGCTGCTAAGTCTTTTTGGAATTCAACCATGGGTGATTTAAATTGGGAAAAGGCTAATACTTCTGTTCATAAATGCTGTATTAATATTAAAATAAAATAAAAAAGGTTTCATTTTGCTTTTTACCCAGTTAAAGATACACTAAGAAGATTTAAAATAAACAGAACAGTTGTGTTTTTTGCCAATCAAGTCAGGAGACCATTTTTCATTTATTTATTCTTTCTATGTACACTAAGCAATTTTGGTCTAAACTGGGAGAATTTATAACCACAAAATTGAATATAACTCTCTGGATTATTTTTTAATGTTATATTATATTTTTAATTACATTGTTTGTCCAAAAAGGTAAGTTTTGTTACTGAACTGTTTATTATTTTTGGGATGGGACATTCCTCATTCATACATGTAAGCAGTCCAATTCACAAATGTGTGTGTTTATACCTGGACTTTAAATCATATTACGAAACAATAGAACACATGCAAAATATGAGGAACATTTGATATTTTAAAGAAACGGCATATTATATTTAATTTACTTCATATTTTATGTTCAAAAATAATTGGACTTTAACTTATAGTATTCTACTCAGTTAATACAATAAGTATTGTTAATAAAGTTTGTTGAAAAGAACCAACAGAAAACACTTAAAGATACAAAGTGGAGAGCTAATTCCACGGTTCTATACATGGACTGTTAATAGGAACTTTGGTTTTATACCATTTTTGCTATCAATGCTTTGCAATTCCAAAGCATTTTAATTATGAAAACACTGGCTTTCCACTTTAATGAGAACAGAAGGGAGGACTTACTGGACCTGTCGCAAGTACTCCTGGGGGTTCCTCGGTGGACCGCTGAGGTCTACGTGCTCGGTGTCTTGTCCTAACTCCACCGGAAGCAGCCTTGGCATTAATTCCTCAACATCCGACTTCATTTTCCGCTAATAATGTCAAACTCTTAAGCGAAATCAGGACATTAAAACGAAGACTGGGCAGAAGCTAGTATTTACTGTTGTCCAACAAGCGCCATTTTGTTTGCAAACTAGATGTGATGACGCCAATTTTGTGCGCGAGGCGAGATTTGTTTCCATAGTGACGTGACAGCGCCTGAAACTTTGGCAGCGACGAGGAACGAAGTCCACGAGCATTTTATGTTGCGCTGTCACACATTTAAACACGTTTATTTTACCTCAATTCAACCGCAGAAGCTGTTTAATAAATAAAAAAAATTCAAATAAAGTTGGTGAATGGAAAAAATAAACTTTTGACAATAGAGCTAAAGTGTTTTGTTCCGCAATCAGGTTACAAGCAACGTTGTTAATTATTAGCTTCATGCTAGCCTTATATCTTATCTCCATTCTTTCGTTTACCACTAGTGAGGTTTCATGAGTGAAACAGCACAGAGTCAATGTCCACTTTCCTGCACAGCTGGTCAAAGGGATTTCTTCTCAAATATGGGAGTTTTCCTATGATACACTCCAGCTAAAGCACCCAAAATGGATGTTTCCCTGCTACATAAATTCTGTTGGATTGTGGGTCTAACGTTTGTGATTTTGCCTCTTATAAATCCAGGAATGTTATCCGACTACAAGATCTGTGGAGATTCTGAGTGTGAAAGTAAGTCCAAACATTTGTGTCAAAGTAGTTTGAAGTTCCTAAAAAATACTGTCATATTTTATGCATGACTTTAGCTTAGTTGGTTTATTAAAGACTTTTTAATCATGTTATTGCAACTGATCACTTGTGTTTCTGTTTGCTGGTGTTTGTGTGTGTAGGCCTAATGAGCAGGGTTCAGGCCATAAGGGACCACAAGAGTAACGACTGCCGTTTTCTAAGCTTCAGACGTGGAGATATCATTTTTGTCTACCACAAACTTACAGGAAAAAGGGAGGATCTTTGGGCAGGCAGTGTATGTCCAAGTTTCATCTCTTTTATATCTCTGTCGCCTCCTTATCATGAAACCTTAATGTAAAGTGTCCCTTATCCAAGGTCTTTGGTTGAACAAAACAATATTCCTTATTATACAAAAAGCCTTAGTGTTTATTTGGGATGCTGACATCTTTGACTTTCATAAAACCGTTGGATGGAAGAGTTTTATTTTGAATGTTTAAATATAGTCATATTTAAACTAATTTGAAAATTCTGTTAGAATTTAATATTTTGATGCCTGTTATTGTACTTTCGAAATGACAATAAAATTGAATCTAATCTAATTTTTGGGTTTTTGACCTATTAAATATGAATTAGATTTTGATTTCTTTAGTTCCAGAGCATCTTATCAAAAGCTTGTTGCTTTTCAGTATTTAAGTTTCACATATCTCAGAAAAGTAAGATACCAGAACTAAGCAACTTTTAAAAATATAAACATTCCCAGAACTTCTAACTTTTAGATTCTTGGATCTAAAAATCAAAAGGACCAACATTTGTTTTAATCTCCAAAGAAAAAAATGACACACTCTTATTGTGGTTTTGTAGTGTCTTTTGCCATAAAAGTAGAATTAATGGATAAAAAAAGTCTTAAAACTTTAAAAGATAATATAAAAGCAATAATTCCAATCTTAACCCAATGGAATATTCAACATCAAAATAACTGTCTCCTTTTTTTACTTTATTTTTCCTTTTATATTCACTTTTAATGCTTGTTGGTGTTTGTTGAGGGAAATTCACTATAGTGTTTTTTAAAAATTCAGATTGACAAACAGTTTGGCTACTTTCCAAAGGATGCAGTACAAGAGGAGCAAGTTTTTGCAACCATGGAGACAGCAGTGGAAACACAGGTAATTTAAATTATAATCATCTTAAAAGACTTAAACCAGATTTTTTTTAACTACACTCAAAGTAACAAACATATTTTTGTACATTTCTACCAAGTTCTGATACCTAAGATGTTGTTTTCATTTTTCCTGCAGAAATCGGATTTCTTTTGTATGGATGAGTTTGGCTACCCCATTGATTCGGATGATGACAATAGTCAGGAAACCCCAAAACAGGAGTCCAATATCAATGTTATCACTAAATATTTGCATGAAACGAATCCTAAAGGCCCCCTGTCCTCTGATGAGCTCTCAGCCGAATCATCAGTTCCAGCACAGCAAATAGACGTCCCAAAGACACTTGGGGATGAAGTAGATCCACCTGAAGAAGTGCATGAGATTCATGCAGCCTCGAGCAAACAAGGTGGGTCTGCCTCCTCTTCCTGGCTGAGTTCCTCAGTGACAGGATGGTTTGGTGTGGAGCAACTGGACGAACTGCCAAAAGGAGAGGGTGAAGATGAGAAGACAGAAAACAAGGATGAAATTTCACTCACCTCCTCTGTTAAAGGATGGCTGGGTTTTGAGAGAAACAGTGAACAAGACAATGCAGATAAAAGTGTGACAATCCCAGACCAAACAACCGACACCATAGCCTCGACTGTGACTGGTTGGTTCAGTTTTGGGGGCAAGAAAAGATCAGACGATGAAAAAAATAAGCACGATGGAGTAGAAACAGATGAAGGGGTTGAACCAGCTGAGAAATACAGAGGCAGACGGATGTCTTTGGACCTGGAAGGAAGTCAGCTACATGAAGAAGAGAAAACTGAGATGGGAACGCTAGGCTGGTTGGGAAGCAAGCTCTCAAGTGGGATGGGATATGGATTGACTAATCAGAATGCAGGTGAAGAAAATAAGGAAAAGGAAAAACAAGAATATCATTTTTGGCCAAATACAGGAATTGGGGACATGTTGGGCTTTGGAAAGGAAAATGAGAAAGTAGATCAAGATATAAAAAGAGAGAAAGAGCAGGGTAATGCCTTAGAAGAACCACTGGAATCGCAGAATGTAGAGACAAAAGTACTGGAGGCTCCACAGATGGATGAAGCAAAGACTGAGACCAGCAAATTACCAAAGGAGGAAGGTGTTCTAAAGGATCCATATACCCAATCTCCAGAGGATGTGAAAGTTGACAGCACTGATATTGACAATTACAAAGTAGATAATGAAGATGCATTAGAGAGAAATGAGATCAATCTTCAAAGGAATGAAGATGAACCCCAGGTTGATGAGCTTAATGAAAAGTTCCAGATGAATGCAGAAATGTCATCTTTGAACAGCAGCATTTCTCTAAGAGAGAATAAAGAGAAATATGACTCAGAAGAAATCCAAGTGAAAGAAAGTAGATCTGAAGAAGTAGTCAACAAGGGAAAGGAGATCTTTAAATCGGTGAAAAATTGGGAGCAAGATACTACCAATGATCTTGCAGATGAAGAAGTTACTGCTACAGATAATAATCCAGATTTTTTTAAATCATCTTGCAGGCAATTAGGGAATGAAGAGAGTTTTCACGAATTATTGTCAAACTCCTTAGGAAGATCTGAAGGTAAAGATGCACAACAGAACGAGAAAAATGAATTTGTCAAAGTCACAACTAAAGAATACAGCCCAGCAGAATCCACAGATATAGAAAGCAAAAGTAGTGACGATAAAAATGTAGAAGGTAAAGATTTCACTCAAAAAGAGAAAGCAATAGAGGAAAATCAAGTCGGTGGTGATACAGAGGCAGCAACTGAACTCATCCAAGACGATGTCAGTTTTACACCTGATGATAAACTAAATTTAACAACTATATATAGTGATTCCTCAGACACAGGGAGCCATCAGGACAAGTCTCAAATTGAAGTAGAAGCAAAATCAGTATGGAGTAGTCGTAAGGAATCTGGATCATCCATTTCTGCTCAAAATGATGAAAGTCTGTCTGAATATCCCTCAAAGGAGAATGATGGGAAAGTGTCTCCCAGTGATAGAACATTAACAATATACAAGGAACCAGCTGTTAATAGTATTAACAATGAAGAAATGACACATCCCCATGAGCAAGTGGAAAAAGAAACTTTAGGCTTTGGGGAAGATGTTTTGGGTCAGAGTGACTTAAAATCAACTCCAAGACCGGAAACAGAAACAAAGAAAATTGAGATGTTAAGGGGAGAGATAGAAACAAACGAGAAAGGAAACCATTCAAAAAAGGAGGAGAAGCAGCAGGAACTAAATGGTGACAATGAAAAAGTGGATGAAATGAAGGATAAACAACAAACAGACATGGAGGGGAAGAAAAAGGAAGACAACATGGAGTTGGAAGTGAGAGGGAAAAAAATGGAAGCTACAATGGAGGAGGAAAAGGAAACATCAGCAAGTAAAGATGAAGAGGTAGCAGAGCTAGAGGAAGAAGAAGGACACCAAGTGAATAAAGTGAAGCAGAAAGTTGAGCAACATGCAGATAATGAGAAACAGATGCTGCTGAAGGAAGAACAGCTGGTGATGTTGGAGGATAAGATGGAATATGAAGAGGCAAATAAAAAAGAGGAGGACGAAAAGAAAAACCTACAAAATGTAGAGATGGAAAGGATTTATAGTGACAGAAGTACAAAAGCATTGGACACCAATCAGAAGGAAGGAACAGGCTTGTCATCCACCGCTGGAACAGTAACAGAGTCTGAAAACCAAGAGTTGGAAATCGAGAAACAAAATAAGAAAGAGACTCAAGATGTTAAAGAAGTGATTAATAAAAGAATGGAGGTGAAGGAGGTTGATGACAAGCGGCAGACGATACCTGTGGAAGCTGACCCCCTGAAATGTCCAAATTGTCCTGAGGAACAAGAGAGTGCAGTCACTGAAGAACATGAGGAGGCAGGACGATCAGCAGATGACATGGTGGGAGTAGAAGGACAAGAAGATCGAGGAGATGATACTGGAGAGAGGCAGGTTACAGAGTCAAGAGGGAATGATGACTCGGAAATGCAAGGTATTAAAATCGATGGTTCAACATCTGGAAGTAAAGTTCACAGTGATGGAGGGGAACCTTCTGAAGCCCCCTTTGACAAAGCTGACAGTCAAACTAGCCATGTGTCAGAAGAATATAAGAGGGGTTTGAGTACGCATGAAGCAGCAGAAAGTGAAACCAAAGAAACCTTTGGTCTTTTCAGAAAGGCTTTTAGCTTTTTTAGACAAACACCTACCTCTGACTCAAATGAGTTGGTTGAACTAACCAATACTTTCAATAACAGTTCAGGTGAGACACCAGAGCAACTAATGCAAGAACCACCCCCAACCACTGATTCCCCCCAACCTCAACAGGTGAGCACACCCTCCCCAACGGAGCAGCTTCATCCTCCCTCTGCAGAAATCAACATTCTCCATGCAGCAGCCTTGACAACAGATGCACCTCTTGAAAGAAAAACCCTCACAGGACAGTATAATAACCTCCTCCACCACATGAACATGGATACGTTAACTGTTCTGACGGAGCTTTTTGGGCGACACAGGTTGGAGATTTTAAATGGCATTTTAACAAGTCCAGAAGCAGAAACTGAGAAAGTGGATCTGTCCATACTGTCAGATATGGAAAGTTTTCTACAATACCACAGAGAGATTCTGGTTTCTTCCAGCGTGAGGACTGCTGATGCCACACAGGAGGACAAAGAAAAGACCAGAACCCTTGTTGCACTTCAGAAGATAGAAATGTTGTTGAAAACTGTCAAAAAGACTTCAGATATTAATAATCATAAAGGTATATGCATTATTTAATCTACATTGTCTTAAAGTTCCACTCCGATCAGCTTCTACGTCCCAGCTACAAGCTTTTTCAAACTGCATTTTTTGTCTGCTCCTGATTTACAACAAATTGAATAAAGAAATATTCAGAAATGCAATTTTAAGCAGAAGTTTCTTTATATATGTCCTCCATCTTGAAAAAAATGCTACATTAACATGTTAAAAACACCCAAAAGTCAAATTTCATCGGAGTGGGTCTTTAATCATAATAGCTGCTACAAATTCTGCATTGACTTAGTTAATCTAGTGGTTTTGATTTCATTTTGCTTCAATAATTATAACGTCTTTTTGTTGTTTGCAGCTGAGAGCGTCTGTGACAGCACGTCATGTTCCGCTGAAGACATAGACAAAAATGCAAACATCCAAGATTTATCTGCAACCCAGGATGACAACATTCCCAGAGAAGAACAGATGGTAGAAGAGAAAGCCAATGGATTCATGGACAAGGACATCGTTAATAAGAGAAATTCAGTAGAAAAAGAAACGGGTGAAAAAAGAAGAAATGAAGAGAGACAGTCACATCCTCACTCTCAGACTTGGGGAGGTATGTCACAGCAAAAGCTATATAAATGCTTTTAGATTAACCAATCAACAACCAAAACAACAACTTTTGTGATGTTTAAAATACCAGTAATTATTTTTATTCAGTATTATAAAAACTGTTAACAGTGATTGCCTTGTTATTTTTTCTCTCCAATTTTTTACTCAGTAATTATTCCACATTGTGACAACAGACGTTAATACAGTTTAAAACCTCTTTAATTCCAGGAGTGATGAGGCACATCGTGGACCTACTTCATCATGTGAAAGTGATCATTCTTTGGCTTACCATGCAAGTAAGAGGAAAAAAATCAACTTTTATTTGTAATAATGTAAAGTCCAGATAATATTTTCTTTATCTCCAAATAATGCTATGATGCTATTCCAAACATGCCTTTTTTTATTTTTAAGAAATCACTACATGTAAGATGAATACAAGTTTTTGTAATCAATGCTTTTTTTCTTTTACCCGATAACATCACGATGAACCATATTTGCCTAATATTTGGCATTTAAAATACAGTTTAAACACATTCACGTGTTCATTAGATTTAAGAAAATAAAGTGTGAGGCTGTGAAGACTTTGTTTCATTATAACAAAAAAAATAAAAATCATAAACAGAAATATAATTATTAATACTATATTCAAAGTTTAAAAGGGCTTTGGATGAAGTTCGACAATTTATCGAGGTCAATCCCCTTTTTTTAAATTCAGTCTAATCTTATGTTTATACAGTTTTTTTTTCTTTTTACAAAATTACAAAAAATAAACACTGAAAGCCACTGAAAACAATCAATTATGGTAAAAGAAAAATGTTTTTAAATACCTATTAATTAATCCTGTAGAGTCTCTTTTATCTATTTATTATATAACCTATTATAATTGCTTTGAATTTTTTATTTATTGACCATTTTCAATGTCAGCTATTCCATATCTGAATTCCTCTTGTGGCGGAAATTATACGGCCCCTCGTAGTAAAGTGTAGCATTTGATCTCACAACTGATTTCATAAACATATTTGATCTTCTCAGACTGTATTTATTTCTCTAAGATGGAGGAGACACTGGACGTGCTTTGGTAATTGGTTATTTTTTTATTTTCATTTTTTATTTGTCAAACAGTGAATTAGTTGGCTTTTTATAGATGATCGGGTGATTATTCTTATGGCTATTTTTAAAATTTTTCTTTTGAAGAAAAGCAGCGTTACTGTCGTTTTATATATGTTTTCCCACACCTCAGCATAATAGATCGTGTATGGAGTACATAGAACCCCGGTAAAATAGAAATATAACATTTTCGTGAAATATAATCAAATAGCCGACTCAGATAACAATTGTGCACTCAATCTACGATATCATCCTGAGTCAGTCATACACCCCATAATATCTATTTTTAATTCAGAGCCGTGTTGGTCTTGATAGAAAGTGTGTAGACATATGTTTGCACTACTGCATCTTTTTCTTTTAAACATTGCTTAACGACATCTTCAGCTGTCTGGCATTCAGATTTGCCCTCGTCTTGATTGTTGGCCTGACTAAACTTGATCAGCACAACTGACAACTGAGTACATAACACTGTGAGCCAGCTGGCTTTCAACTAAACGAATGGGAGTGTGGGTTACAGGTATCAGGAGTAAGTGGTAATTGTGTCTTTAGAGAAATAAAAATTGGATGATAAGGATTGGGTCTGGATGGCTTTAAGCTTTCAACTTGTTTTCACATTTATTTAGTTTAATTTATTACAATACAATGGTTCCAGGTTATAATCATCACAAAAATGTGTATATCTTTGTCCATAACATTTATATTTATCATATTTAACAAATGTATTGAAAGTAAGTTATATCGTGGGAGATTTTTTATCTGTTAGTAAAGTATGGTTTAGTGATTGGCACCTGTTTCCTCTGGTGTCACTATGAAAAAGATCCGACTTGCTAGTGTGGCATTTTACAATTGGTGACGTTAGGATCATACCATATGCACAAGGGGGGGGGGGTGTGAAGTCCTCGCTCACTTTGTAAATCCGTAACGTTTTGTGTATGCTTTATGTTTTTCAAAAAAAAAACGTTTACATATTATTGATTTTAAAACGTTAGAGACTGAATTCAAAAAAATAAAAGCAAAATGAATGATCTTAAAAAGCAAGTTTTACATGTTGCTCCTCCCTACGAGGTGAAGTGTTGTGGTATATGCTTGACGGTCACTGTTGTGAATAGGGTAGGATTCGCCGTTAACCCAGCTGACAGCTCTACTTTCTACTCTGTATGAATACAAATATTTTTAAAAATACAGATCCCATGAAATCATTCTGACATGGAGAGACATGATTCAGCAAGTGATCAATTGGCCGTCGACTTCCAAGAGACGGCAGAAACTTTCTACAGTATCGCGGTGGAGAAAGTGAAAGATGTATGTATTATGAGGCAGGTTTTGTTAGCTCAGTTAGTTAGCCGAACAGGAGAAATAACGTAACGGGCTGTCTTGTATCCGAAAACACTTAGTTGGTCAATCTGTAAGAAAGTCCTCTTGAAATTTCTGCCTCTAGTGTGCTGCTAATATCTTCCAATATTGTACTTTTAGTTTTTAGCGTTTTAATTATTGTTAGCATGGTTAGTAGTTAGCTGTTTCTTATGCTGAATTGTGGTTAATTCACTTTATTCTTTTCTGCTTCAGTATTCTTTTGGATATGTATCAGAATATTGATACATTTGTACGTGTTGGGATATTTTGGTCGTATTTCTGTACAACATTTTGGCCATGAAACAGCTTGAATACTTCAAAGTAAATGCTAAAGTTACTATCAAGTGGTTATCCAAACAAAGAATTTGTCTAAATAATGAGGATGATTGAAATATTATGAAAAATTGTTGGAGGAATGGGTTTTTGTTAATTCCAAAAAAGGATTCAACAGAGGATTCACCTACATTTCAACCATAATTATAGCCAGTTGTGTTGAATAATTGTTCTTAGAAACATAAATACTGTCAAAATTTGACCTGCTTTTCACTCTAACCTTTTTTCAGTAAGTTTTAGCTTTGACGTTTGTAAGGATTGTTTTAATTCATTATTTTTCATGCAAACCACTTTTGAAGCTACATTTTTCTCTCTCTCTCTCTTCCAGGTTGTATCATCGCTCCCAGAGGACATTAGGCCAGGGCCAGACCTGCATGGTGTGCCTTGGGAGCCGGTCATCATAACATGTTTGGTTGGGCTGGTAACAGTCCTGTTGTTTATGTGTAGATGCTACAGCTCTGTGAGTTCACAACATTGCAACAATGCATATTTTTTTTTATTGGCAACCTCAGTGACTACTTCTTTTACATGTCTGCTTTTTTTACTTCACTGCAGGTGAAAAGCAGAATTTATCTAAGTAAGTCCACACAATGTATAACCTTGTTACAGTTTTTTTCACAAAAGATTATCAGCGTTCTGTTTGACTATCTTATGATAATAATAAAAAAAAGTCTTCTCTTTCTAGGTAAGGAGCGATGGATGGCAGAGCAGGTTGCTCAACTGCTCGATGAGAAGTGTAAAGTCCTGGAAACTCTCAGTCAGTGTCAACAAGAGGTGAGTGCTCTGGGCAGGTTGGTTACCGCTCGCTGTCTGGGAACAAAACGACCAGCAGTCACATAAGACTAGGGGCTATTAAGCTAAGTTCACACCGGGTATTTGATGCACGTACCAGAACGGGCTAAATGTGGGTTCTTGAACGTAAGTACAGCCAGTGTTCACACTGGAGAAGGATGGAGAGGCTTTTTTTTTCAATTTTTTATATATTTTTAACCTTTACTACTGTTTACCAAAGGATGTCTGCCACCTGCAGCTGGAAGAGGCTTAGAAGTTCACCTCTAAGTTGGGGGGGGGGGGGGGGGTATTGTTGGCGTGGGGCAACCTCGCCCCCCATTTTCCTCCCCGTTGTGGAGCAGAGCAGGGAGCTTGTGGCCAGCCCCGTGTATTTTTTTAAGTTACAAATAAGGTCTTTCTCAAATAAAATGTTTTCATCTGCTACTGATTAACTACTATTTAAATGAAGAAATACTTAGAAATGCAATCGTAAGCTAACCGTCATTTTCTTTTATATTTCTTTACATACTATATAAGTTCTCAATCATGAAAAAAATGCCGCAAGAACATATTAAAAACACCAAAACACAATTTTCATCAGATGGGTCTGAACAGTGAAGATCTTCCCTATTTTGAATTGCAATAGTTAATATTAACTGGGGCGGCACAGTGGCTTATGGGTAAGCACCTTCTCCTCACACTGTGAAGACGCTGGTCTAAATCCCAACTGGTCCCCCCACATGTGGACACCCCCCCCACACACACACACACACACACACCCCCACAGCACAAAAACATGGCTTATAGGTTGATTGAAGATTATAAATTGTGCCGTGTGGCCCTGCAGCTGGTCTCGCCCCAGCAACCCTGCAACTGTTAAAGGGGGCCCCGTATGAATATGAACTAGTTATGGTATGCATATATTTGTGTTGATTGTACTCCTCACTACGATTTATATTCTTCTGACGTGTTCTCCCCAGTATGATGACCTGGAGGTCTCCTTGAGGGACAGTGGTGTCCGGGCCCAGGCTGAAAAATCAGAAAATCTAAAGGTAAGGCGAAGGAAAACAACAGTAAGGTGACATTTGGTATTTTATAACAACTCCATTTTTATGTATATATTTACACATTGAGATGCAAGATTTCTTTATGTTTGGGAGACGTGTTCAGAAGAGGATAATGTTTTTATAATAAGCTGATTTAAATTGAAAGAAATTGTAGTTCTTCCATAAAAAAGTTATTTTTAGGCGAGACAGCGATGACCACTGTCACCTCAATTTCCTTTTTCTGTCTGAAGATTATTAGGATATACATATGTAAAAAAAAAAATTGGTCTTTATTGCATATTTAGAGTGACTGAAAGAGAAAGTCACCCCTAATTTTTACATGGTCTTTTGAAACATTTTTAAAATGTTATATTTAAATCATTTGAAGAAAGTTTTTTTTGTTTTGTTTTTACATTGCCTTTTTTATTATAATTGGTAAAAGTGCTAAAAGGCTCAAATAAGTAAAACGCTTCCAATAATACAGAAATTGTTTTGAAGAGTCAAACGTGTCTGACAACCTTCTTTTGTCTTTTAAAATGCAGCTCAAAGCCAAGCAGTTAGAAAACGCTAAAACTGAGCTGGAGAAGGATCTGGAAGAGTTTAAAGATCAACTGGACCTGCAAAGGGAACACAGGACAGGGCAAGAAAAGAGGGTAAAGTTTTTTTCTGGTGTGTTTCAACAGGTGTGCCGTGGGAAATGACCCATTCACTGATCTAAAAAACATTTCCCATCTCCAGGATATCAGCTCTGTGTTCATCCAAACATAACTGATAAAACACTGAATAGTTAGGAATATGAAAGATCATAAAATACTTTTTTCTTTCTGTTTATTTGATTCTATTAGACATTTTGATAAGAATGACGGTACCACCATGTAGCCGTAGCTTCAGCCCTGTCTCTGACAGGTGTCTTTTATATAGATAACAGGTTTAAACAGGAGGACAGAGGACCCTCTTACAGAAGAAGTTACAGGTCTGTCTGTGACGGCCAGAAATCTTTTGTTTGTAGATGACCAAATCTTTATTTTCCACCATAATTTGCAGATAAATTCTTTAAAATCAAACACTGAAAATTTTTTTTCCTCATTTTGCCTCTCGTAGTTAAGGTATACCTGTGATGAAAATTACAGGGCTCTCTCATCTTTTTAAGTGGGAGAATTTGCACAAATGGTGGCTGACTAAATTATTTCTTGGTCTTAATTCAAACTTCGTTGGATCAGGAGTAGATGAAAGACGGATGCTTGAAAATGCTCAGACTAACGGCCTGAAATGGATGTGGCAAAGTCTCCTCTCCCCTTGGCTCGCAGACGCTCAGGTGTGGAAGACACTATGAGCTGCCAACACTCGTGCTGTAGCAAAAAATGTACAGCTGGATTGATTCAATATTGGTCATTGTTATTTTTGTGCTACTAATATTAGCTCAAGGGTATAAGCTCGTGGGTGAGAGTGCAAACAGAGCTTTAAAACATGTCTTTAGAAAACGACAAAGGCTTTTTGATTTTGGCTAAAAACGTCGACTTTAAAAGACGATTTCAAGATTTAAAAAAAGTTATGGTTGGAATGGAACCTTAAATGACAATGGTACTTCAACTCCTTTTGTTGACTGAGTGTTCAACACAACATTTTTACTCTTTTTTTTCTTGTTTAATTGCTGTTTTTCTAGATTGCCTCACTCGAGGAGAGCATGAGAGGACTGGAAGAAGAAGCCAAAGAACTCCAGTCTCAGGAAGAGCAGGTACAGTGTCCCTGATATCTACGTTTCTTTTAATTCAAGACCCATTATCTTTCCATCTATTAAAGAAGCATTCCCAGTGTTTTTGTTTTAATAATGATTATGCTATTTTGTAGGCAAAAAAAAAGTGTCATTTTGTGGGACATAGTTTCTGCAGAGCAGCACTAGTTCATATGAAATTCACCTTTTAGTTGTGACCAGGACTGCTGGCGCAGAAGTAACTCTACCCCACTCATCATCACCCATCTGTTTACACACTGTCCTGCTAGCCTAAAGTGCCTCACACCCACAAACTAACATTACTGGTGAGCTATTGTTGGAGCTGTCCAGCACAAATGTTTTGAGCCAGTTGTCAGCTCGGACAAGGAAGACTTTCATGGATCTGCTTGTCTACGAGTGGATGCATTGGAATGGAGTGGAGCAGGGAGCTTGTAGCGTCAGCGTCTGCTCCTGATTCACAGGAAATATACTCAAAATTGCAATTGCACGCAGAATTTTCTGCCGCTATCATCAGAAAATTGTGACAAGAGCATGTCGAAACATCAAAAAGACCATTTTCATCAGAGTGGGTCTTTATTTATATTTAAACATACTATTTTAATCCTCATGGGTTATTAATAAAGTAAGGGGGAAAGAAAACTTTCTTGTCTGTTTTAACTCTCTCTTTGTTTTTGGTCTGCAGGCACAGACCACTCTAAAGATATTCAACATGAACAGTGACAGACTCCAGAGGAACCTGGAAACAGCAGAAGAGGAGAACAAACTGCTACAAGAGACCAACATGCATGTAGGATACTTTTTCATTCAATGACCTTCCAAGGAAGGTCATTGTTTTTTGCTCTATTAGCCTTGTCTTTTTCACATGTGTAGTGTATCCGACTGTATTTGATCAGAAATGTATCTAAAAAATACTGATCATGTTTATTTCTTTTGTGATTTTATGCTTGTCTATTAACCTTTTCTTTCTCTTTTTCTGTTTGAACCTGCAGTTTAGACAGGAAGTGGAGGGATGGGCAGAAAGAGTGAGTGAGTTGGAGGAGGAGATGCAAAGATGTGAGTTTGCTCACAGTGCAATGCTGCAGGATGTTGGCAGCAAAGATGAACGCATAAAGGTATGGTTGCTTCCCGCAGGTCCATCTGATGTTCTGCTTAGTACCAGATGAAAACTTTGTCTTCAAGCTGGAATTAGAGTTCTTGTTTTTGTAGTTATGTCTGCATGTGGGGGGGGAAACTACCCCAATCTCGCAAAATTCTTGTTCCAAGGACACACTGATAATATGACTGATCCATTAGAGCCAAGACTGCGTGGATTGAAAAATTAAATATTTTGTTATTTGTTTACTTCCAGACTCTTACAGATCAGCTACTCAAGATGAAGGGTTGGGATTCAGGCCTGGAGGAAGAGGAAGAGGAAGGGGAAGGAGTCGAAAAGGGGTCAACCAAGGGGAGATCAGGAAAATGGGAGAAAAGTGCAAATGAGAACCTAACAGACACACATCTTCAGAAAGTCCAGAAGCTTATTTATGCTGCTAAGGTATTTGTACATGCTGATTCTTGTGAACATTGAAGGCAAATACAAAGTTAGAATCTTCTTTATTTTCTTTCATGTACTTGCTGGGCAAGAAAGTTCTTTTTGGCGTAGCTTAATGGTTAAATAACATCACTTTGCTATGGTTTTATTAATGGAAATATCATCACTTCCTGTTGAAATCGGTGTGTGTGGCTCTGCACATTTACTGACAGGCTTTTGTTCTTTCAGTTTAGCTACAGATTATACTGTAATTTCTTTTCCTTTTTTTTTTTGGATAGCTGAACGCTGATCTTAAATCAGTGGACGAAGATAAAGACAGAGTTTTTGCCAAACTTAATGATGAAGTCAAAGCAAAGGAAGACTTGCAAGGTAAGCTTGACCCTACGTTTTTCCAAATTTTTCTGTCACGTTGAAGTTTCTTCTGAGTTTGACCAAAGATGAAGTTCTGAGACTTTTTGGAACAACATTTTCTGTGCTCATCATTTGCTCGCACAATCTTATGTCATAGAAAAGTTCACTCTAAAAGTTGTAAAAGCTGTTTTTTTTAAAACTCTAATAATCTGTTATCTTGTGAAGGAGCTTGACACATCTGGAAAAAATGTTTTAGCTTGTGGCACAAGTGTCAAAGTTTAGTCTTCAAGGGGTGGTGTTTTGATTGTTTTCTAATCAAAACCACTCCATTACAGTTTTTAAATAGCAAAACACACCTGATCCAGGTCATCTTCAGCCGGTTAGAGTCTGTAAAACCAGCAGAACAGAACCTCACGTGGACTGGGATTGAGCAGCCCTGTAATTCTAAAGACAAAGTGAAGATTTACTCGAAGATGATGGGATGTGAAATCTTAAATAAAACTTTATTTCCAAAGAAATCCGTGGACATATTTTGTGTCTATGCAGTTAAACACATACAGATGCAATTTTATTTTAATTGTTTGCCTGTTTGTTGTTTTTCTCCCTTTAAGACAGCATTAGGGTGCTGGAAAATGAGACATTGTCTCTGCAGTCTGATACTAAGATCTACTCTGAACAGGTAAATGACTTGTGATGTTGTTTTTTAAATATTTGTTTTATTAATGCTTTTTTTCCTTTTCTAATAATCTATGTTTTTTCATGTCTTCAGGTTGAACAGTTGCAACAAAAGCTCCAGATTATGACAGAAATGTACCAAGAAAATGAGCTGAAGCTACACAGGTACAGACTAACCAAAGCTACAGTACAAGGCAAAGGTTTGGACACACATTCTCAGTCAAAGAGTTTTCTTTATTTTTTTTAGGACTATGAAAATTCTAGATTCACACTGAAGGCATCACAACTATGAATTAACACATGTGGAATTATAAACATAACAAAAAAGTGTGAAACAACTGAAAATATGTCATATTGTAGGTTCTTCATAGTAGCCACCTTTTGATTTGATTACTGCTTTGCACACTCTTGGCATTCTCTTGATGAGCTTCTAGAGGTAGTCACCTGAAATGAAATGTTTTTCACTTCACAGCTGTGTCCTGTCAGGTTTAATCAGTGTGATTTCTTGTCTTATAAATGGGGTTGGGACCATCAGTTGTGTTGTGCAGAAGTCAGGTGGATACACAGCTGATAGTCCTACTGAATAGACTGTTAGAATTTGGATTATGGCAAGAAAAAAGCAGCTAAGTACAGAAAAACGAGAGGCCATCATTACTTTAAGAAATTAAGGTCAGTTAGTCCCAAAAATTGTAAAAACTTTAAAAGTGTCCCAAGCGCAGTCACAAAAACCGTCAAGCGCTACAAAGAAACTGTCTCACATGCGGACCGCCCAGGAAAGGAAGATCAAGAGTCACCTCTGCTGCAGAGGAGTTCATCCGAATACCACAGCCTCAGAAATGGCAGGTTAACAGCAGCTCAGATTATAGAGCAGGTCAATGGCACACAGAGTTTCTAGCAGCAGACACATCTCTACAACAACTGTTCAAAGGAGACTGTGTGAATCAGGCCTTCATGGTAGAATAAAGAAAGGCAACAAGCAGAAGAGACTGTTTGGGCTTAAAGAACACAAGGAATGGACATTAGACCAGTGGAAATTCGTGCTTTGGTCTGATGAGTCCAAACTGGAGATTTTTGGTTCCATCCGTCTATGCTAGTTGGACCATTTTTCAACAGGACATGACCCCAAACACACCTCCAGGCTGTGTAAGGGCTTCTTGACCAAGAAGGAGAGAGATGGGGGTTGCACCAGATGACCTGGCCTCCACAGACACTGCCAGACCTGAACCCAATCCAGATAGTTTGGGTTGAGCTGACTGGCAGAGTGAAGGCAAAAAGGGCTAACAAGTGCTAAGCATCTCTAGGAACTCCTTCCAAGACTGTTGGAAGACCATTTCAGGTGACTACTTAGAAGCTCATCAAGAGAATCCCAAGAGTGTGCAGCAGTAATCAAAGCAAAAGGTGGTGGCTACTATGAAGAACCTACAATATGACATATTTGCAGTTGTTATGTTTATAATTCCACATGTTAATTCATAGTTGTGATGCCTTCAGTGTGAATCTACAATTTTCATAGTCCAGAAACTAAAGAAAACTCTTTGAATGAGAAGGTGTGTCCCAACTTTTGGTCTGTTCTGTCTGTGAGAATTGGTTATAAATATTTCATAGCATTTTTAGTGTCAACCCTATGCTTTTATAGATTGCTGACTGTGGAAGAGAGGGAGCGTCACCAAAAAGAGGAGAAGCTGAGTAAAGCAGACAAAAACATTGTAATGGCCATTGAAGAGCTTAATAACTACAGGTATATGTCGCTGATAAAATACCAGTGAGAGCATAAGGGAGCCTCTCATCAAAGGTTAATATGCTTTTTTGTTTTAGACAACGAGCAGAAGAAATGGGGGATGAGATGAAGAAAACCAAACAATCCTACGAGACTCAGATATCAGCACATGAGAAGAAAGCTCATAATAACTGGGTAAAATGAAGTAAACCAACCATTTCCGCTGAGTTTAAAAACAAACCCTAGATTACAAAAGAGATTAGTCTTGTAATTTACAATATTCAGGTCAGTTAATGTCAACGTGATGTACAGTGCTCCCTCGCTATATCGTGGTTCACTTTCCTGCAGTCTACTTGTTTCTCCTCCTTATTAGAGCAATTTTGCATGTTTTTTTATTTTTTCAGTGCACTGTGATCTGCGTCCTGATTGGCTGTTGATTTTTGTCTATCAATCTCAGAGTCTCCTGTACAGAATGCGTATCTCATCAGATCTGTAAAATCTTCTATCGCGGTCAGGTCTTTGTTTTCATTCTGTAATACTGGAATTATTTTTCTATGAAAGTCTGAGCTTCCAGATGTTAAACAAGGAAAAAGTGCAAAAAATGTTCATCTCTGTCTCAGAAAAGTGTGTTATGTTTTACATCCTTAAATATCTGTAATCCTACTTCATGGATGTCAACTATCTTGGGTTATATTTAGAACATAACCCCCTGTGAGAAACGAGGGAGCATTGTATCTGCAACAATCTTTTCCTATTTTCAGAACACTTGAATATACATTTCCCCAAACCTAATCCATCTTTGTTTTTTTGTCAGCTGGCAGCCCGAGCAGCAGAAAGGGAGCTGTCAGACATTAGAAGAGAGAACGCCCTTCTACGACAAAAGTAAGTGTATCAAGAACCATAAAAGCAGCTGTGTATTCCTTATGCTTTGTCAAAACCAAAACTGGCGGACCCACGCTAAACTTTCACAAACACATCTGAAGAGTTTGCGATCAAATTTGTGTTAAAATAATGGCGGGCATCGTCATTATTGAGCGTGGTCACGACCTCGGTTGTGAGAAGACGATAAAAAACAAATTGAAGTGGTCTTGGCTGGAAAAAAAAGATTTTTAAGGTAGTGTAGGTCAAATACTTTTTTGTGTAAAATAATCTCAAAACCACATTTTGAAATAATTTCAATTTTAGTTTTGAGTTTCAGTTTTTATTTTGAATAAATTTTTCTATCTAATTTATTTGTATTTCCTAATTACCATGATTTCGTTCAGTATAGTTGACATTAATTATAAGTATTTGATGGTTTGGACCCGCACTCCCTTAAAAAATAATGTTTACAATGTTTAGTTTAGTTTGTATGTTTGTTTTGATATTTCCCAGATTACTTAGTATTGGTGTTAAAGAATTGATGTATTATGTTATAGAATTATAGTTTAAAGCAGATCCCATATTTTGATGTAATTATAGTTTGAGAAAACAGTGCAAGTGGATGTTGTACATCAGTCATTTCTAAAGCAGAAATAATGTATAAATAACTGAGGTATTTTCATAGAATATCATAGTTACTGGTGTTCTTTTTGCCATTTGGGGCTTTGATGTTACTATATTTTAGCAATTGTATGTTTTGCAGCTTTAAGGAAAAGCGTAGATTGTAGGATTGTGTTACTTTGAGCAATTTTCCAAATTCTTTTTTAGGACCAGCAAGTCCTTAATGGAGAGTCAAACTAGGGGTTTGAATGACAAATCATGATGCTCCAATTAGTCTTAGTTTCTTGATAAAGAAGTGAATAACTAGCTGCCAGAATGCATCTAAGACCACGTATTTTTCCAAAATTTTGCTCTGTGCCCACCATATCGCTCAAAGAAAAGTTCAGGGATTTTTTCCTTGCCTGACTTTCATCACTGAAAGTACTAAATGTAAGCCTTTTGCACTAATTATAAAGCAATACAAAAAAAAAATAAACTATGGTCCAAATGCTTTTCTTTAAAGTAGATTTTACTAGATGTATAGCATTACCTGTGAAAATGCAAGTGTGAAGGCTGTAAGCTGAATCTGGCCACTGAATATACTGAAACCAAAAGAACAAAAATGAAACTGATGGCTGAAACTGCTGGAGCTGTTGGCTAATAGTTAGCAAGCTATCAGCTTTAGCCTTTTTCTTTAGCCATCAACTTCAGTGCATTCAGTGGCCAGATTCAATTTACAACATTCACTCCTGCATAAACCCAGATACTGCTATGTATCTAATTATTCTTGAGTTGTTTATTAAATCCCAGATTTTACAAATATTGTTCGTTTACAGACTCACAGACACACAATATAAGTTGGATTCTCTTGACAAAGATCTATATGGCTTGAACAGTCTTGCTAGACCGCTGCCTTTTCGAGGTAAGCACACACACACACACACACACACACACACACACACACACACAGCTTTGAGGAGAAGCGGCTTATCAATAATTTTGTCTAAAGTGCTTCTTAAAATGTAAAGATTTTTGGCATCAAACAAATGGAATTTAGTTTTAAAAACAACCCCCCTTCTTTTTGTTACTTCAAAGACCTACTTTGATGAAAATTGTTTTGTGGGGTTTATTTTTGTGGCTAAATCGACTTATAAATTGTGTTTCTAAGTATTTCTCATTCAAATGATTGTGAATCAGGAAAAGACAAAAAAATGCTGTTCAAAAAGGATCATAGAAAATATGCTGCGTAGGCTTCAAGTTCCCTGTTCTTAACCCCCCCATTGCAATGGAAAGGGGAAGTGGGGGTGGAGTTGCATTTCTGATTAACTACTGCTGCTTTGCAGAGACACAAGTTGTGTGGTTTTGTTTAAAAACAGCATAATCATTATCAAAAGACCTCTGGGAACGCTTTAAAGATAGATGATCGGAGTGGGACTTGAATGCCACACAACCAAATCCAGTGGTTGTGTGTGTTGACTGTGCGTTATTTTCTCTCTCACTTGTTAAGCATATTTTGCTGCCTTTATTGAACATTTGTCATTTACTATAGAAAAATTGTGTCTTTTAGGGATTGTAACTTTATTTTTGGCCCTGAAATTCTTTCTTCTTTTTTTTTTTTTTTAAATTCGTTCGTAGGTGAAAGGTCACCTTATGGTCCTTCTCCTCTCGGTCGACCATCTTCTGAAAACAGAGCTTTCCTTTCCTCTCCTATACTTATGGATGAGCCGCCTGCGAGACTCTCCCCCAGAGGTAAAAACACGTTAAAGTACAGTAAACCGCTGGAGAGACGTTTCTTCTGGATCGTTCATGTAGGACAGACACAGCATGTTGGTGATGACTGGAGCAGAATGAACTGCAAATGATGGCACATGCTGTAGCTTTCTCTGATGATATGCTGCCTCCAGTCTGCGTTGTACCAAACAAATACAAATCTCACGCTGTTAATGGATCTTTTTTTAATGGAAAAAGCAGTTTTCTGCCTCCTTTTTCTCTGATTGGACCTAACCTAATTTCTTTGAGCCATTTCTTCTCTCATCTTCTTTGACCAATGTATATTCTGCCACATTATCTTTTTGTTCTTGCTTCTGTTTTCCTATGGACTTCTGTTGCTTTTTTTTCTTCCCCAGTGATGCGAAATCCAGGGGAGCCCCCAAGTGGCCAAGGAGAGATGGAGCACAGCGGAGGTCCCCATTCAGACGGTGGGTCCATTTCTCCTACATGGGAGAGGGATCGCAGGGGACCCCCTCCAGGACCTCCTCAAGGTCCCCCCGGTCCTCTTGGACACCCAGGTGTGTGGAGTCAAGCTAAAATAAAGGGAGTAGGAAAACCTCCAAGGCTTTATCGCCACAACTGGGAACTAACCATAGCAAGACATATAATTAAGATCTCTATAAGTTGATGAGGAAACTCATTTTAAAACAAAACTGGAGCAGGTTAGTCATAAATGTTTTGAAGGTACTCTGATAGTTTAACCCTTGTGCTATCTCAGATGACCCCACCATTACATTGACGTGTTCTCCCTACCATGACAAAGGTGGATAAAGGTGGAAAGATTACATGTAATCCATGGACACCAGTGAAGATCACAAATCATTGAAGAAAAAAGGTTCAGAGCACTGTCTAGTGGGTCTAGATGACCCAACTCCCAACGTTAAAGTGCCTAGGATAGCACAAGGGTTAAAAGACAAACATTAGCCATCATACTGCAGCAAAGAAAACTTCATATCAGTCATTTCTGGGTTTCAGTGTGAGTTTTGCACATGGCATGATGCCATTTCTGCTGCACTGTTGCTAACCGATGCAGGTGCTCCTTGATTATGATGTGAAGTACACGACTTGGACCCCAAGAAGTAACCTTTTGGTGATTTAATGGAGAAAGCCTTCAAAGCATCAGTTGGATCTATTTCTATGATCAGATCCTCTTGATCTGATGAGGGATCTTCTACCAGTATATCAAAAGTACTGGGCCTGGTTAAATGTATCTCTAATGTTTACTTGCTTTTTCCCTCCCTCCAATATATTTTTTATTATAATATTCAACTCACACAACAATCAAATGTGTCTCCACTGTCCTAAAATCAAATGTAGGAGAAGCACTTTTCCAAAACATGCTCTCCTCTCTACCTTCCTACATATTCCTGATGCAGCTGCTGATGGTGAGGCTCTTTGGGTCAGCTGTTCAATACTTGGAGTAGATCATTTCACTGAAGCTGACATTAAAACAGGCTTTCATGATGTTAACCAGAACCAACTGTTATTCTTTACTCAGAGAGCTGAAAACTTACTTGTTTGATTGTTTCTGGAACTACAGTAAACAAGCGATTTTTAGTTAAAATGAATTCAAACTAGAAGTTTTTTTATAATAAATCAGCAGTATGGTTCTAACTCAAATATCAAACGTTAGTTCAAATATTAAAAGTTGTCTAAAATACACATGGAAATGCATGTTTGTGTGTTTTGTGATCATGGTGTGGTCCTCAGGAGGCTTGAAAATTGTGCTTTATTTCCCATTTTGTCTGTTTGAGGATCCTGTTTTTAACTGCCACATATAAAGAAGCTAACAGCAGTCCGTTTTTTTCCTGACATCAAAGTAAATACTGTGAGAAAAATGCTCATATTTGAATGTTTTTAAAAGTCTGTGTAATTGAAAGCCATTTTCAACTTATTAAACATTTCTGACTCTTTCCGAATGTTGCTTGTTTGGAGGCATATTTAATTACAGTAAAAAAGTAAAAGAATTTCTAGGTTTTGTTATATAAACTTTAGTTTGCAGTTAGAAGTAGACTCTTAAGTAAAATGACAAGATAACCTACTTCTCTTTTGGAAAAGTAAACTGGTTCTTTGAAAGATTTACATTTAAAAATCAGCATCAAATAGATTCTTTCTCCAGATCGGAACTTATTCGTTTATTGGGAGGCACTAGTTTTTGCTCTGAAGCTAAAAAAAAAATTAATAACCAGAAAATAAAACAAAAAGTTTTTTTCCCCCCTAGCTTTTGTTCATCCAAACACCCAGAGCTATGACATCAAATTCATAAATAACACAAATTTTTTTTTTTTAATTCTCTTGTAGCTAATGACATTTTAAACATTTCTCTCCAGGCTATATGTTCCCAGAGCCAGGGCCTCCCATGTTCAGGAGACATCCACCTCCTCCCGGTCCCCTCCCCCCCAGAGGCCTTCCCCCAGGGCCCCCTCATCCTTTAGATATGGCTGGTTAGTCTGTTTTTAGCTGCTGTAAATATTTGGGTTGTTATTTTTACGTCTAACGCTCTGAATGTTTGTCCCTGAAGACGGAGCTTTTAGAGAAGACAGCTTTGTACCTGGGGATCAAGATGGCCGACTAGTAAGCAAAGTGTTGATTTGAGTGGGAATCTCTGCTGTCCAGTCTCCTTAAAGCCTTTATTGTTACTGTTATTAGTCTGGCCCCGGTGATCGGAGGACTCCCCCTGAGTTGGATCCAAGGATGGGTGGCCCCCCTCTTCCTAGATCTTCTTTGGGTCCCACGGATGGACCTTTTCCTCGCAGAGGCTCTGCCCCTTATGGAGGACCACCCCCCACTGATTTTTACCCTCCCAGGGGAATGGGTGGTCCACTTATGAGGCCCAGTAAGATAGTCGGCCGTCCTTGTGGCTTGTATTGTCTCCAGAACACATTGACGATGTTTCCTTCTCCTCTAGTGTGGGCGCCCCCTCCTTCAGGAATGATGTTCCCTCCTCGATTTCCTCCCAGTGGACCTCTTCTTCCTCCTGCATCTCATCCAAACATGCCTCCATACCGCCCCTTGATGGGACCCCTTCCTCCCAACAGCCTTCCTCCTCCTTCCATGGGCCCTCCTCCTCATCATCAACAGCCCAGCCAGCTACAGGAGAAAAACTCACCGCCTCCTGAAGACCTCATCTGAGTCCAAGAGACGTCTGGTTTACGTGCAAATCAGTGGTAGGAAGACGGAAGGGCACATTTTACAACTATTTATTTTCTGAAGAGAATTTATTTAATGAATGGTGTTAGTGGAGGAGAAACAGCAGCTTTCTGTAGCCAATTTTCATGATTTCATTCTGCATTAGTTTTCTTCACCTCCTCTGCCTTCTGCTTCCTCCAACCACACCGTTCTGTTTTGTAACTACTGCAAACAGGCTCCCACTCAGTTGCAACTTCAGTGTGTAGCAACACTGCCATTCTTGTTTGCTCAACATGATAAAATACAAAATAAAGCCAGCTGTCAGCTAAGCAACTCAAAGACTAAAGGAAAAAAAAAGTTTTAGGCCTAAAATGCATCCTTTATTTTAATTTTTAAAGTTTTGTTGTTGACATGATTTGACTCTTTAGTTTGCTCATATGAGGTCTCCTTTTGCCCATCAATGACTACTTTATGAAAACTCTGAATATCTCTCAAAAGTCAAGAGTTTTTGCAAATCCAAGCAAGTCATTGAATTTTAATAACTTTCTGCGTCTTTCATCATTTTTGTTTCCTTAACGCCAAACCTGCAATTTAGAGGTTTTAAACCCGTTACCTGGACTCACATCCTGGCATCTGGACCTGAAAAGTGGCTTTCAGACCTGCTGGTGTTTTGTAAAGCAGGAATGTCTAATGCAGGTAAAAGGAATGATCTGACTGCAATGGAGACATCTTAAAGCCACAAATCAAAAAGCTTTTGTGAACTTTGTAAAAAAATAAAAATAAAAACATGATGGAAAAATAAAGATTCATTAACAGTCAGTGTCTATATTTCACTGATGTATCAAATTACATTTTTTCTCAACCTTGTTAATGCTTTTTCTGCAGAAACCAACAGTGATATGACTGGAATTGCTAAGACGTTTTCAGCATACATGTTTAAACTTTTTTTTTTTTTTTTTTTACACATAAATTTTACAGATATACATGTGAATGCACCACACTCTTCATCTTTCCAGCAAATGACAATTTCAAACACCTATGCAATCCCATTTCCATTTGGCTGTATGGTATAAACTGAAAAATGGCAACAAGTCAAATACACAATGTGTTAAGATAGGAAATGCCTGAAAACATGTTTAGTCTGATAGTTTAAGTCAGTAATTGTGTTACTGATTTGTGTTAGATATTACACAATGAATGTAGGTTTAGGTCTGAGTGTTTGTGTATACATTATTTTTGTTAATGATATATGGAAGTACTCCACCTTTCCTAACTACATGGGAAGGGCTCCACACCCTGCTTAATTCAGGAGAGGATGAAACAACTGTTGACAAAGATGGAGTAAAAAGTCATTATTTGAGATTAACTAGAAAGAGAAAGGGGTGGAGCTTTATGACCTCACCTGAGATAAAGACATCTCACCTGTGAACTGTAAAAAACCATTTTTTTACTGTAGAATTCCTTTATAAAGTCTGAACGCATTTAAATTACTTTAAATATTTAATTTATAGATTATATTTGATATGGATTACTTACCTGTGCTTTTCACCTTGTCCATATATTTTATATTCAGTATATATTCATCAGATTTTATAGTGTTTTAAAACTATTCAATTCAATTTTGCTACACTAACAAGAACTTTTACTTTTGCAAAATGGATATTGGGCCCCCATATTATTTTAACTTTATATAAGTATTGATATTACATTTGATAGACATACTTCTCACAGTCTCGGTAGCCCTACATGCCGCCCTGTCCCACCTGGAGCATCCTGACACCTACGTCAGGATGTTGTTTGTAGACTTAAGTCCAGCCTTCAACACTGTGATCCCAGACAAGCTGATGCGGAAGCTTCACACCCTGGGACTGCCTACCTCCCTGTGTCTCTGGATCAGCGACTTTCTCACCAACAGGCCTCAAGTGGTAAGAATCGGGGAGGCAACATCATCCATACTGATCCTGAGCACAGGAACACCACAGGGGTGTGTCCTCAGCCAGGCCGTCTTCACTCTGTTCACCCATGACTGATCTGCCATTCATCCCACAAACATGGTTGTGAAGTTTGCTGATGACACCACCGTAGTAGGTCTCATATCGAACAACGATGAGACCCACTACAGAGAGGAGGTCCAGCACCTAACAGAATGGTGTGCCGACAACAACCTCATCCTGAACACCTCCAAGACCAAGGAGGTCATTGTGAATTTCAGAAGGAAGGTGGTACACACACCCCTCCTCATTAATGGGGAGGAGGTTTAGCGGGTGGACCACATCAAGTTCCTGGGGATCCACCTCACCTGGTCGCTGCAAACATCCCACCTGGTGAAGAAGGCTCAACAGAGACTCTTCTTCCTCAGGAAGCTTAAGAGGACTGGACTCTCAACACAACTTCTGGGAAACTTCTACAGAGCAACCATTGAAAGCATCCTCTGTCTGAGTGCTACAGTGTGGTACGGGAGCTGACTACTCTAGACAGGACGGACTTGGCCCGGGTGGTGAAAACTGTACAGGAGATTGTGGGAGGACCTCTCTCACAACTCAACTCAGTGTACGACAGGCGGGTCAGACGGAAGGCTGGTCGTATAGCAGCAGACCCCGCCCACCCGGGAAAGTAACTGTTTGTACCTGTGCCCTCTGCAAAGGGATACAGGAACATCAAAACTCACACAAGTAGACTGAGAAACAGCTTATTTCCCAGAGCTGTGAGCCCCCCCACACACACAAACACAGACTTAACATAACCCACTAATCCTCTGTCATTACAATGTTGACATGCTCTGGCGTCACTTTAAATTTATGTGCAATAATCATTTCATTTTACTGTACAGTCTTGCTTAAATGTTTAGGCATTTATTGAAAAGAGCTGCTGGCTGGAAATAATGTGTACTGCATACAGATAATAAAATATTCTGATTTTGATAGGTGTAAGCAAAAACTTATCAAATCACCCAATGTATCATAACTGATTCCATCTATATCCCATAAAAAACAAGCATTTTTTTGTGGATTTCATTAAACATCTTGATTCCAAAAAAATAAGAATTTTCTGTTAATTCTGTGAAGGCCTTTACTGGGATCCTTTATAGATTCTCCCAGCAGGTCTGGAGGTTAAACCTTAAAGCTCCTGACTCCGTAGTTTTAGATCATATTGAATAGCTGTTGATTTCTGTGACTGAGTTCCTCACCAGCAGAGTTGCAGGTCCTGAAGCACAGACGGTTGATTTCTGCCTATTTGAGTCTTTCTCAAACTCTGCGTTTCCATCAGCCTACTATAATAACACACACACTACAAGGATTTGTAACACAACTTTTAAACAAGAAACGAAAACCTTATCAGAAAAAAAATGTACATTAACTTTCAAAAATAACAATTAAGCTTCCAACCCTGGAGTAACAAGTCCAAACACTGACTAAATGATGACGTCATTGACACAGAAGCATAAAAGGTGATCCATCCATAATAATATGGTTGATGATACAGAGAGAAGAGGTAGATCAGGAATAGTATGACATTTCACTGCATCACGTGTACGGAGCCCAGAACATAAGAATATAAAAAAAAATGTTCCCTCAAATTAACAATTTGTTGCCATGATTTTGTATTTTGTGCAAACAAGTTAGCATTTGTGGCAACAATACTATATTGTAGACATAAGTTAGAATTGTATTAGCACACAAAATACTAGTTTGTTCATGCAACGCAGTCATTTGTTTGCACAAAATACTAATTTGAACCCACAAAATGCTAAAGACAATGGTCATTTTTGCCCACAAATTACAATGTTTTTTCCAATAAAAAGATAGGCATATAATAACTAATTAACAATCTAAATAATTAATGTTTTCCTAAACTTACAGAAATGTCTAAACAATCAAAAAATATTATGGCACAATAAACCAACCCCAGAGTTAACTCATCTGCTACCTATGGAAGTTTTTTTGAGTCAACATTCAAAGTAATGTGCATTTCTAAAGTGACAATACATTTTGCAATTGACAATTAAATTTACAATTCAGGCTTGGAATATAAAAAATACAGTTTGCAATTTAGAATTCAATATAAAAAAAAATTACAATTCAATATGACCAATATGGTCAAATTGCAAATTGAATTAAGAATTGATAATTGGATATTACTTTGAATTATGACTCAAAAAACGTCCATAGTTATGTTTAGGTCAGAAAACGTTTTTTTTTTCAAACTTCCTTCTATTGTACTCACTTATCAACATTTGTTTACCTTCTAAGATACCAGAAAAAAAATTAGAAAAAATATTTAAAAAATAAAAAGTTGTTTAATAGAATTTTGAAACGTTTAAAAATTGTTACTTTTACTAAATCTAATTTCTAAACAAGAACATTGAGTTCTTTTTTTTTAATGAATCAACTGGTTTTTTAATCAGAAAAAAGCTGTGAATCTTCTATGATGGTCTTAACCCCTGAAAAAAAAAAAATTTAAGGTAAAGTTGAGAAAGAAAGTTGCAAAAGGTGCCAAATGCGACACTAAACTATTTTTGTTGATTCCGAATTGACTGAACAAATCCCAGAGAGCCTGAGTTTAAACGTAAGCAGCTATTTCTGTCTGAGGGGATCAAAACTGTTCTGTTTATGTCCAAACCTGCCAGTCTTACTGTTCACTCAAAGATCTGAGCGAAGAGTTCCAGACTGTTACGTTTTTAATGCTTGTTCGCATGTAAATGTGTGTCCACGGTCGTCCTGTGCTTTGTTTGATGGCTTCCTCCTGGCTGTCTCAGCAGTTGAGAATTGGCCTTTTTCTTTCAGATCTGAATGGAAACACAGAGCTCTCGGAATTGCTCCTTCCCCTGTGGGGGCCCAATGTGGCCACGGCCTAAACAAACCAAAAAACAAAAACACACAACTGTAAAAGGTTTCCATAAAAACAGAAACATATAACAACAGACTGATTCCACATCAGCAGGCTTCCATGTAAACTCACCTTTCGGATATTTGTCCAGTCCTCTAGAATGTCCAGATCAGGAAGCATGTAGACAATATATGGACGTAAAACGGTTTAAGGACAACACCGGGACCATGTGCGTTTTGGAGTCCACTATTCAAGCAAATCTAGGTATCTGAGGTGTCTCAGGTTGGATTCAGCAGGTTTCTACAAATACATGATGGTCTGTAAATAAAGATTGATTGACTGAAATCTGCCATCGTATGTCAGAGTGAGAAAAAGGGCGTTTAGAAAAGCCTTGTCGCGTTTATGTGATTCACCCTGAGTACATACATCTGGATTTTGATTCTAACCACAGAAGTGACCCGATGCCTGTTCATTTTCTATTTAAATGAATACCACCTAGTGGACACATCAAGAATTGCCCAGGCTTGCTGTCGGTTTTAGGTGGGCTTCAACTAGGAATCCTTAAGGCCCGTACACACCGGGACGAATATTTGCCAGCGTTTTTTGTGTTCACACCCAGGCGATTTTCACTGACGATGAGCCGAGCGAACATGCAATTTCCTTCCCTGACGTTAGATGGCGCTTAATGTAAAACAGAAATACCCCTGTACACAAGGTGGTGCTGCACAACTTTACGCTTCTTAAAGTCGCTTTTCACTCAGAAGAAGAGAGCAAGTATTTCCGCGCTTGTCAGAATCATACAAAGAAAACATGAATATTTCAAGCACCAGTAGCTCCAGTACCAACGATGAAGAACTTATTGTTCTGTAGAATGATGAAAGACGGCGGAAAAGACGTCGATTTTGGGTACATCCCATAGTTACAAGAAGAGAAGAACATGGGGAGTTTTATCGACTGGTACAAGAGCTGAAAATGTATCATGAGCGTTTTCCGGGATATTTTAGAATGTTCGTCAGTGAGTGCATGTTCTTCGTCTTATTTCTTCGCGGCTGTGTAGACGCTACTTGGCGTCTATCTTCTTCGCCGTGACGTATGTGTGATCAGCAAGACAGTTCTGTGTTTGAGCGCCCCCAAGTTGTGTTTTACTGTAACTTCAGAAGCTCCAGACACGTGTGCAAAAGCGCCATTCTCATTGGTCGTATAGTTTTTGATGCGGCGCGTCAAACAAAAAAAAAACGAACCCGAGGCGTTTTTTAAAAACTGCGCTTTTACGCGTGGCGTTTTTCGCGTCGGTGTGCCATTGGTGGCCATTGGTGCCCTTTGTTTAGTCACAAGGCGTTAAACGTCGGCGAAAATCGCGCGCGAAATTCGTCCCCATGTGTACGGGCCTTTAAGCTACGTTCACACTGCCCTCAGAAAATTCACAACATTTGCACTGCTTCAACATTTCCCACCAAGCCTATTCCAGCTGTAGGTGGCAGACATGCGCTATTAAAGAGTAGAAAAAGAAGACCCTCCCCTGCTTGTCCAGTGTGAACACCATCGGCTAAACGTGTGTTCAAGAATGCGCATGTAGCGCGTTGTTGAACACACGTCAAATGCCCAGTGTGGCCGTTGCTCAAGGGTTGTCCTTGGGCAAATCAACAGGTAACCCGTTAACACAAGAGATGTTGCCTAAACTAACACACACCGATTTAGTCATATCGGCTTTGTGGTGATAGGAAACACATTACTAACGTAAAGTGTTGCGTAATGGCACAAAGCCACTTTTCTCCACAACAGAATCACCTGATTGCTCAAACACTTTACTACTGTAAAGCATTGCATATCAGTGCAAAACTGCTTTTCTCAGCTTCAGGTTCTGCTGGAGTTACGTTAACTGCGTAAACGGTTAAATGTTAGAAAGTAAACACTGGAGCCAAAGCTCTGGTGGTAAAGGGCTAAGATTTCTTGATTTGATTGTTTTATCTCAATCTTGAGAATTCATGTAGTTTTAGTATTAAGAATATGTTAGGATTACATAATTTTTACAATTATACTCTGATATTAGCTGCCAATGCACCGACACTCATTTTACACAAAAGGGATGAGGTTACATTTATGTTTGTTCTATAAAAGGGAAGAGTACCAATGTGAGCAAAAAGGATATCTGACACCACCGAAGGTCGTCTCCGCTTCTTATCTGGAATTAAAACATCTCGCCTCTTCTTCCTTCCCGACAACTCATCATTCCACAGCTCTGAGAAAGCAACAGCGACAAAAGGACTGAAACATGCTGTTAACAGCTGAACCTCCATGATTTATTCATGCAAAGTAATGGCAGAGGTACCTGATGTAATGTCTATGCTGTGTCTATCCTCCTCCAGACGTCTTATTTTTTCCTCCAGTTCACTGTGAACCGTGTCGAACAACAGCAGTTTCTCACTCTACACACATAGGGAGAGAAGACAGTCACTTAAGAACAACTCCATCAGCTGAGTGAGGCTCTTTCAGTAGAGTGGAAAAAACGTTATCTTTTGGTTCTCTGGTAAAAAAATGCAGTTTGAAAAAACTTGTAGTTGTTACAGCCCTTTTTCGTCTGTTCGTGATTGATTGATTTTAAGATTCTTTTAATAGTTTTTAAGACTGTCCATGGCCTTGGTCCTTCTTTTATATCAGACTTGCTTTTAGCTTATGAACCTCCCAGAGCCCTTAGATCCTCAGGCTCGGCCTGCTGATGGTCCCTAGAGTCAAGACAAAGAACCACGGCGAGGCCTCGTTCAGACACTACGGACCGCGTCTGTGGAACAGCCTGCCTGAGGATGTGAGGGCCTCACCCACTGTTGAGGTTTTTAGGAAGAAACTAAAGACTTATCTATTTAACTTAGCTTTTAATTAGATCTTATATGTGGTATCTTTACTCTTATATTTTTTTTATATGCTATTTTATCAAATATTTATTTGTTTAATGTCTTTTAGTCCTTTTATATCTTAACTTATTCTAATTCATATTTTAGACTTTTTTAGGCACTTAATCATCTTATTTTATTTGAATTAATATTTGCATATTTTAACTGTTTTCATATTTTAACTTTCTTATTTTATTACTTTTACATTTTAGACTGTTTACGAGTGTTTTCTCACGCTTGGCGGGGGTGTCAGTGTTCGGGCTCCCAGAGATTCTGTCCATGCTTGTCCTCTGGCATCTCTTGTTCCGGCTCCCCGGGCTGCCAGGCCTGGTGCGCCCATGTTTGGTGCTCTGGGCCGGGGGGTTGGGGGTCTCTGGGACGGGGGTGCTGGGGATGAGTTTTGCTTGTGCTGCATAGATGCTGACGCCCCGGCCAACAGGAGGACAGGGCGGACGGCGCCTTCTGGGTTCTCTTTTCTTAAGCTCTGTCATCTCTCCTTTACTTGCGCTTGTTTTTGTGTGTTTTATTATGAGGGGCTTATTTAATTATTTTATTTCATATGTGGGGTTTGTTTTTATTGTATTCTTGTTTTTTATGGAAAGCACCTTGAGCTGTCTGTTTGACATGAAAGGTGCTTTATAAATAAAATTAATTTGAATTGGAATTTGATTCACAACAATTTAAATAAATACTATTTGAAAGGGCCTAGACATGCTTTTCTTAAGCCTTTTCCTTTTCTTAACAATATCCACGTATATGATCATATATCTTTCATCCAGTGGGACTCAGAGACAAATACCTGGGACCTGAACAGTGCAGGGGAAATGTTCCAGATTCCTTGTATTTCTTGCAAGATAAGTGTATGTAAAATGGTTTAAGGACAATACAGGGGGCATCTGCTTCAAGTGTAAATTAAATACGTGTACAAACAAGTAAACTAGAATTAATGATAAACCATTTACATTTTAGTTTCCTAAAGTTCACCACTGTTGTTTTCCACATCCTAATAATCCAAAGGGAACATTCTTAGAACATTCTAGACACTGGATGGTCACGTCTTTGCTAAATTCACTCCGTTGTTTTTACGTTGGAGTAAAATAAACCTACCATGTCTCATTCCATATGGTATTTTCCAATATCGATTTGATTATCGATTTATCTCATTTGAAACTATTCTTTTTTTTTTTTAATGGTATAGGTCAACCCGATTCGTTTCTGCCTTAGAACAATCTGGTTGGATTGTAGGAATAGACATCGATTGATTGTTATACCCTTAATCCTGGATAAACACTTCCCCTTTTGGTATTTTTAAACAGACTTTAGTAAAATATTTGGGGTTTGCTTAGTTGAAAATTGTCTAATCCAAACAGCCCAGCCAGTAGCTGCACTTGAGTAACACGTAATGTGCAATAGTAAATCTTTTACTCCCAAACTTTTGCTTGTTGAGAACCAGTTTTTTTCTTGTGTCCAAGCAAAGTGTAGTTAGTCTAAGAATGTCTCTGACCTCCCAGTGTTGGCAAGCTGCCTGGATCTCACAGTCATACCTATTCTTCACAGACTCGAGACACAACTGTCTGTAGATACCTGATGAAGATTAAGAAAGATGGCATGTGAGAAAAGACTGATCAAAACCAGAGGGTGGCAACATTTATTCACATTTTATTTTGATGGGTTACCTGCCACCTTGGTGCGGACTTGCATGTTCTCTCGCAACACTTCCAGGGGATCGAGGTATTCTGTTGCCCGCCCAGCCTCAACCTCTGCAAGCTTACTGTTCACCTGATTGAGTCGCTCTCGGTACAACCTGCACAGAATCCCAGGGTTTAACCTTTATCATCACCAGAGACTTTGTTTAATAGTTTTCCATTTCAAGAGCTGTCGCATCATTTAATGGGGGTCTTACTGGTCTTTGAGATCAGTGAACTGCTTTTCCAGGTTAGACATTTCGTTCAGACACTCAGCTCTTCTCCTTTCACAGTCCTCCTCATCCATTTCTGTAAGATCAAGAATATATCAGCAACAAACACTCTTATACTATTTAGTGCAGTGTTTTTCAACCTTTTCTGAGCCAAGGGACACTTTATCCTTGACAAAAATCCTGCGGCACACCAGCATCCAAAAATTAAAAAGGAGAAACTCTATAGTCTGTATTGATGTACTGTCCCTCCACAATGTTTTTTCTAAAAGATGTAATAAAAGTTAAGTTAGTTTTCTGTAATAGTTTTCAACTAAATTATTTGAGATTTTAACCCGATAGTTGTTTTTTTTCCCTTCAGTTTATTAACGAGCAATTTTATGTAACCTCACAAAAAAAACAAATATATTCTTTCTAAATTGTGATTTATTTTTTAAATATTTATTTCAATATTAGTTCAAAGGCAACTGTAATTTTTGAACAATTATATGATCACAATACATTTTACACAAAAAAGACTAACATTTTATTTCTGTTTTCTGTAGATACACAAAAAGTGAACATGTTGAAGTTTTATTTAGTTTTTCTTTTGTCTTAATCAAAGATGAAGTCTTTGAAAACTTTAACAAAATGTTTTCTTTCCTATTAGATGATTAAATTGTTTTACTTTAGTCTAATTGTGTCTGTTGGCCACTTCACCTTAATCCTGTTTCTTAAATGTTGTTATTACTTCTTCTTAAGTTTAACATATAAAATAATCCAGACATTATTAGAAAAGTGTTTCAGTTAGAAAGATGACTTGGAGGAACTAAACTGTTGACCTCTGATTTCATCAAGAAGATTTAAAAACTGTCTGATGTGTGTTCGTTGTGGTTTAAGACGTTTAACAAGGAAGACTCATTGTACGCTGAGACGCTGTCACTTTAACCCAATGCATCATGGGAGATGTAGTGCAAAACTGCCACCGATCGCAGACTCATCTCTGAGCTTCATGGCTTTGTTCACTTGTTCCACGGTCTGATACCGGATCCCGTGGAAAGCTACACCGCTAAAGATGAACTTTAGATGGTATTTTAGTTAGAACTGAGAGACTTTATGAGCTAAATTGGAACAAGGAAGTGAAGACTTTAACCACTTCTGATTGGTCAGACTGATGACGTATAATTAAGCCTCCAAGAATGATTGGTGGAGACAGTTAAAGGGGCGAGACTTTTCTGAAAACAGAGCTGAAGCTGAGGCTAAATCGCGGTACCACCATTCTTATCAAAGTCTCTTTAATTTAATCAAATAAAAAGAAAGAAAAAAGTATTTTATGATCTTTCATATTCCTAATTACTCAGTGTTTTATCAGTTATGTTTGAATGAACACAGAGCTGATATCCTGGAGATGGTAAATGTTTTTAGATCAGTGAATGGGTCATTTCCCACAGCACACCTGACCATCTCCCACACTGGTTGAAAAACACTGATTTAGTGGATATTGGAATGTAACAAAATATAGACTCAGCTCATATGATCATGACAAGTAATATGGAAATAAGTCTTGTGAGAAAATGCTTTCACACCATATAGCTTAAAAAACAGAGATTTGTGAGTTTTGTGAGTGTGTGTGCAGTACATTTCCTACCAGAGCTGTCTCCATCGTCAGATACAGAGAAGCTGTCAGAATCCTCCTCATCTAAACTTGATGCTTCTTGCTCCTGGTCCTCCACCTCCATCTCCTCAGCTGTGTTCTCCTTCTTCTCCCGGTCACGGTGCACCGGCATGGCACCAAATCAGATTAACACCAAATCTGTAAAAACAGATGACTCTGAGGAACATTCTGCACACAAATGATTGATTTCATTTATCAAAACTAATTAATTTCATTTGCAATATAAACTATTTCGATATATAATTTCTTTTTACGTAAAACTATTAAAAAATTACATTTAATTTAATATATGTTTTAACATATATTTGTTTTAAAACACCATACTGAATTAGCCACTAAGCTCTTTAATGGCCATTCAATGTTATTAACAGAATTTTCAAATCTTATTTTAAACTAGAAAATCGAAGTTTCGCAGGCAAAATTAAAAGTTTTTGGCTGTCTGCGCTATAAACGCTAAAGTGAACAACACATGCTGTTAGCATTTTGTTAGCAAGATAGCAGTCAAGTTGTGCAGCAAACAATATTCTCACCCACAAACTAACCAAAACATTATTAAAAACAATTTAAAAACAAAAACTTACAAACGAAAAAATACAGGTTGGTCACCAAAACTTTAAAATATGCAAAACTAGGACATATTTCGTTAAATTTCTTCTTTTTTGTCGATAAGAGCTTCATAAGTGACTGAAACCATGCTAAAAACAAATTCCCACAAGCGCTCTGATTTGATATGGGACATGTAGTTTATTTGTTGCGAAACCCGCAGCTTTTAAACGGGAAGTATTTAAATAAAACTACATTACCCAACATTTGGCAGGCAAGCCCAGTAGCGCAACAAAACAAGTCACTCACAACAACTTTTTAAATTTGCTTTAAAATATATAATTTTCATTCATTTATGATTACAATAAAAAATAATGAGGTTTAGTCAAAGAGCAATGTTGTAGTTTTATTTATCTGCTAATCAACTACTTTGTTTTTTCCCCTCCCCGCTTCACTCCACCGCCATGATGTTTTTCGAGTGGAGAGCTAGCTAACCAGTTAGTTTAGCTCCCAGAGCTGAGGACTACAGTTGAAAGGAGATGCTGGGGATGGGATGTACTAACTATCTTCCCTACGTTGTATATATCTGTCTATAGCCTAAGCGGAATGTGTCGTCTCACTCCCCATACGTGTTAGCGCTGCTGCTGGTGGGGGGGCTGCGTTGACAAATTAAAAGAACGAGAACGACTGCTTTTCGTCCCAGTTTGGAAGATTAACGCTAGCAGGCTGTTTTTAGGGGTTTATAGCTAGCTCCTCCTTTCTGTCCCAACGTCTCTAACCTCAGGAATGTTCTCAAAAAAGCCTCATGGAGACGTTAAAAAATCGACACAGAAAGTGTTGGACCCAAAGAAAGATGTGTTGACAAGACTCAAACATCTCAGAATCGTCATAGGTAAGTTAAAAGATTATTAATTTATAATAGACTAGCCTTTTGCACACCAGTTCGCTCACATTGTGATTGTGCATGTAACGTCAAATCCCTTAAATGAGTGTACAGAAAAACTTAGACAAGACATTAAATGTGGATATTTTAACGCATGCTATGTGTTGTTTATCTACAACGACAGTTGCTAATGAAGTCCTCAAGATTACAGAGTTGAGCATACAGAAGATCATGATGGTCAGATGTTAGGTTTCTAATGGGTAAATTGCTATATATTCAGTTTTTACAATGACCTTTTAAAATGACTGATCATGAGAAGAGACCTCTTGCTGACTGGGAAGTGTCAGCTGTGATGCTCCACGTTGTTTATACCAGGTTGGTCTTCTAACAGAGTTGTGTCTGACTGAGTGACAGCATGATAAATACAGACAATTCAGGAATTACTGCCCCCCCCCCCCCCCTTTAATATGGATTTGGTGGAAAGTCAGCTGATTTGAAATGTGTGGGAGAACTGTTAGGATACCCCAAAATGAGGTGGTGGAAGATGGAAGTGAGAGTCACAAATAACCTAATCTGCTCTCACAAACAGACCAGAGAGGGAAATAACCTCCAGTATTTCCTCTGGCAGTGGCTCATTTCCTATCTATGTCTATTCTAAGAGTTACTGGGTTCCATGTCTGTGTTTGAGACAAAGGGGTGTGCCCCTCTCTGTGCTCCATCCTGAATACAAGATCATGATGAGGACGAAAAGTTTTGTGCTTTCTTTGCTTGAATTTATTACCTAGAAGCAACTATAGGGGGTCTGAGAATTCTGTGAAGTGTTTAGTTATTGCAAGACTATGATCTTCTATTGTGACATGAAAAGTAAACAGGCTAAATGAGGACAGGAAATGCTTGCCCATTTTGTTGATGACGTCCTTGTAGGCGTTGTGAAAACACATTAAAGTTATCCATTTGCCTAAAAAACAGTCAACTCTAAACTTTTTGAAATATTACCTTGAGTTTGCATGAGGCTGAACTTGGAAAACTTTGTTTTATCCGATTTTGGGCTTGTGTTTGTCCTTTTTTTACTAAGGTTTCAAAGAGCTGAGGTTTTTTTAAAGAACAG
The DNA here is from genome assembly GCA_037389245.1 of Oryzias sinensis. NCBI lineage: Eukaryota > Metazoa > Chordata > Actinopteri > Beloniformes > Adrianichthyidae > Oryzias > Oryzias sinensis. The sequence continues at coordinate 9,186,299 of CM074503.1, read as the reverse complement.
TTAAAGCAGCAGTTATGTAACATTTTGTTGATCTGTTTCAAGTTATAACACTGATGTCTTATGGTTTTGGGATCTTTCTTTCAATCTAAAGTAAAACATAATCCATAACTAATTTTTAAGACTGCTTTCTAAAAAAAAATAAAGCATTAATTTGCCTATAAGTAAGTGAATTGCTCAACCACAGTAAAACAAAATGAATAAGGTCTTTTTTTTACGTGTTAAACAATGTCTGGCAGAAAAATTCCATTTTGAAGCACCAAAAACAAATTTGTCACCAAATTGAAATGATCTATTTCCTTCTGGATTCTATTCTAGTCTCACTTTAATAATAATAATAACAATAATAATATTGGATTTGATGTATCTGCGCTTTTCCAGACGCTCAAAGCGTTTACAGTGTATCTCAATTACTCCTTCACTCCTCATTTATTCTTGGTGAGGCGCGGCTGCCGGTTGGCGCCCGCAGCCCCCATCACCGGGACATTCATACGCATTCACACACCAGTGGAGGCAAGGAGGGTGTAGTGCTTTGACGGGGACACAACAACAGTTGACTGGGGGTAGCGGGGATCGAACTGCCGACCCTTCAATCATTGGACGACCTGCTCAACCGCCTGAGTCACTGCTGTCTTGTAAAATAAATAATAACTTTTTTTCTTCTCTTTTACCAGAAAATTCTGAGGCAGCAGATCTAAAGCAGTTCTTCGACTTGTACTATTCCCATATCTATTATGTCTTCTTTGAAAACTTTGTCACCATTGAAATCAGCCTCAAACAAAAAGGTAAGCTTTCCCAGTGGCTAAAATAATAAATTGTATTTATCATCAAACTGTATTTTCTTTAGACTTCTTTGTTTTTTCAAGGTCATAAGTCTCAGAGGGAGGAACTGGACTCGATCCTTTTCATCTTTGAGGTTAGTAAAATCATAGTTTGCACGTGTGTATTCTTAAAGCGGAGAAATATTTTATACACACACACCACACCTGCACAACAGCAGTTTAATGCAGCAATAAGGTATTTATTCAAATAGAAGAGCAGTTTTGTGTGGAAAGTAAAGGTACATTTTGAGCTTGTCACTTAACAGAAAAACATACCACCCAGCTGCAATGAAAGGGTTACGTTTTCTGTTAAGAGTATTTAATGTTTCTGACAAATGGGAAGTGTTCTCAGGTTCCTGTTTGTGTCTGATGAGGATGTTGATTAGGCCACGACTTGCTAAAGTATTCAAACCTGCTAGTTCAAATTCAGTTAAAGCGCATGTCTTTAATGTAATGCTTCACAGAGGACCTGCTGTTGCTTTGGCACATCTTTTTTGATGAGTTTGTTTGCATTTCGTTTACATTTCGGTTAGCGTTCACTGTCAGTGGCATGTGCCAAATTCAGATGTATTTTTGTCTCCTAAAAGCAAAATTGACTGCTCCCAAATATCCTTTTATCAGGATTCAGCATGGAAGAATTATATATATATATATACGCTTATTTTCTTGGAGCTTGTTGTGTTGCAGATTTTGGTCAAAACAATGCTGATGGTGACTTCCTTCTTTCAACAGCAGCAGTATTGTTGTTGTTTTTTGGTTTTCTAGATAAAGTGACTGATCTCCTTGACCTTCAGAAAGTGAAAATCTGACCAGAACAGAAAGAAAATATATGAATTAGCCTGAAAGTGAACAGATGCATGAAAGAGATGCAGTGTCTTCTTCTTTCACTTTCGGCTATTCCCATCAGGGGTCGCCACAGCGAAACAACCTCTCCTTCGAGGATGTGTCGCATGGTTAACTTGGCAATATTTTTACGCCGGATGCCCTTCCTGACGCCACCCTCTCAATGAATCCGGGCTTGGGACCGGCACAGAAGCAGAGAAGGGAATAGGGAGCAGCCTGGATTTGAACCCTGGTTTCACGTACGGAAGGTGCCGCAAACCAGCACGAGTTAAACCGGCTCCTATGAAAGAGATGCAGTGTTCATTTGGAAATCCTTCCCTCAGTGCATAACACCAGCAACATTATTTCCTTACTTTTCCACCTAGTTGGATAATTAAGAGAAAAGCTCTGACTAACATATTGTCTGAAATCTTTTTTAAGATGATAAATATACAGTTCTCTGACATAAAGCATTGTTTAATGTTCTTTTCTAAATATGTTCTCTTTTAGAAAATCCTCCAGCTCCTACCAGAGAGAATCCAAAGCAGGTGGCAGTTCCACAGCATTGGTAATTTGACATCTTTTAAAAAAGAAAAATTCGATCTGTTTGAATAGTTCCTCAATACGTAAGTACCCTGGTCCTGGAGATCTGTCACCCTGCCTGTTTTCCAGCTCTCCCTGCACTGCTTGCTGTTGATTACCTGGACCAGGCGTGTTCATTCAGTCAGAATGTGGACACGTCTGCTTTAGCTCACCAGCAGCTAGCGGTGCTCGGAGGTCTGGAAAACAGTCAGGGTGGTAGATCTCCAGGACCGGGAATGAGCAGCCCTACTGTCTGAATTTGTTCACCTTTTACCTCAAATGTTCACACAGCTTTTCTGAAAAATGTCCGTCTGCTTTAAGATTGGAAATTTAGGATAAAAAAACGCATTGAGTATTTCTCAATCTGGCCTCTTTTCTGTATCAGGGCTTATCCTCAAGAAGCTGTTGCATACTGGGAACTCCCTAAAGGTACAATTTGATTAATTGACTCTTTTTGGTGACTTTCACTCATATCCCCCCTGATTTTAATGCCTCTCTTTTGTCCTGATTTTTATATATTTTGTGCTGACTTGTTCTCTAACACTTTTCAATCAACTCTGTAGATCCGCCGTGAGGGTGTGCGATTGTTCTTGTTGTGGATGCAGGCACTGCAGAGCAATGCTGAGCACGAGCAGCTCTGCATGTTTGCTTGTTTGATTCCCGGCTTCCCGGCTCCACTCTTCCATGGGATCCCACGCACGTTGGAAACGCTGATCAACCCACCCCTCAGTTTGACAGAGAGTTAGTAGAACAAACCAACTAAAGCTGTGGATTTAGAGCAACAGCTGAAACAATATATATTGTGTTCTGCAGCCTTTACATAAAGATGAGCAAGAAATGAATATTTCCATCATTCTTTTTCTGCCTTTTCTCCCTGCAGCTCAGGTGACTCCAGAAGAAATCACACCATTAGTTGCTCCCCAATCTGGTGATAAAAACCAGGAGGATCTTACTGCATACTTCCTGGAAGCTCTACTAAAATACATGGTAAACCAGGTATTATCACCATTCTTTACTAACAGAGCTAATACAAAAAAACAACAAAAAAACTGGAGTAGATGTTTGTACTGTGACTCTGAATTACAAATCATTTAACGCAAAAACATATTAAAGATCACGACAATTAAAAAAATAATAATAATCACATAAAACTAAATTCTAGAAACCAAAGCACAACTAAAAAAATGAAATGCAATAAAAATGAAATGTTTCAGTAAACAAAAGTAATTTCCAGAAATCAATATGAAATGTTTAAAGATTGAAACACAGTGAGAAACCGGAAAAGGTAGGTACTATGGGACATCGCCGATTGGATGAAGACACTTGATTCTTTGTGGGGTTTTTTGTGTGTGTGTTTTTTTAAAATGCATCTTCAATGCCCTCGTACTACAGAACATATTCTGTATCTCTTCATTTCAAATAAACTTCGGTTGAAATGGTGAACAGACGTCATCATCCAATCAGTGATGTCCCAAGGCACTCACCTTTTCCAGTTTCCATAAAAAAAAAGAAAAAACATTTCGGAAAACAAAATTTCCAGAAATCAAAATAAAATCTTAAAATATAAAACAAAAGAAGAAATCAGAAAAGATACGTACGATAGGACATTTCTGTTTTTCAAATTTCATTTTGCTCTCTGGAAATTACTTTAGTTTTCCAAAACGTATCTTTTTAATTTTATTTCTTTTTTTTTAATTGTGTTTTGATTTCTAAAATGTAAGTTTTTTTTTCATCATTTGTTTTGCATTTTTAATTGTCGTTGTGATCTTTGAAAATGTTTTTAGCACTGAGTGATTTGTTGGTGTGATTTGCACTGTATGTTTGAGGACTTTACTAATACCACTAATGCTAAATTCCTGCACAGATTTAATGAAATATTGATCAAATTCCTTTCTGGAATAAAATACTCTCTTCAAGCAAGAAAGAAAACAAAAAGGAACAAATGTCTACTTACATGAGCATCTTACCAAGAAGAATTCTGACATCGCACGAAAAGCACGGTTTCTCAGAAAAGAAAAAGTCTTCATTAAATTAAACGGCCCAATCAAAGAAATTGAAGAACTGGACACATTTTGATAGAAAACAACAACACTGTAGTCCACCGTGCACACATTCCTACCAAAAATGAAAAAATACACAACAATGGATGTAGACATTGACCCACATATTAATTTCTTTGACTTTGTGAGTAACCACTGCAGTTATTACACAGAAGAAGAATACAATAGAAATACAAGTCACGAACTCTCAATCAAACAGTTCAACAGCAAAAGCTTATATGCAAATCACCGTTGAAGAAAACTTGCACCAATTCAACAAACCTTTCAAAATAATTGCAATTTCAAAGACCTGGCTCAAGGCAGAAAAGCACTTCCATCTTGAGAGCTATGAAAACAATGTCTGGCTGTATTGATGAAGTCACGGAATAAATATCTGTAGAGATTCCTGCGTACTTAAATTCCTTTTCATCAGACACTGTTTTTTTTTTTTTTTTTTTTTTTGTAAAACGCCTTCCACCGAAACATGTAGGTACGTTTTACAAAAAAAAAAACAAAAAAAAAAACAGTGTCTGATAAAAAAGAATCTAAGTACGCAGTATAATTTATAGACACAATGAACCTCATTGAATCTGTAGGGACTAGTATGGAGAAACAGAGTAACGTCATTGTCAGTTGCGTGTATCAAGCCCCTGCGTCAGACATTGAAACTTTCACAAGTGCTATTGAAAACATGTTTGCTAATATCTCCAAAAAGGTCATATTTCTTTGTTGAACCCAAACAATCACACCATAACAGAAGATTTTACTCATACAATGTACAGTTCAAGCTTATATCCATTAATCAACAAACCCAGCAGAATAACAACAAACAGCGCAACCTTGATAGATAATATTTTTTTACAAACCGCCTAGAAAACAGAAAAAAAGTGGATTACTGATGACCGACATCAGTGACCACCTTCCACTATTTGCAAAATATGAATGTGTTTTGTAGAGAAGAAGCAAGTAGTTTACAGAAGTAAGCTAACAGAGGAATCATTAAATGCATTTAAATCAGAACCAAAAGCACACACTTGGAAAAACCTGTATGAAAGCAACAATGTCAAATCAGCTTGTAAAAAAGTTATGCAGGGGTTTACAACAATATACGACAAAAACTACCCACTTATAAAATTCTGTAATAGAAAACAGTATAACAAAATCCCATGGATGACAACTGGACTGAGAAACGCATGCAAAAAAACAGTTTATACAAACAATTCTTTGAAAAGCAGAACCGTTGAAGTTGAGCTGCGGAAACTGTCGACCATTGCATTAAGAGAAATCCAAACTCAATCTATTTCAAACCCGTGGAAGCAAAAGAAATTCTAAAATCGTCTAAGAATTCCAAAGATTTACCGACTGTAACGGAATAATATGATTGTGGTAAAAAAGGTCATTGATTCCATTTTTGAACCTACATTTGCAATTTATCCTTTGAAACAGGAACGTTTCCCCAAAAAATGAAAATAGCTAAAGTAAATACATTACACACATCAGGGGACAAACATCAACTAACAAACTACAGAGCAGTTTCTTTACTCTGCAAATTCTCAAAAATACTTAAAGTATTCCTCACAAGGCTGGAAAATTTTGTTTAGAAACATAAACTCATGTCCGACGACCAATAAGGTTTCAGAAAAAACATATCGACATCCATGGTGATTACACAACTAACTGAAGAAATTATAAATGGCATGGATAATAAAGAGCTCACAATAGAGTGTTCGTCGATCTGAAAAAGGCTTTTGACACTATTGATCATAACATTTTAGAAATACTGGAAAGATATGGAATACGAGGACTGGCATTAAATTGGTTGAACAGTTGCACTAAAAACCGGCAGCAGTTTGTCCAACTGGAAGATTATAAATCATTCCTGCTAAATTTAAGCTGTGGAGTACCACACGGGTCAATATTAGGCCAAACACTGTTCATCCTTTACATTAATGATGTATACATGGTGTCACATACGCTCAAATACTTTTTACATGCCGACGACACAAGTATAGTCTGTACAGGGGAGAACCTCCGGGAAGTTGTAAAAGTAGTAAACACAGAATTATTGAAACGAAAACAATGGTTCGACAAAAATAAACTGCCACTCAATGTGAACAAAACTAAATTCATGACTTTTGGAAATCGCCAGATACCTGCAAATTTAGAAACAACAGTTGCTTTTGATAATCATGTTCTGGAAAGAACCACTAAAATCAAGTTGCTTGGAGTAATTATGGACGACAAAATAAGCTTGAGGCCACATATAATTCAAGTTAGAGCTAAACTTGCTAAAATCATAGCAGTGTTGGGAAAAATGCATCATACACTCACTCATAAAGCACGTTTACTAATATATTCATCGATAATACTACCACATTTACAATACAGTGCAGAAGATTGGGGAAATACTTATAAAACAAATCTACAGTGTTTGTATATCTTACAAAAAGGCTATACGAATAGTTCATGGTGTGGATTATGGGACTCATACAAATGCACTATTTCTAAAGTTGGGTTTATTGAAATTTTGGGAACTAGTAAAACTTAAAACAGCACTCATGTTTAAAGCCAGAAATAACTTGCCTCCAATAAACATGCAACAAATGTTCATAGAAAGAGATGGGAGTTACATTTTAAGAAATCAGCTAAGCTTCAAAAAGCAGTGCATTCGCACTTCAAAATAGAAAATGTGTTTATCAGTTTATGGTGTGGATTTATGGAATGGATTGGATGAAGGTTTAAAACAAACCAAAAGTTTACATGCATTCAAAAAAAAACTACAAGATGTCACTGATGGAACTGTACAAGGCAAGTAATGATTAATAAATACAAAAATGTCACATCTGCATAGGTGCAATGCAGAATGTAATGTGAATGTATAACATGTACAAAACTGTACATAGAAATACGCAGATGATCAGGTGTTGTAAAAAAGGGGTGGGATCATACAAGATTTCTCTTAAATCCACTCCTTTTCAAGCGCACTGTCTTGTTTTATCTGTCTTTTTTAAACTCCTGTTTACTGTGTTTATTTTAATTTGTGTTTGAAGTACAGAAAATTGAACTGAATTGAAATGAATTGAAGTGAATTGAATTATTTACCACCTTATTGTGTTCCCGGTTTTCAGTCTCATATTGCTTACTGTTGGTGTCCCGCACACTGACACCACTCTCTTCTGAAACAATGGGGCTCCTCTTTGCTTGATCTTGTCTGAGTGCAAAATAGCCTCTTTGTATCCAAAGTGAAGTTCTTTGTTTCTCTGTGTTCGTTTGTGTCTGTGCTTTGAACAGGCCAAATCTCTGGAGTGGCGGTGCAAAGAGAACCATGAACGTGGCTTCAGCTTTCTCTTTGATCACTTCAGGAAGTTTTATCTTCCTCACATATTCCCCAACTTCGCCATGGAAACGAGCCTTTACAATCCCATGTTGGGTCAGTCGGTGGTCATAAGTAGAAATTTCACATATACTGGAGTACATTAACTGAACGAGGGTGCTTTATTTTTGTCCCTTGCAGATGTGCCTCCAATGCGTCCCAAGCCATCCTACAGTTTGGTGCGCAGAGAGCAAGATGGTGGGGAAATGCTCTACTGTAACAAGGAGAGCTTCCTTCAGGCTCGAGTCATCTTTATTCGCTGGCTAGTTTCCTTTTGGTTGGAACCAAGACCCAACACACAAGCACACATCCCAGGAACAGAGGGGGAAAGTGTCCCAAAGAACATACAGGTAATTACAGACATTGTACTATTAAGTGATGTATCTTTGTTTCACTACTGCATCCATCTTTTATTTTTTTCAAATAAAAACATTCTGTAGACATTTCAATAAGAAAGAACGGCAAAATAGTTCATATTTTTGTGCCTCTTATTTTTTATTAACTGTTTTTTACCGTTCCACTTTGTCTAGAGAGCAGCAGCTGGAATGGCTGCACGCTCCGCGGGTAACTCTGATGACAGCGGTGGGGGGGGCTTGCGTTGTGACAGTCACCTGGAAGCCAGCGGAGGCTCCTCAGGGCCTGCAGGAGGGAGCATGGGGATCTGTGGCGGTCTCGATGCTCCAGGAGAACCCGAACAGAGCCACTCCAACACCTCAACACTGACCGAACGAGAGCCCAGCTCCTCCTCACTGTGCTCAATGGACGAAGAGCAGCTGACAGACATGGAAGTAGTTCGGAGAGTACTGACCAGCTGCAGAACTAATGTCAACTTCATCACAGAAATTTTTAGACAGGTGAGGAATAAATAGTATTTTTTCATACCTGTTCAACTATCTTTAGAGCTACTAACAGCTGGGAGATGGTAAATTACTTTTCAGTGTTTCTTAATGGTTCTCTTCTGTTGTGAGAGCAGCTGTCCCTTTGTTTTCCTTTTTCTGACTCTTATTTGAACATTTGAGAGTTTCCATCATCAAAAGCTTTTTTCAGCGTATAAACTAGGCCTGCTTTGCTTTCATCTGTATAGGCTTTTCTCCTCCCCATGTGTGAAGCAGCTGCAATGCGAAAAGTGGTTCGTGTTTATCAAGAATGGATCTCCATGGAGGACAAGCCTGTGTTTATGAAAGAATCCGAAGAAGGCCCATACCCCGGACCTGCCTCTTGTAATCTAGAGACTGGCTCACAGCTGGGAGAAAAAGAAGATGAGGTAGAAGTCTCCTGAAATCATTCATGTATCTCAATGAAACGTTTGAGCCTGGTAAACACTTGTGTTTTGTTTTTTAGGGAATGGACAAAGATATTGACAGAGAATTACTTGAGTACAGTGTTCATGCTGGCATTCAGACTACACTCCAGGTAGTGATTTTTTTTTTTCTCTTAAGAATTTCCCCATTCTTCTCATGCACACTCATTTGATTTGTAAATAAAAAAAATGAAGTTAAACTGTTTGCTTAGTTGTTTTTATTCAAAGCTCATGCTCATTCTGCAGGTTTTTATCACCCACTCCTCCAACGTTTTCCTCCTGGAACCTGCCAATGACATCAAGATCCTTTTAGAGGAGCATGTGGACATGTGCAAGCGAGTCCTGAACATCTACCGCAGCCTTGTCATGCATGAAACAATGGACCAGAAAACCTGGTAAGAATACTCCAACGTACTGAAGGACTTCTTGTTTTCTCATAATTCTAAATACTACAAAGGTTCAGTCACAAATGCTTACCAGCTAAAATGGTTCATCTCTTCATAGGGAGCAGATCTTACTAGTTCTGCTGAGGGTGACAGAATCTGTGATGAAAAGACCACCGTCCATCATGCCTCTGGGCAAAAAGATTAACAACACGCTTTCAGGCAGACTTGCTGGACCGGTCTTCCAGGTACATTACTGCCAGCATATCACTAAGGCAACATTTAAGCTTCCTCTCCTTTGCAGGAGATAAGAAGGAGACCATTTTAGGTATTTAAGCATTTTAACGAGTTTCTTGAAAGATTTTTTACCTTAAACACCCATTTGATGAAAAAAACCAAACCATCAATTTGTTTACATGTCCATAAAAAAAAATCAGATAAATATTTGCAACTAATTTTTAGTATTCATTAGAAAATTCTGGTTTATATGGTTTTATATTGGAGAACTACACATAAACAAGAGTGTGCAAAGCAGTGAACAAATCAAAAGGTGGCTACTATGAAGAACCTACAATATGACATATTTTCATTTGTTTTATACTTTTTTTGTCATGTTTATAATTCCACATGTGTTAATTCATAGTTGTGATGCCTTCAGTGTGAATCTAGAATTTTCATAGTCATGAAAATAAAGAGAACTCTTTGAGTGAGAAAGTGTGTCCAAACTTTTGGTCTGTACTGTATGTGAGAGCGAGTATATACAGTGTGGCAAAAAAGTATTTGGTCAGCCCCCAATTGTGCAAATTCTCCCACTTAGAAAGATTAGAGAGGCCTGTCATTTTCATTGTTGGTATACTTCAACTATGAGAGACAAAATGAGAATCCTGAAAATCTTATTTTTAAAGAATTTATCAATAAACTATAGTGGAAAATAAGTATTTGGACAATAACAAAATTTCAATTCAATACTTAGTTTTATACCCTTTATTGGCATTGACAGCAGTCAAACATTTTCTGTAAGCCTTTACAAGGTTTTCAGAAACTGTTGCTGGTATTTTGGCCCATTCCTCCATCCAGATCTCCTCTAGAGCAAGAGATTCAAGATTCAAGATTTTATTCTGTCATTGTCAGTGAAACAACGAAAATCCGTTTGGAGCATCAACAGCAGCCACTCAGTTCAATTCACCAAAATAAATACCCAATAGTTAAATAAATAACCAAAGTCCAGCATCAGTACAAAAAGAAACACAGCAAGAAACATAAAACATTCAGGGTACACGAGATGTTAAGTGAGTAGCAGCTTGGAGTTGGTGTGCAGCAATGCAAAGTCCAGTTCACAGTGTGCTCAGATGCTCAAAAGCAGTGATGTTTTGGGGGCGTCGTTGGGCAACACAGACTTTCAACTCCCTCCAAAGATTATTTTACCATAATTTACTAATAAATTCTTTAAAAATCAGACAATGTGATGTATTACTGAATTCTTTTTCTTATTTTGTCTGTCAGAACTGAATGAAATCTTTTTAAGTTGGAGAACTTGGAACAATTGGTGGCTGACTAAATACTTTTTGCTCCACTGTATGTATCTGATAGTGAGTACATATGTATGTGAGAGCGAGAATGTTTGTATGAGTGAGAGTATGTGAATATGTGAGTGGTTCATAATGAAAATGTCTTTTACAGCCCTCATCGTAATCACTTTCATGCAGCTAGTTTTAATGGAATTTTTCTAATTTATAGTCTTATTTGTGTGTTTTTCTGTTTCTTTTTTGTTTAGACACTGATAGTAGCTTGGATTAAGGCAAACCTGAATGTCTACATAAGCAGAGAGCTGTGGGACGACCTCCTGTCTGTGCTCTCCTCTCTGACCTTCTGGGAGGAGCTGGTAACTGAGTGGTCACTCACCATGGAAACTCTCACAAAGGTCCTATACTCCCATCTTTTTAGATTTGACCTTTAATTGGAATCTGTATCAGTGTTGCGTCAGTCATTTCCAGAGACATCATTTAAACTTATTATGAAAACACAAGGCAGTTTCCCCTATAACCATCAAAATGTTTGAATGGATACTAGTAAATTCTGGTAAAAACCCAATCAACGTTTTTGAATCGAACCTTTGATCAAAAAAGGTTTGTAGAGTCAGAAATGGAGACTAAATGAATAGAATAAAGCACTATGGCAATGTTAAAGCAATGTTTATCTTGTTTTTTAGGTCTTGGCAAGAAATTTGTACAGTGTTGATCTGAATGAGCTGCCCCTGGACAAACTCAGCGAACAGAAACAGAAGAAACACAAAGGCAAAGGTTAGCTCCTCACCAGAGATCTGCACAGACATTTAACAACACACGGTCTCTGAAAATATTCCCGTGCAGTATGATCGTAAGCCTGACCTGCCTTCTTTTCGTTCGCCAGCTATCGGTTCAGAGGGCCTGCGGCAAGTAGTGGACCGTTCCTTTTCTAAAGGCTGGAGCAGAGACCAGTCAGGTCAGGCAGCAGCAATGAGGCAGCGAAGTGCCACCACTGCTGGTTCTCCGGGCATTGAAAAAGCGAGGAGTATTGTTCGCCAAAAGACTGTAGGTCAGTAATGTGTGTCTTACATACTTGGAAACTAATGAACTCTGTTATGAGTTACACTCTGGCTCATTTTACAATGTCTAGTACTGTTAAAATGACTCATTTTATTAAAACTTTTTAGACTCGGTTTATTTCTTTTTACATTTCAGCATGTTGTGCACTTAGGAAATCTAGTGACAGAATTTGAAACATTTAATCAGAACCTCACATTCTTTTGGAAAGACGTTAGATTGATGAGTCTGTAAGTGTTGGACTGATCAAGTGCTGCAGATTGCACAGCAAACTTCCCTTTTTTCAAAAAAAGTGAACTTAACATTTTACCATAGGATCTTTGTTCCAATGCACAAAGGTCCAAGAACCTCAATATGCATGCGTATTAAGGTTTCTTTATTAAACATTAAAAAAATTGAACTTTTTAGAAAATTATTGATCCCATAATGAGAAAAAATTCTCTTGTAACCATAGCTCTGTTGAAAATGGAATAAAACAGATTATAATACAGCAATCTCAAGCCACATTTTGTCAGCGCCAGGCGTCAACAGCTGATCGTGTAAACAACGCACCAGTGGATAGTTTCATACCCAGAAGTGGAGGAAAACTGCCCAGAAAGTGGCAGCAGACATACCACTCTACTCAGTTGGTGTAAAAAGAGGATAATGAAACAAAAATAGCCAAGCTAACTCTGAGCTAAAGTAGACGAACTGGCAGCCGACCGTTTGACGATCACTATGGTCGGCTACCAGTTAACCTACTTTAGCTCAGAGTTAGCTTATCTGTTTTGATTATTTTCCATCCATTTTCTTAACCCACCATGTCCTTTTATCCAAAGCAGGGTACACCTGGACATGTCCAGTTTATTCTCAGGACAGGCACCACTAAAGCAAAAAGAAAATGTGAAAGCAAAAAAAGAAAATAATTTAAAAGCAAATATTTAATATTTTCATTTGCAACTTAGAAAGTTTTGTGTGCAACATGGTGGCAGAAATATCACTCCAGACAATAACAATGTTATTAAAAAGAATCTACAGACTTTAAAAGTATTGAAATGACATAAAATGACCACATTCACTTGTATTTTTAGTTTTACATTTTAAATTACATTTAAAATTATGTGTTGTTGATGGCTCTCTCAGCCAAAAAGGTTCCCGACCCCCTGGGTTATACGATCAGCTGTTCGACCCCCTGGGTTATACGATCAGCTGTTCGACCCCCAGGGTTAAATGATCAGTTGTTCGACCCCCAGGGTTATACGATCAGCTGTTCTCGCCTGGTAACAAAAAATGTGGCAGGACATTGCTGTTATAATCAGTTTTTTTTTTTAGTTTTCTGCCAGGGGATCAAGATCATTCTTAAAAGTTTAATTCTGTTTTAGTTTAATAAATAAGCCTCAATGGGTTTTCATGACCAAGCAGCTGCATCCAGGCCACACATCACCAAATGCAAAGCATCGGAAGCTGTGATGTAAAGCACGCCACAGGACTCTAGAGCAGTGTAGGCACCTTCTCTGGAGTGATGAATCACACTTTTCCATCTGGCAATCTGATGGATAAGTCTGGGGTTGGAGGTTACCATGAGAACGGTACATTTCGGACTGTATTGTGGCGAGTGTGAAATTTAGTAGAGCAGGAATTGTGGTGTGGGATTGTTTTTCAGTACTTGGGCTTAGTTCCACTGAAAGGAACTCTGAATGCTAGAAGATACCAAAACATTTTGGACAATTCCAAGCTGCCAACATTGTGGTAATAGTTTGGAGCGGGCCCCTTCCTCTCCCAACATGACTGTGCACCAGTGACCAAAGCAAGAACCATAAAGACATGGATGACAGTCTGGTGTGGAGGAAGTTTGCACAGAGTCCTGACCTGAACCTGATAGAACACCTTTGGGATGAAGTAGAGCAGAGACTTGAGAGCCAGGCCTTCTCCACCAACATCACGGTGTGACCTCCCTTGTGTGCTTTTGGAAGAATGGTCAAAAATTCCTATGAAAACATTCCCAGAAACGTTGAAGCTGTAATAGCTGCAAAAGATTGACCTACATCCCACAGAACTCTATGGGTTAGGAATGGGATGGCACTGCAGAGCATTTACTTTTGGTAATATATTGTATTTGTGTATTTTTGGGCTGGATGCCTCTCGTTTCACTTGATTACATTCTTTTGGTTTAGAATTTCTAGCAAAACAAACAACACATTTTATTTTCTCACACATTTTTCTTCTATTTTTCGTTTGTTTTGCTAAAGTTGATCTGCTTTCCTTGTTTTCGTGGTCACTGCATCTTCAGTCGTCTTTCTCATGCCTCCTCACCTTCCTACTCACTTCAAGTTACTTCTTTCTTTTGCTTTTGGCTTTCTTTCTATCCTGCTCTTTGCTATTTCTCTTCCTAATTCCTCAGCCCTGCGTAGCTGCTCTACAGGCGACTCTCTGATCTCTTCAGCCTTTATCCGCAGTGCTAAGAGTGCTCCTGCTCTGGCTCCGCCTCTTCCTGTCCTCCTTCACCAACACCACCCTTTTCTACCCCCCCTTGCTGACCATCTGGCAGGTACACTTTCTGTCTGCCTGGAAACTGAAAATGTCAACTTGTGTTGCTGTTTTTCTTGACTGATGAAACCGTTTTCATTGTTCTAGCTGAAGTTGCTGTTGTGTGATTTCTTTTTTTGAATTGGTTTGAACTATAAAATGTTAATAAAACTGCGCCAATTTCTTACTTGACATGTTTAGATAATAACACATCATTTTATCAATAGGGATTCGGTTGTAGTTTATTAAAAATGACCTAAATACTGGTGAAGTTTGATTTAGAAAATAGTTGTAAAAGCTAAAACATAAGCAAATGGTTTGTCAAAAATATGATCTCACAGGTATGTTATCTTTTTTAATTAAACTTTATTTGAAGGCAGGAAGAAAGTTAAGAGTTCAATTAATTATAATGCTCGTGTACATAATAACACACTTACACGGCACATTAGGAATCTCTCATGAACTTTAACGGAGAAATGTGAAAAAACACATTCATGAGTAATCTGGTCAAAATCCTTGTCTCTTCTTCATCCTGCTTGTGCTCTGCAAAGCTGATATTCTTCCATTATTATTTATAATGCTTCTACTCACAGAGACCGCCATAGAGCAAATCTTTCACATGTTTGCTTTTACCGAGAGAAGTTTAAAAACATCTCCTATTAGTAAAAATATTACCTTTTATAAAATAGTTGTATTGCAAATATTTGATATAGATTTATGATTAAATTACCAAACTTATGAGTTGTAGTAACAAGTTTTGCCTAATCTCTCCTAATAGCTTCTCTAAACCAGTGGATACACATTTCATACTTAGCATCATATTATAGGAATAAATGGAAATAAAAATAATAAATGTTCACAACTGAGTCTTGTTTCACTAGAACATATGTGTCAAACTCAAGGCCCGGGGGCCAAATGTGGCCCTCCATGTTATTTTATGTGGCCCGCGAGAGCATAAAAGTTTTTATTCTCTTAAAATAAAAAATAAAAATTGGTGTGTATTTAATCATATCTAGATTTAAAAACTATTTGATGTGTGTTCGTTGTGGTTTAAGACGTTTAACAAAGAAGACTCATTGTACGCTGAGACGCTGTCACTTTAACCCAATGCATCATGGGAGATGTAGTGCAAAACTGCCACCGATCGCAGACACTCTCTGAGCTTCATGGCTTTGTTCACTTGTTCCACGGTCTGACACCGGATCCCGTGGAAAGCTACACCGCTAAAGATGAGCTTTAGATGGTATTTTAGTTAGAACTGAGAGACTTTATGAGCAGAATCTGAACAAGGAAGTGAAGACTTTAACCACTTCTGATTGGTCAGACTGATGATGTGTGATTAAGCCTCCAAGAATGATTGGCGGAGACAGTTAAAGGGGCGGGACCATTCCCAAAACAGAGCTGAAGCTGCGACTAAATCACGGTACCGTCATTCTTATCAAAGTGTCTTTAATGTAATCAAATAAACACAAAGAAAAAGTATTTTATGATCTTTCATTTTCATAACTACACAGTGTTTTATCAGGGCCTGTTTGGATGAACACAGAGCTGATATCCTGGAGATGGGAAATGTTTCTAGATCAGTGAATGGGTCATGTGTCGCGACACACTGGTTGAAAAACATAGTTATTGAGGTCTTAAAAATGCTGTAGGGGATCATATATTTGAAAATCTATGCAGCACTAAAGCTGTAGCTACTTTAAAAATGCATATTAAGGAAGAAATAACATCTTCAGAGCTTAAAAGAATTAAACCACAGATAGTCATGAAAGTGTGGCAACATTTTTCTGCTCATTTCGTAAGTATAAATTCATTCTTTTAAATATTTTTTTAAAAGGGTAATGTCAGGCAAAAAGAGATTTCTTTTAAGCAGAACAGAACGTAAACTAGAATTGTATTTATTTTGTTGATTGCTGACCTCTGCGACCTCTTCTCTCTCTCTCTCTCTCTCTCTCTCTCTCTCTCTCTCTCTAAAAGTGACATTTTGCACTGAGAAATTTGCACATTCAAAACAAATGATTGCATCCTTAATGTTCTTGTAATCACCAGACCTTGAGGATCCGCCAATCACCCTGACGTCCCGTATCTCTCGAATTCGCCATTCGTCTCAGAGTGATGAAGCCCCTCCCACTTCCTGCTCTGAGGTCTTCCAAGGAGGGGCTTGTGACCTAGATCCTCCAGCCCCATCTTCCCTCGCACGCAGCAGTAGTGCCTCTGACATCATGGAGCCCTTCATCGCAGAGCGGGTCAAAGGTGAAGACTCGCACAGGGATGCCATTTTGATCCCTGATTTTTCCCACGGCAGCTCCACAGCTACGTCCGTACTTGCAACCAACAACCACACAACTCGGTCTATCTCACCACCCTTTACCTCTCCTTCTCCCACCCCCTTTACCTTCCCTAATGGTGTTGTTTCCTCGCCTCCAGAGGCGCAAGATGATGCTGGTATTTATGACCAACCCCGGCTCCAGGTTGGTTCTCAGAGCCGCAGGTCTAGTTCCGATTTCTTATGCGACTGGAACTCTGCCTTCAACTTTTCCTGTGAAAAGGACGTTGATGCAGAAGATGGTGAAACTGGTGCAGAGGTGGAGGAGGAGGATTTATTCTCCGCAATTAGGGATTACCTCATTCAAAAAGGAGGTGAGAAAAAGGACGAAGCTGGAGAGACGAATAGTCCTGCTGGCGCTTTAGAAAACGTGGTTGCATCATCTCCTCTGGTGCAAACAGGGGTGGCTAGATCCCAGCTGGAGTATGCAGGACAACCACAAGAAGCAAAGCAGGTGTTGAGGGAGGGCAGAGAGGTAAGTAAGTCAGTAAGACACAGCAGGGGGGATTCCACAGAGGAGAATGAGGGAGTGCAGCGTAGTATCTATGAGTTTCTGGAGTTGCAGTGTCAGTCACCCAGTGCTAAAGCCACCTCTGGCTTTGAAAAAACGAGTTTGAACAAAAGAGAAGTTGGAGAATTGAATGAGAAATTTGACACACACTGTCAAATTGGCCAAGAAAAACCACACGATAAAGACGTTGAAGCAAATGACAAGTCCAGTTTCATTAGACAAGACGCAATTGCTGATGAATCTATCGCCGAGTCGACTGCCCAAAACGCAGACCCCACCAAAGTAAAGATGTCTCGCAGCAGCACAAAGAAGCACAATCTTGGAAGTGTTCATGTCAGTTTCCGTCCCTCAACTGAATCTGTCCAGTTTCATAACCCACTTGAAAATAAGGAGGCTCACTGGAAAGCCAGGCTACGACGACTCAGTCACTTCCACACCTACAGTCACTCAGCTGGAGAAAGGACAGGGTCTGGAGCTGCAGGAAAACAGGGAGCAGGGGCTTCAGGTAAGTTTAGCTCTGTGGCTGGAGGTGGACATAAATCAGGAGTCCATGACAACCTGTCCTCCGGGGCTGCTCCAGACGGCAGCTGGGCTGTGGAGAGCAGGCTTGGAACTGCAGGGGAGAAAGGCAGGCAGCATTCTGGATCACACCCTGGATGCAGCCTGAGCTATGATGTCCAGTCAGATGTTCTAGGTAGTTCAGGTTCCGCAGCCGTCTCCTCTGGAGTGCGTGGACGTTTGGGCCGTTCTGCCTTGCGATCTCGAGTCTCCCGCTCACGCTCCCAGGAGCCCGGAAGCACTACCTCACGGCACCACCAGGGGGCTCTTCTCGGTGGCGTCTATAAGACTGTTGTCCATGCTCTGTCCTCCAAACCTCGACCTAGAGGTCAGGGGTCATCCCAGGGCTCATCGCCACAGAGGCAGGGTCGGGCTGCCATGGGTGACGCATCGCTAAAGGATCTCTACTCACACGTCCTGGGCTACTTTGGACGAAAGACGACCACGCCAGGTGAGGATTGCGTCGCAAGTGCGCACAGAGGACACTACAGATACAACAAGTGTGGAAACAAACACTTTTCAACACAACTCCAGCAAGTCTCTCTCCCCTTTTGGCTGTTTTTAACTGGTTTGGAATTATTATTTTTTGGCTGAAACTCATCATCTTGCTGCTGGACTGAAGTTCCCTCTTGAAAGTAGCCCTTCTTCGTAGTTGCCGACTGTCGAGTGTCCCACCGCCTCCCATTCCTTCCCATGATTTGTAGCACAAATGCTCCCTAGCTCTTCTTCTTTTTTTTTTTTTTGGCTTGGGGATTTTAATCCTTACAGTTCTGTTCCCTATTTTTCACCTCCTCTGTCCTAAATTTTGCATGCAGCTTCCCTGTCTTTTTCATCTCCTCCCTGGATTTTGGATCTTACTCATTTTTACAGAAGAAAACAGCAAAGTCAAGAAAACCAATGAAAACGTACAAGTATGTCATGTCTTGGGGGATTTTTTGGTTTAAGAATTTTCTTCATCGTTTTAAATTTTTATAATGCAACATCAAATATTTACAGATAACCGTTTGTAGTTCATTTTCTGACCACTAGATGGCAGCATGAAACCTTATGAGAACGGTCAGCAGGTAAAAGCACTAATGTAGAATTTTAAAGGGGAAGAAATACGCCCTTCCAAAATTAGCTGTTTGAATTTTTGATTCTCCATGTAAGTTGAAAGATATAAATATAAGTCAAGCAAAACTCTTTCTAGTTGAACTTACTATGAAGATATATAGTTTTAAAACTATTGTAATTTTTAGTTTTGCTGAAGTTTTATTATTTTCAGTCATTTGTGCTGTGAATGTTTAACAAAGAACCCTGTGATTCATTCCCTGTAATGACAATTCTGACCTAATATGGCGTTATTTATTAGTTACAGTATTTTCTTCCAATTTTATTTTATTTTATTTTTTTGCTTTGGCAAATCATCTGATAATGTGATTGCAACACAAATTGGCATTTTCTTTTTAAACAAACCAGTCCCTCTTGCATGAGGCAAATTATTATTATTTTTCAATTGGAAGAATAAAGAGTTCAACCTCAGTTATTCGTCCATCCACAAAGCCTCGATGCCCTTATTATGCGCCGTAACAGGCTGTGTCAGGCTGGTTAAAGTTGTAGTTTTAAAAAAAAAAGATTTCTAAAAATGCTTGCGCAATTAACATGATTAATGGCTTTGCTTTTAGAAAGGCCTCACAGTTACTAAAGTTATGTTTTTCCTGGCTAAGTGAGAGTCTGTGTATTTGGTTTCTCCCTGCAGCCTGTGATCTTACTGTTCGCTTTCAGTAGCTTGTGGTACAGCATGAACTGTTTGTTGTACAGTATTCCATAAATACTCACTAGTATTTTGTAGCTGGTCACCTTTGTCTATCAATGTGGGTTTGATTTAGTCTGGGTAACATTTAGATTATTCATTTAAAGGGATTTTGGATAGCTTTTTCTTTCAATTTAGGGACTTTTGAAAGCTGGCTTTTACTTGATGCAAGCTGTTCCAAAGTCATTTAACAACAAGCATGATTAGATTAAGGTAATTCCAAGGAGATCATGGTTAACAGGCTAGTCTGGGTGTGAACATGCAGAAATATAACCACAACAAAGCAGTTCATTAATTAGAATCAGGTAACAGATTTGGTTAGCGAGATCCTGAAGTTGATAAAGGTTTAGAAGCAAAGATATCAAAAATATTAACCTTGTGTTTCATTTGTAATAAAGAAATGTTTTTAGTAAAAGTAAAATGGACCTATAATTACAAGTTTTATTAGATGACAGAGAATCTTTATATTAATTTATTTATTTAAGAACTGGAATACTTTGTCATAACACAATAGATTTGTTAATGCAGCTTACTTGCAGGGTGTGACATTTAGAACTTACCACATCTTGTTCTGTGATAAGTTACTCAGAAGTTGGGGACGACTTTTACCGAGCAAATGATGTCCTGATGTTGAGCAAGAAAATAATAGAATTGTCTCGGCATCTAAACACTAAGAATTTTTAATAATTTTATCAAAATTGGAAGCAGCAGATTCACTTAATCTTTTCTCAGTTGATGCCTTTTTCTATTAGTCTGTTAAGCAGCACCACACAGCTACTAACAATGATGTATCCCATACAAACTTAACCACACAAATACAGATTTGCTGCTTGTTTTTAGCTAACAGGGTTTGTTCTGGCACTTGCTCTTCGTGCATGAAGTGAATTGACTCCTGCATTGCTTGTCCAGTGGGTTTGAGATGCCTGTTCTTGCTTCTTTTTCCTTTTTTTTCCCCTTTAGTTCTGGACAACCTCAAGCCCCTCCCATGCATTTCACATTATGAGTTTTCTTACAGTCAGGGAAAACTTAATGACCTAATCTGAAAGTATTTTATATATATGGGGTATTTTAACAGATGATCAAAGATAAATGGCAGATGTACAATTAGATACTAACAAAACCTAAAGGGACCTTTGGGATTCATTATGTCAATTATTGATCAAGATTTGATTCAAATCCCCTTTTAAAAAAAAATCTATTCCAGTGGTTATGATAAATTAAGATGAAACCTAATTTCTAGTTATACATTCTGACATATTTGTAAAAATAGAATTATTATCCTTTAAATCTGAGTGGTTTTCCATCATTTATTTTCGACTGTTGTCAGACCTCTGTCTCAGAGTCTTTCTGCTTGTCCATGTATGTGTGTAGCCAACAAAGAGGAAGTGGTCCCCAAGGCCCGACCGGTATCCAGTGATGTGGGAAGCAGCAACCCCAACTTCTCTGATCTCATGGATGAGTTTATTCAGGAGAGACTAAGGGCCAGGGGAACAGTGGTCAGTACGACACTGTTTCTTTCTTTTTAAAGGGATCAAACTCTTAACTCCTTTTTTGGCTATGACTATAAGGGTCGTCGTGGCAGCAGCCCTGGAAGTCTGGAGGTTCCCAGAGACCTGCCAGAGCTCCTGGAAGCTGGCCAGACATCCAAGTCACGGCCCTCGGATGATCTCCGGCCTGCTGATGATCCCGGGGTTCCCTCTGAGTGGACTTCACCTGCAAGTGCCAGTGGATCTGATGGTGTCAGCTCAGACAGCCAGCCGGACTCCTTTAATGCCTTTCAATATGCAACCTGCAAGTTTGACAGTAAGAACAAGACAAATGCATTGAACCAACCCTTAGTAATCCCAAATGCCAGATATCCGACAACATTAAAGTTGAAAAGAAAAGAAAATTACTAATAAATGGGGGGTTTAATTCCTGGTTCTGACCATTGACTGAATATGAGAACTGGGCAGAGTTACTCCTCTCCCCCTTGTGCTCCAGACAGGAAGTATCTGCTGGTTCCAAGGAGCCAAAGTTATATAATAATATAATTTTAATCATTGTATTTGTCTAAATACCCATTCTTGCTCCGCTACCTTTTTTTTAACACGCTTTTACTAATCCTAGCTTTTTTTCATATTTTTTTCTTTATTGCAAGTTATTTTAATAATAAACTGACAAATTGGATGCCTCCACAAAAGTATGTGGTCTTACGTTTAAAATGTTTGATTGACAAATTCTCCCAAGGTCCATTTCATTTACTATGGTTGTGGCTTTTCAACAATCTCACTCCTGATTGGTGAGAGCGGTTGCCATAGAAATGTTGACTTGGACCAATCACTACTTACTGATTACGTTGGCTCCCTCGTGCCGATATCTGTTTTGCAAAAACGTGGCGACTGAATAGACTTAATGTCGGTGGAACCGTAATTTTCTATGGGCGACATCACACTCGGTTGATTTCTCAAATACAGTTATTGATTCTGACTGTTCAAAAGGAACGTTTTGTGGTTGATGTTGATCAGATATGGCAGGGACTGCATTTTTTCTCTTAAAAATTCCAATTTGCTATATTATTCATTTATTGAAGTTGATTCCTTTCCTCTTTTTGCTACAGGTTTTACTTTTAGTTCAGATGCATGTGGAGTTGGATCTGGAGAAGTTGGAGAAGGCGGTCGGGCCAGCTCATTGGACCAGGACAGTCTGGGTGGGGGTGTTGCCAGCGATGAGCATGAAGTAGCCAGTTTAACCACTCTTCACATCGACTCAGAGAATAGTAGCCTCAGCCACACTGTCACTGTTACTGGTATGGAACTTGAGTGCTTTCCTGTGATGCAACAAACTCCTACAGTTCAATTCCTAAAGCGGGGAAAGTCAGTCCCAAACACACGTGTCATGTCTTTACTGATGTGGGCTTTCTCTTGTCCAGGTTCTGAGAGTGCCTCACCAATGCACTCACTTGGGGGCTCCCGCTCCCAGACACCCTCCCCTGCCACGCTGACTGCAGAAAACACTGATCACACACACTTACAGCTGGATCAGAAACTTCACAACTCTGTCCTGCAGACCCCAGATGACCTAGGTAGTACAATAGGACGAGGTTTGCATAATACTAGCTTGATTTGGTGTAAATTACAGATGCTTGTTGTTGTTTTTTTAATATACAAACAGTGGTCACACTTCAACTGTGAGAGATAAATTCTTTTAAAAATTCTTGGGTTCAGTTTTGTACATTGTGTCTCACAATTTAAGTGTATCTATGATGAACATTACACATCTCTCTTATCTTTTTAAGTGAAACAACTTGCAGAACCAGTGACTATTTTTTTTTTTTGCCTTACTCTAGCTCAGCTTTTAACGAGAGACCATGATCTCTTTTTGATTTATTGATTTACTCTAGAAACAAATGAGTTCCCCAGTGAAGACTGCAGTGTAATGGCTGGTGGTTCTCTAACTGGATGGCACGCAGATGTTGCCACAGTGATGTGGCGGAGGATGCTTGGTATCCTGGGGGATGTCAACAGCATCAAGGACCCTGAGATCCACGCTCAAGTCTTTGATTACTTATGTGAACTTTGGCAAAACCTAGCCAAGGCAAGTCATAATAAATGGAGCTTGTGCACAGTATCTAAATCAAATGTTTTTCTTTATGTTTGATTTGCTTTTAAAGCATACTTCTCATTCCAGATCAGGGATAATTTGGGCATTTCTTTAGACAATCAGTCTTCACCACCGCCGCCTGTTCTGATCCCTCCACTGAGAATCCTCACCCCCTGGCTCTTTAAGGTAGGCGTGATGTAGAAACCATTAATTTTATAACAGTAA
Organism: Oryzias sinensis; assembly: GCA_037389245.1. Lineage (NCBI taxonomy): Eukaryota > Metazoa > Chordata > Actinopteri > Beloniformes > Adrianichthyidae > Oryzias > Oryzias sinensis. Next base: position 9,162,901 of record CM074503.1, on the reverse strand, counting down.
CTCTCTGTCATTCAGTGAATATATGTCTTTGTGTGTCTAAAGGTTAGATAAACAGCGTCATTTAAGATGTGTTTGGTCAATTTTTCCAGATTCACAAATGTTTTCAGATTTTTGAAAAATTAATGAGATGAGTTTAATTCATTTCCAATCGATTTTTTTTCTGTTTGGTTGTTCACTTGTGTGCACGTTCTTCTGCAGGCAACCATGCTGACAGAGCGTTACAAGCAGGGTAAACTTCATGCCTACAAGCTGATCTGTAGAATCATGAAGAGGCGACAAGATGTTTCCCCAAACACAGACTTTCTCACACACTTCTACAACATCATGCATCAAGGACTACTGCACCAAGACCAGGTTTGCTTTGAGATGCAATGCATACTTTCATGATCGTGCACGTTTACAGTGCCTTGCAAAAGTATTTGCCCCCCCCCCTTGAACTTTTCAACCTTTCTCCACATTTCAGGCTTCAAACATAAAGATTTAAAGCTGTAATTGTTTGTGAAGAATCAACACAAAGACACAATCATGAAGTGGAGCGAAATTTATTGGATATTTCAAACTTGTTTAACAAATAAAAAACTGAAAATTGGGCGTGCAAAATTATTCTGCCCCTTTACTTTCAGAGCAGCAAACTCTCTTCAGATGTTCAGTGAGGATCTCTGAATGATCCAATGTTGACCTGAATGATTCGTGATGATAAATAGAATCCACTTGTATGTAATTAAGGCTCCATATAAATGCATCTGCTCTGTGATAGATTCAGAGGTCTGTTTAAAGCGCATAGAGCATCACGAAGAACAAGGAACAAACCAGGCAGGTCCGAGATACTGTTGTGAAGTTTTAAACCGGATTTGGATACAAAAAGTTTCCCAAGTTTTAAACATCCCAAGGAGCTCTGTGCAAGAGAAAATATAGAAATGGAAGGAGTATCAGACCACTGCAAATCTACAAAGACCTGGCCATCCATCTAAACTTTCAGCTCAAACAAGGAGAAGACCAATCAGAGATGAAGCCAAGAGGCCCATGATGACTCTGGATGAACTGCAGAGAACTACAGCTGAGGTGGAGAGTCTGTCCATAGGACAACAATCAGTCGTATGCTGCACAAATCTGACCTTTATGGAAGAATGGCAAGAAGAAAGCCATTTCTTAAAGATATCCATAAACTGTGTTGTTAAAAGTTACCCACAAGCCACCTGGGAGACACACCTAACATGTGGAAGAAGGTGCTCTGGGTAGATGAAACCAAAATCCAACTTTTTGGCAACAATGTAAAACATTTTTGGTGTAAAAGCAACACAACTCATTAACCTGAACACACCATCCCCACTGTCAAACATGGTGGTGGCAGCATCATGGTTTGGGCCTACTTTTCTTCAGCAGGGACAGGGAGGATGGTTAGAACTGATGGGAAAATGGATGGAGCCAAATACAGGACCATTCTGGAAGAAAACCTGATGGAGTCTGCAGAAGACCTGAGACTGGGACAGAGATTTGTCTTCCAACAAGACAATGATTCAAAACATAAAGGAAATCTACAATTGAATGGTTCACAAATAGACATATCCAGGTGTTAGAACGGCCAAGTCAAAGTCCAGACCTGAATCCAATGGAGAATCTGTGAAAAGAACTGAAAACTGCTGTTCATAAAACGCTCTCCATCCAACCTCACTGAGCTCCAGCTAATTTGTGAGGAGGAACGGGCAAAAATTTCAGTCTGTGGATGTGCAAAACTGATAGAGACAAACCCCAAGAGACTTCTAGCTGTGATCACAGCAAAAGGTGGAGCTACAGAGTAACAACTTAAGGGGGCTGAATCATTTTGCACGCCCAATTTCTCTGTTTTTTATTAGTTAAACAAGTTTGAAATATCTAATAAATTGAATCCACTTCATGATTGTGTTCCATTTGTTTTTGATTCTTCATAAAAAATTACATTTTTATATCTTTGCGTTTGCAGCCTGAAATGTGGCAAAAGGTTGAAAACTTCAAGGGGGCTGAATACTTTGGTTAGGCACTGTAGATAAAAGAATAGAAAACCAGAGCTTTATTCGCCAATAATCATTCTAGGTGGGGCCTTTTTTTTCAGATTTAGGTATTGCTTTTTTATGCAATTCCTTCAGAGTTCCGTCTATATTTTTGCTACAAACAGACCACTTTTATCTATTTATTTATTATTCCTGTAATTTCATGTCGCTATGTTAGATTTTTATTTTTTTTCCACCTGGAATTACCTCAAATAATTATCAACATTTGAACATGTTTGCAGAGAGACGTCCTTATATTCTAGGACATTCTTATATTCTAGCTGAAAAATAGCTATGCACACCCTTGGATTCCATGAAGGATTTGATCATATTTAAGTTTTTTTAAATGGTTGAAAGTGCATTTTAATTAAGTTGGGCTTTTACTGTGAAATATACAAATTAGGGCTGGGCAATGAATTGATTTTATCAATAAATTCAAATTTGTCGCTTAAGAAGATTTATTTTTGGGAAAATCTAGATTTTATTTTCCCAGCACTCTGCTTTCTTGGGCTTCCATTGTTCGGAATAAGGTCAGTCCATCCGTTTCTCACTTGGAGGAGACGTGAAAATGACAGCTAGGAAAGAGGCGCTTGTTCCCCAAACAGGAATAGTTTCTTCAGGTTTTTAGAGCTGCTTCGGTTTTGTGACTTTCAGATTTGGAGCTACACAAATCTGTTTGAAGGCTGTTGCTCCCAAAAGTGGGAGTGGGATGAATCTGTCAACGGCTGAAACGTAGACTGTTGAGTGCGAGACGTGTTTGTCTTTACAAGATGCTCAAGCTAGCGGCAGCTCACCAAACACCTGCTGCATTGTTTTCCAAACATTTTTACTGCTTTTAATTGACTGCACTATCTATTCAGTCCAACTTTTAAAGGAGATGTTACAATAAAATCGTTTTTGTTAAATCCATTCTGTGATTTTTGTTAAAGAAAGTAAAGGGAGGGGGTAAAAACCATTAAAATGGTAAATTGAGCCACTTCGCCCAGCCCTAATGCAATAACATGTTTAGCAGCAGACTTTAGAATAGCAGGTTAGGTTGCTCCTTGAATAAAGTAGCATCATAAAAAAAGTCAGGAGTTTGAAAAATGCTGTGGAATAATACTTGATCCAGATCTCACATTAGAGTAAACCAGAATATGATTAGAAAATACAAGTCTCTGCTCTTTATGTTGCTTAAACCATTCTTTTGAATTTTAAATATATAATAGTTCTTAAAAAGAGGTTTTCTCACCACAGGATATTGTGAACACCATCATCAAGCATTGCAGTCCCAGGTTCTTCAGTATCGGACTCCCTGGAGCCACCATGCTCATCCTGGATTTCATCATTGCAGCGTCCAGAGTCACCGCCTGCTCCTCACTAAATGTATAAAAACGTGGAAAAAACATTAGCATTTCTCGTCTACTCCTCGCCGCTTTCTTCCTTCACACTTGCATCTCTTTAAGGCCCCGAGGGTGGAGGCACAGATACTTCTGGGGTCATTGGTGTGCTTTCCCAACTTGTATGAAGAACTTCCTGCTCTTCACCCTACCACTGCTGACGTGGTCCTCACCAAGTTCCCTGATGTCAAGGTACAAAAACTTAAACAACTTCCTACAGAAAGTCTTTGTTTAATCCAGTCAATATATTGTCTGCCTGGATTAAACGGGTCATGTCTGATGTTTGTCATGTCTGATGTCCACAGAGGATCTCTGAACAAAGTAATCGGTTAATGTCTCATCAGAAATTCTTGTAGCGGCTGAAGGCGATTAGAGTAATGTTGTTTTTGATGTGACTATGTAAACACTTAATGCCATGCATGGTAGTACCTCAGCCTTGCTCACAGTTGTTTTTATGAGGATGAAACTGGTTTTGAATCGCTAAGCAGCCATTAACTCGAGCTGAATGTCAGCGCCTGTGTTTGTGTGTCAAATACATATCTGAACTCCTCGCATTGTTATCGTTTCAGTTTTTTAGTCATCTAAAGTTTCAGTGTCTTCATTATCTATCAGCTCTACTGTTGATTGGAACACAAAAACTTAAGAACTTAAAGAAACAACTAAAATGAATTTTAAATTAGACCCTTTTGAATAAATCTGAAATTAAAGCTGCCTTTTCAAAAGTAGTTTTTGTTGATTAAAAAAAGCAGATTCATCCGTTTTGTCATCTTCTTTGTCTTTGAGTCCTTTTCCTGTCTGCAGCTAACGGGTAATAATATATTGTTTTTTAACAGGCAAACACCACATTCCCATTTTATCTTACCTGCACTTGATTTTCAGATTTTATTTTATTAATTTAATCCTTTAGGTCCTTTGGCGTTGCCATACATTTGGTACAGGCCTGGAAAGAAAAAAAAACAGAACCTAGATTTTTTTCTGTTTTATTTTTTTACCAGATTCTGAAGGAAGTTTTATTTCGGGAAACTTCTGGATTCTCCTCTGACTCATTCTTGACTCATGTTGAGTCGCTCAGTCGTGTGTCAAAAAAGGACATTCTTAAAGTGGCTGCTACGGTGGCTAAATGGAAACCTCCAAGCTAGCTAACGACAAACATATTTGGAAAGTTTCTTTTTGCAGATAAGAGTTAGTGAGTTTATTGCGACAGTTGTTCCCACAGACCATAATAATAATGCATAATATGAGCCAACCGGCTGTCTAATGTCATGAGGATGCTGCTAATAAAGTGGATTCATGTTTATTATTATTTTTAGAAAATACCTGATTTATTGGCTGTTTAATATAACTGTATTTGTATTTAACCGTTGCACCTTAAAACTCTGACAAGGCTGAAGTTGGTGTCTGATTTTTTTATTTTTATTTTTTTAGCTTCCACTTTGGTAGTTATGGGTTAAGGGAAAATCTATTGCACATGTCAATGGTTCCTACACAAAATTTAGTGTACCAAATAAACCATAACCCACATCTTAAAACATATTTTAGTCTGGTTTTCAGCACACCAAAAGAGTTTTTTCTGTTTTTAAATGTCAGTTTCTAAGAGTTTGTGCAGAACTTTTCAAACATTTTTTTAAATCATCTTCACAAATAAGTACGTTATCTTTTTATTAAATGGTGCTAAGACCCCAAAGCCAATATTATTTATGTTCATAAAGGAAAGTAACCTTTTTTCTACTGTCTTTTTAGGAGCACATTATTAAAACTATTCTGACTGCTGCCAAGGATGAACCCTCTGCTCCTGCAAGGTCAGTGTTATGTTGCCAAGATTTCAAATAAACCCCTGAAAATGATGCAGCAGCGGCTCAAATAAAATGTTGCCAGTGCTTCTCACTTAGAAATGATTGAATTCTTCTGTATTTTTCCTGCACCAGACTACAGTAGTTAAACTGACAAATCCATTATGTGAGAAATACATGTTGCATCCATGACTGATAATGGTAGTGTTGCGTGTTGTTAGGTGTGTTGCTCTGTGCAGTCTGGGGATCTGGCTCTGTGAGGAGCTGGCTCATGGAACTCTGCATCCGCAGATTAAAGATGCTCTCAATGTCATCTGTGTAACCCTAAAAGTAAGTTACTTTCTGCAAATTATTGAACTTTTTAATATTTTACATCATATATTTGAAATGACAGTCTTGAAAAAAGATGTGGCTGGAGGGGTTAAAGGCGCATTACGGATCATCCTGGTTCACCAAAATGCAGACTTAATGTTGAATAATTAGGATTTGGATTTGTTTAGGCTACAAGTCTGCAGGAAACCAAAGGATGATGCTAACTTATTGCTATTATTGGTGAATTTCTTTAGCTTTTAGAGTCCGATTCAGACAAGTACAGCGGGTTGCTTATGGATTAGAAGAATGCTGTCCAACATTTACTGTCTCATCGAGAGCCAGGTGGCACTTCATGAACAAAACAACGCACACACACACACACATATACTTTGTCCACCTTGGAATCCCTACCATGTGTATCGGCAGCCAATGGTCTGCTAAGACACTGCAGCCACACACACTAGCATTCACTTGCTCTTGGTAGCAAACCCTGGACTGCAAATATGTTTGGTCCTCCTTCAAATAGGAGACTAATCCATGGGGAATGCTGCAAGCTGTGACTTACACAAACATATTGCCCACACACTGACATGTAGACCCATGCACATCTTGTCCACTGTTGAAGCTCTTGCCTGCATTGCAGCAGCCAGTAGCCTCAGCCATGGGCTCCGTGACATGAACATACAAGCACAAAGCCTGAGGGATCGTTATTTTCATGCAGAACCACTTCCTCCTGTTGGCGTGTTGTCTTTCATCTCTTTCATCTCAATGTGGTAATCCCAAAGAAAGCTTGGCCAAACCAGACACCCATGTTTCATTATGTTGCACATGCTCTGTGCAACATATACTGTGTTGTGACATTTAGAGAGCCTATATCATGGTATGTTAAGCCTTTTAGATTTAACTATACCCTTATATATGCTAATATATTACTACCTTTGTCATTTTAAAGAACACATTTTTTAGCAAATATGAGTTATTTTCGCGAGCTCTTTTTCCTACCCGGAAATAAGACGCCTCGACCTTTGAGGCACCGCCTTTTGCTTCTTGTGGGCTCCGCCTCTTTCATGATGTCAACCTGCACGAACACTTAGAAAAGGTCATTTCAAAACAAGCAGCTGTGTTTTGCCCATGAAAACGAACAACATCCACACTTTTGCCAACATGGATGTGCATATTGGCTGCACGGTGGCGCAGTGGTTAGCGCTCTTGCCTCACAGCAAGAAGGCCCCCGGTTCAAGTCCCGGCTGGGGGACATGAAAAACACATCATCAATGGGGGACCTTTCTGTGTGGAGTTTGCATGTTCTCTCCGTGCATGCGTGGGTTTTCTCCGGGATCTCCGGCTTCCTCCCACCGTCCAAAAACATGCTTCATAGGTCGATTGGCAACTCTAAATTGTCCATAGGTGTGAGTGTGAGAGTGAATGGATGTGTGATTGAGGATATTCTACCCTGCGACAGACTGGCGACCAGTCCAGGGCATCCCTTGCCTACGCCCAAGTGGCTAGGATAGGCTCCGGCAACCCCGTGACCCCGAAAGGGAATAAACGGTCAAGAAGAAGATGATGGATGTGCATATTGTGCATAGAAAAGGGAAAGTGTTTAGCTGGACACCGCTAGCTCTGCGGTGGAAGTGTGTTTTTTTGTGTGTTAGCCTGGGGGCGGTCCTGGCAGCGCAAACTTTTCCTTTTTCCACTTAACATTATAATATACATAAAAGCTCAAAAAAGTTAATTTTGCATGATATTGACCCTTTAAAGTGTTTGTCCATATGTTTTTCTTTCGATGTACTATCATCCACAATATGATCAGTTTACTGAAAAAGCAATAAAGAAAAATCTTTATGAGCAAAATCAATTTACTGTAGTTACTCCTGGAAGACTTTGATATTATAAGTAATCTTACTCATTTCCGTTGCAGAATCCACAAAGAGAATTTTGTATATTTTCAAACTAAAAAAGCTAAAAACCAGCAGTCATATGTTTTTTAAAAAGTCATGTTGTGCTGTTAATTAGGCACGCTGAATGAACTAACATATAGAAACGCCTCAAATGGATCATTTTTGTAATTCTTTTGACAGATTTTTTTTTAATATTCTTTTTGCCACTAACATGCAGAGACTTTTACTTTTTTCTTTGAACTCGAATGGATTCAAATAATATAAAGTTAGGGCTTTTCATTAATTGAAAATTGTGTTTTGGGCATTTTTAAGATGCTCTGGTAGGATTTTTCTAATGATAGAAGACTTGCATAAATAAAATCAAGCTCAAAGTTTCATTCCTGAGTATTTCTTTATTCAAATCAGAAACGTGAACAAAAAAGTTTAAGAAATCTGGGCCACAAGCTTCTCGCGCCGACAACAGTGTTTTTTGAAACCACTGTGCTGTGCCGCGGGAAATCAGTAACTTTCACTGATCTTTAAACATTTACCATCACCAGAATATCAGCTCTGTGTTCACCAAAACAGGCGCAGGTTTCACACTTTGCTGATGCCTTTGTGCAGCTCTTCAAAATAAATGCACTCTATTCCTCAATGTCGTGTGTCTTTCATAAGGCGGGAAAAACTTTTGATGGTGGCTCCTCCAACGCACGGCAGGAGTGTCAGGTTTCTAAACACACTTAAGGACAAGCGTCAAGCAGCAACTTTGACACATGTTAAAACATAGCCGGAGGACGAGAATCAGATGCGCGAATTGCGATTAATGTGAATGGAAAAATGACGTGGCGGAGGGAGGAAAGAGAGGGGGGGGGGGGGGGCACTCCTCGGCACACGTCTGTGCAAAACCAGAGCTAATGGTCCGTACGCATCACCCATGCACCCCTTGCAGGCAGGATCTGGTGTCACAACGTGTAAAAAGTGAATAAATAATGACACTCAGAGACGTAAATCTGTCCGTCATCAGTACCACCCCCCCACCCCCCACCCCCCCGGTCTAGCTGGTCGGGCTGGGAAGGATCTGGTTCCCCTCATGAACGCACGGTTCACTTCGGCAGCAGCCATGTAATTAGTTAAGCTTAAAAAAATAACTTATTCAAATCTGCGGTTGCATCCCCCACTTTCTCCACCTCTCTTCCTTGTATTCTCCCCCCCTCCCTCACATTCTTCCTCTCTCCCTCCCCACACACTAAATGTAACAAATAAATAAAAAATAATAAAGTAACAAAAAGGGTTTCATATGATTTACACTCTGGTTTTTAAGAGTTATATAACCTCTTTTTGTGATAATAAAACCTGTCCAACACAAAAAAGTACCACATTTTTTCGCGAAATCTCCCATGATGCCATGCGTTGGCTTGATGTAACGGTGATGTAACGGTGTTAACTGTCGCATCAAATGCAAAAATCTTTTTGTAACAATTTGCAGGTCCTCTTGATGAAAGCAGGAAAACATTTTGGTTCTCCTTCAAGGTGTGTGTTGGAGAACAAAAGAATAAAAGTCAGGGATTCCAAGTCATCTTTATGAAAGACACAGCTGGTTTTCAATAATGTCTGTATTGACGGAGAAATTCAATATCAGATTTCAGTCATTTAAAAAAAACAACCTGAAGTTAAATCTAAATATAAGAAATAACAAAATAAAAGTAAGGTGCATTAAGGTGAAGAGGACAGCAGACACATTTAAACGAAACAGAAACAATTTATCATTCACCCTAAAAAAAACAAAAAAACATCATTGTTAAAGTTACATTTTTTTTAATTTAGAACAAAAAAAACTAATAGAACTTCAGTGTGTTCACGTTTTTGTGTTGTTACAAATAAACATATAAAGCTTGATATAATGTTGGTCTTTTTTGTTTAAAAATGATCACGCATGCTATGATTATATACTTGTTCCCAAAAGATGCTCTTGCACAAACATAATTAAAATACAGTTTAGAAATTATTTTATTTTATTTGCTTTTTTTGTGGTTACATGAAATTGCATTTTTAAAAGATGGAAGGAAAAACAATTCTGGGCCTATTTTCAACAAATTTAGTTGAATAATATTTTTATTATTTACATTTTTAACTTTTATTGTTACTTCTAGGAAAAAAGCTCGAACTTCAAATGTTTTGTGCTTCAATTATTACAAAAAATGCACTCAAGTTTGCGGAGGGACTGTACATTAGTTAAGACTACAGAGTTTCTCTTTTTTTTTTGATGCAGGTGTGCATTGTGATTTTTGTCAAGGAAAAAGTTGACCTTGTTTAAAAAAAAGGTTGAAAAACACTGTTCTGGAAAAACGACACAGTTTTGTTTTTGGGTTTTTTTGGCTAAAAATGGCATAATCCTGAAAATAGATGAAAAGATGAACGGAGTGGGTCTTCAAGTGTTGGGATTTGTGAATGTGTGATTTTGATTTGTGAATGTAGCCGCACTAAAAGAGAATTAATCGGTATTTATGTGCATTTTATCTCCAAGTACCCCAACAAGAATGTGGCCCTGGTGGCATCTGACATCCTTCACCTGCTGATCAGTTATGTGGATCATCTTGAGAAATTCCCCACCTACACTCCAAAGAAGATTGTGGAGGTGATGCACTAAAATCAAAGTCTGACATTGCTTTATATATTATTTATTCTCTGTATGTATTGCATCAGTAGTTTATGTTACCCATGATACATCAGAGATAATTTCTTTTTTAAGTTGGCCCACCTAACTCAGTCAACTACTACTCCCCCTATGTAAAAAAAATTTAAAAAAAGGCAAATAAATGTAGAATTAACATACCGGTAATTGTGTTTTTGAAATAATCTTGGTTTGTTTTTGAAGATTCTGATTGCCACCATCACTTACTTGCTGCCCAGTACGGATTCTTCTCCTCATGAACTGGATAAAAGGGTACAGTTTTACCCAGAAATCAACAAATCTGATTGTTTAAAACAATATATTTATTTATATGTAACTTCTACATCTGTGTGCACTGCAGCTGGTAGTTTCTCTGCTTTTGTGTTTGATGGATTGGGTGATGGCTCTGCCACCAAAGACTCTTCTCCAGCCAGTTCAAACTCAAAGTCCCTCTGACAAGGACCAGCCCACAAAGTCCCTCCTCAACTGTATTTACAAGGTATGTTGTATTTCAAAGAGTCTTAACAGTAAACCTCCCTTTATTCACACAAAGTATCCGATCATTGTCTGATTTCTTGAACAATCAGATTTTTCAAGATAGTTGGATGACAACATATGTCCCATAAATCAACTTATTAACTCATGTAGTTTCCTCACTAAAAACACTATTTTCTGTTTTTTTATTCACTTGAATCCATTTATTGTCAAATTGATGTACGGTCATGATAATTTTTCTTATCTTATCTTATCCAGGGCAACCAACATCTCTTCCTTATGGAGAAAACCGAGAACAGCAGAAAAGTGTCGTCTATTTTGCAGACATTAGCTCCCACGTTAGCAAAGAAAATGTTATGACCAGTAATGCTGCCATATTTATTGAGAAAAAAGGCATAGCTTTTCTTCTCCAATGCTTTATTAGGTAACAGGAAGCTTGACATTAATTAGGTCATAGTTCTCTGAAATAAATAAAAGAATTAATTTTCTGGTAGTCACACATCCACACTCGGTGTACTTATATCCGATTACCCCCAATTACATGATTTTGGTGCACATGCAAACGAGATTATTAGCAATTTTTACAACTGTGTGATGTGTGTTTAACCTTTTTCACCTTTTTGATAGTGAATTACCTCCTCCTGCTGCTTTATTTCAGTGCCAATGCTGAAGGGAATAGATTAAACCATATATTTGTCTCTTAAACTTTCATCTAGGTGCTTCATGGTTGTGTTTATGGAGCCCAGTCTTTCAGCAATCCGAAGTATTTTCCCCTGCAACTGTCAGACCTCTCCGGTCCTGATTATGACCCCTTCCTGCCATTGGAGAGTCTCAGGGAACCAGAACCTCTGCACAGTCCGGACTCAGAGCGCTCCAGCAAACTGCAGCCGGTCGCTGAAGGTAATTTATTTAGGAGTAAGGGCATATTTAGCGGAGCCTTTTTCTTTAATGAGCCGATATGGCTAATGTTCATGTAAAGTGATGCGTTTGCAGTCGCACACAAATGCACAAAATCTCAGCACAATATGACTGATAAGGTAAGTATGTGTATGTATGCAGTGCTGCCTGAATCCGTGTGAGAGTCTTGATTGTCCCCTGCTGTTCTCCACTGGGACTCAGTCACTAGTATAATGACTGGACCGCACTGATAGACCACGTTTCTGTCTTTTTTCTTCTATTTTTGCTGCTTCTTATTTCTTTTTACCTTTTTTTGTAACGTTCAACTGAAACCTTTTAATTTTACTTTCAGCCATTATTTTATGTTTTCCTCATTTTTCACTTTTCTTCACCTGCTGAGCCCCCCCGAGGTTAAGGGATTCACAGGGAATTTAGGATCAATACATATTTGTACTCTACTCACACCCTGTCAATAAAGAACTCAGGGGATAGTGCCTGTGTCCCTGTGTGTGTGTAATGATGCTGATTAACCAAGATCTGTTGGCAGCAGTGTGTGATGGCATTGGCTTCTACTCAGTTTAATTTTAGTTTTCAGCCATTTCTAGTTTGAGCAAAAACTTGTTAACTTTTGTTAAAACTATCAATAGTTCATAAAAAACACTCATATCTTTTAACCCAATTTAAAACACTAATTTTGCATTTTAGTTTCATAAAAACCTCCTCCAATCATTTTTGGATCCATTTTCAAAGCGTTCCCAGTGGTCTTTTAATTATAATTATGCGTTTTAAGCTAAATTAACAAACCTGTGCTGGTTTCTAGGACATAGCTTCTGCAGAGCAACAGGAGTTCCTTAGAAATTCACCTTTGAAATGTGGGCGGGAATATTGGTGTATAGTAAGCCTGCCACAACTTTCCATCATCCATCTGTTTACCCGCTCTTCCACTAGCTTACAGCCCTCACAGCCCCAACCTAACATTACCGGTGCAACAAAAATGGCGAGCAATATTGGAGCTACACAGCCGTACAGTTCTGTGCCAGATGCCAGCCCAGGTTAGGAAAACTAAGACGTACATAGGTCTAGTCGTCTACAAGTGGATGCATCAGAGCTTGTGGCCCCGCCCATCATAGCTTTGGCCTCACAACTACAACCTTATTCAAACAGCATGTTTTTTGTCTGCTCCTGAATGACAATGATTTGAAAATTGAAATACTCATAAATGCAATTTCAAGCTTAGTTTTCCTTCACATATGCCGTCCATCATCAGAAAAATGACACAAGTACACGTTAAAACACCAAAGCATCATTTTCATCGGAGTGGGTTTTTACATTTTGGAACATAAAGTGAAGAATGTTTGAGATGTGAACATCATAAAGTTTTTGCCTTGGAAATCTGTTTTACATTGATTTTGTATCGTCGAATTTACACCAAAACAGCAACAAACGAAGAGAAAAAGATGGGGTTTCTGATTTAACTGGCTATCCTTTCATGATGCCCTTGTTTCTTTGCAGTTCGGAGTCGTATTCAGCAGGGCCTGGTTTCCATAGCAGCCAGAACAGTGATTACTCACCTGGTCAATCATCTAGGACATTATCCCATGTCTGGAGGGCCTGCAACTCTTTCCAGTCAGGTACAGCTTTTTTGTGTTTTTCTAGAGGTAATATAACTAATTTTTTATCCTGAGTTTAATATGTTTTGGTGATGGGGTCTCTCACATTTTGCAGGTTTGTGAAAACCAAGACAACCCTTTCTGTGAGAGCACCGACCTCGGACCAGAACTTTTTCATTCACCAAACCTGCAGTTCCTTGTTTTTAACGGCTCCACTCTGCTCTCAGTGCTGCAGGTAATTTAAAATAGAAAACAATTGTAGTTTTCAGTTGGTAAATACAGCAAAACTTTCTGATGGCAACTTTTATTTTTGCAGAGTGGAAAAGCAGGATTTCCTATAATGCTTTTTTCTGTTATCATTACAAATAAAGGCACAGGAAAGGCAACATGAGATTTTTGTTCTCAGTGTAATAACTAGTTATACAATAAATTCTATAAATAAAATACTATAAAAGTTATACTAGTTATAAAATAAATGAGCTGTTTTTTCACAATTAATGCCTTAAAACAAAGGAAACATCAAAGACACCTTTTGAAATGTGTTTTTATTTTTAATTTTAAAAATTTCCAAAATTTTGATGAGAAAAAGGGGTGAAATCCTGGTTTAGCTTGTAGGAGGAGAAGACTCTTCTTTTCTTGCATACATGTCTGACACAGTTTGTGGACATTGTGAGGGAGTGAAAACGATAGCTGGGTGTCCTCAATTTCCCTCAGTTTTAGAAGAACAAAGGTTTCATCAGTGTTGGACGTAGCGGTTTGGGGGAACCAGGCAAACAAGAACATGGGGCCCTCTTCGGTTGTTGTATTAATATACTTTTTTAAATCCTTACCTTTAGCGTAAAACGTCAAATAACTTCCTACTGGTCCACTTTTAGACAACATCAATGTCGAGAATACAAATTTTTCGATAGGAATTAAAAACTAAAATCAAATGTAAACGATAAAGACATTTATCTTATATTATATACATTATTTTTTCTTGGAAAATCATTACATTTATTAAATGCACTAATTTGTTAATTCCTCACTTCCGAGAAAGAACGAAAGACAATTTTCTTTCTATTATTTCTTTCTATTCTTAAATTTGTCAGGGTTTACTAAAGAGGACAAAAGAAGTTCTTTTTGTTTTTTTTCTCTATTCTTTTCTTGTTTTTCCTATTTTATTTCTGTCTTCCAGCACTTTTGGAAATTTGGCAAAAAATGTCTTGCTTTCTTTTTGGCTTTTCCTCTTTTCACAACTCCTTGGATCACTGCGATTCATTTTACCAATTAAAAAAAAAAATTGCTTTGAATCATCATTTAAGCTCTGCCAATGTTGCCAGATAGAGTTATGGCAGGGGTCGGCAACCAGCGGCTCCGGAGCCGCATGCGGCTCTTTCTTGTCTGTGCTACGGCTCTCTGTGTTTTTATAAAATAACTATCATGTTCTAAGATTTTCGTGGTGCCTTTAACACCGTTGGTAGAGCAAGCAGGCAGGACAAAAGACAAAGACAGTCAGTGGCGATCTCAAAAACATGAGCGGCAAAAAAATGAAATTAGATTTGCGTTAGGGCGCCCTTACTATCCTGTCACCTTGCTGCTACGATAACCGTTTGTTGCGCTGTCTGTGTAGGTAGAGAGGTGGGGGCGGGGCTTAGACTCACCACTTATGATTCCAGACCTACAACAAACTAACAGCTGCTTCCTAATAAAAAATCGTTGTTATCCATAAAATTAATATGTGGGGTTTACAGAAAAGATTTAAAGAAAAACAAAATAGCAACGAGTCTTCATCAAAGTGAATTTGTTTCCATCATCTCATTCATCTTAACTCTGGGTGTTTGGCAGACAGAAAATTCTATTCAAGGTTGTGGAAAAATGGATAAAAGATCAAAGGAAACATCACGCTCATAAATAATAAAAATAATTAAAATAAATATCCTGACAGCATTTTGAATCAATACAAGTATTGCCAAATGAACTATGGCGATATATCGGCAAAAACATTTGTTCTAACACACCTAGTGTTGCGGCTCCCTGTGCTTTCATCTCAGTGGGAAACTGATCCAAATGGCTCTTTGAGAGGTACAGGTAAACGACCCCTGAGTTATGGTTTACCAGGCTAAAAGTCATCTAAAACCCACCAGACTAGGCCTTCACAATATATCGCAAATTTATCGTTATCTCAATATCAAGCTGTGCAATACGATATCGCAAAAGACGGCAAAAATCGCAATAAATGGTTAAATATGCTTAAATATGCTAAAACAATCTTATGGATGCTTGAAGTATTTCACGAAACAAACAAATCCCTTTTTCTATTTGACCAATCGAATGGACTCCTTTACATCATAGACCAATCGGATGGAGTTTGTCTCCTATGTAGATGTGGGTCATTTGGAATGCAATTTTTTAACTGTTGCAGTGAAATGGAAATGATGATTTTGGTTGTTTTGCCAAATGTTCATATACCGCAAGTTATATCGTCATCGCAATATTACCACTAATATTGCATATCGCAAGTTTTCCTCATATCGTCCAGCCCTACACCTAACCCAACAAAAACTACTCAAAATATTAATCAACGATTAATTAGCAGTAGTTAAACATCCATTATTTATTACTTCCTGATTTGAATGAAAGTCCAACTTTAACACATTTTTAATGAGATTGCATCCACCATGTTTGCAGTCAGAAATATGCTAAATAGCGATTTTGAGGATAAAAAGAATTAAAATAATTAGAATCAAACCCATAAATTGCATTTGTGGAGCAGGTTAGTGAACACATTTATTTTATTATCAGTAGACTTTACAACTCATGCTTGCTGGTGTGAAAGATGATAGGGGAAGCAGACCACACTTCCCTCCTTGTAATATATTTCAACTAGGAACTGAAAACGCCCTAACCGATCCCAAACCTGCCCAAATGATGTCTATCCACCTAAAGCAATTTTTGTCCACAATGTCAGAATAAAAACTGCCCACTCTGTCAATGCTGCTTCTGTTTGCTAACTTGGGAGACTCTAGACTTGCTGTTAACTGGAATATACCATTGCTGCAGAAGGACGGGGGAGGACCAAACACTTTTACATGATCAATTTTATGCCAGTTCAGTGGGTGCTTTTTCATGACAGAGTTAAATAATGATGGATGTAAAATGTATTTGAGACATTTTTTTTAATTCTTCAACTCTGGGCCCCTAGAAAGTCGGGGTCCCCAGGCGATCACCTACCTTTGCCTAATGGTAAGTCTTCTTCTGGGTTTCATCAGTTGTTCCTCCTCTCTCCATCTACAGATCCGATCAGAGTCTGATATTCCCGGAGGTGGAATGACAGCTGGTTTGTCGTCCGCCTCTGCATGCGTTCGCGTCATCATCAGAGATGTAGCCGGAAAGCACTCCTGGGACTCTGCTGTTTTGTACGGGCCTCCATCATGCTCCACAAACAGCCCGGCACACTCTGTGTTGACTCATTTACAGTCCCCTAACAACAAAGACCTACATGTACCAAGCCCAACAGGAGGTCCACCAAACGATGTAGGAGTAAGAACAGAAGATGGTGATGATGAAGGCCAAGAGGAGAGGTGCATGGAAGAGGAAAGGAGTGAGAGTGACACGCCAGACCTTCAGGGGGAAAGGGATGGAGAAGGGATGAAAGCCAGCGGGGATAAAGAGGAGCAAAGAGAATATGAAGATTTTGGGGAAACAGAAAGAGGTCTGGTGGAGGAGAAGAAGAACGAGCAGCAACTGAAAGAGGAACCAGGCTCTGAACATCTACTAGCGCCACCGCAGGCTAAACGTGTGTGTCGGGAGGTGGTGCCAGCGTGGGATTCACTGAGAGAAGGAGACGATGCGCTGGATGAAATGTTGCAGTACTTGGGATATTCCAGTCCCGAGTGTCTGCAAAGAGCAGGTGATTTAGTTTTATTGCAATGTGGATCTAAAATATCAAATGAAAAACATTGTCTTTCTCTTCCAAGTTCTGTCATTTAGTATGAAAGGATCAGCACCTCTTTTGGGCTTTTTTGTGTTTTTTGTGAATTTCTTGCAAACAAATTACATGTTATTGAAATAGTGAAATCTAAGAATGCATAAAACAGCAAAAACAAATCACCCTAACTTTGAGTTTCCATTAATCTTCACAGGAATGCCACTCAACATCCCAGCTGCTCCTCCCACGTGTGTCACAGAGAAGCAGGAGAACGATGTTATCAATGCCATCCTCAAACAGAGTGCTGCTGAGAGAGAATTTGTTCTTCATGTACGTATTTGATAACATCACCAACTTAACAAATAAGATGGCAAACTAAAATAAGTTGTCACATATCTTTTTTTTTTTCTTTAATATAAGTGAATCGTATAAGGAACACTTACAGCCTCAACAGCAAAGCAGCCTGTTAATATCTTAATAATTTCAGTTAGGGATGTCCTGATCCAAGCATGTGATCAGAAATTGATCTTGTAGTTTGCGACTATTGGAATCAGATGTTGTATCCCTATCAGAGATGGAATGCAATGCTTTATCGTCATCATGCTTCCGGGAGCTTGACGAAATGGAAAGCAGCCAACATGCCAAAGTGCATTAAGATCATAAGTGAAACAACATTAAAAACAACACAAAAGCATATAAACGTTAATTAACATAAAGTGTGACTAAGTGTTCTCAGAGTATCATTATGAAGCCTGATGGACCATGGATTGAAACTGTTTTTACGTCAGTTGGTCCTGGCTCTGTGGGACCTGGATATTCTCCCTGATGGCAGCAGTTTGTAAAAGAAGTGGCCGGAGTGAGAGCAGTCTTTTAGTATTTTGTTAGCTCTGGCGATGCACTGTGTGCTGGCAATGTTATTCAGGGGGGTAGAGGGCAACTGCTCACTTTTTTGGACACCCTCTCCAGGGCCTTCCTGTCCGCAGCCGAGCAAGCAGCGAACCAAACAGACATGAAATACATCAGCACTGGTTTTACAGTGGCTTGGTAGAAGGACACCAGCAGCTTCTCCTCTAGATGGTTTCTCCATAGTATTCATAGGAAGTGGAGTCACTGCTGCACCTTTCCTACCAGTATTGATGTGTTGGCAGCCCCATTCAATTCATTTTTTTTTGTAAATACCCTGAAAGTACAACAATAGTCATCTCAATGGAGACCCTCTTTCTCCGTAAGGAAAATCTCCTTTAAAAAAAAATGATTCCGGAAAAAGAAAAAGCCTTAGGGGTGTCCACATGAAGGAACTATCCTCTCCCAGGACGGACAGGGGATGTACCAGAACTCTTAGGCTACGTTCACACCGCAGGCTGAAACAACCCAATTCCCATTTTTTTGCCCTTATGCGACCTGTATCTGATCTTTTCAAGACAGTCTGAACGTCACATATCCGATCTTTTCAAATGCGACCGCCGTCTGACCGGCCAGGTCACATGTATCCGACCCGTACGTCATTGATACGCTACAGACTTCATAATTCTGCACTGAAGTAGGCAGGAACGAGAACATAAACGTCAACCATGGCGGGCGATGCTGCTGAGACCAGTCAGTGGAAGGGAAGCGAGGTCACCGATTGGATTCATATTTGGGGTGACAGCGCTATTCAGAAGAATTCACTTATCAAACTCTACAACTACATTTTTAAATAGTGAAGCAGATGGGCTTCATCCAGATGGAGTTGGGGGACGGGTGGGGGCGCAAGACGAGCCAGAGGTGAGGTCCACAGCCAAGTGTAGGAGCACGGACGAGCCAACTGGAATCACTCTCGCTCCCCTGGAAGGGACTGGGAAAGAGGGACAGCACATGAAATACACTGCACCAAACAAAACCGATGCATGGAGAACTAAAAGATATATAAATGATCAAGAATAGAGGAGAGGAGACGTAGATGAGAATAGAGGACAGAACCCCAGTGCACCATACTTTCCCCAGCTTTTAACTTCTAGCAGCCTTCTAGCAACTAATTGTTATTTTTATCGAAATATAATTCAATGGTAATTCGATGGTAATAATAATAATAATAATAGAAAATCTACATTTTTAGGACAGCAATATTATTACAATCTAAGCAGGGGAAATGGGTCGCCCTGGCTCGGTTTATGAAACAGTCTTCCCTCTACGGAGAAATATGTATAACGGATGTAAGGAAAATTGTACTTATCCCCCAAACTTCAGTACAGTGAAGTACAGGAGCAATAAGTTAAATATTCTCTGATTACTAACTAGCCTGGCAATAAGCGTTTCCAAAAAGGATAGTTTTGTGCCTAACTTTGAATGTAGAAACTGTGTCGGCCTCTCTTCCATGAGCTGGGAGCTTATTCCATTAAACGGGCTTGGTGGCTAAACGCTCTACTTCCAACTGTACTTTTACAAATTCTAGGAACCACAAGCAGTCCTGCATTTTATTGAGTGAAATATTCTGTTTGGTCGGTAAGGCACTGAGATCTTTAATATAGGATGGGGTCATACCATTTAAGGCCTTATAGGTTAGCAGGAGGATCTTGAACTTGATTCTAGAATCAACTGGGAGCCATTGAAGTGAAACTAACACAGGAGTGATGTGATCTCTTCTGCTAGTTCCAGCTAACAATCTAGCTGCTGCATTTTTAACAACCTAAAGTATTTTTAAGGAACTGTTAGGCACTCTGCTAGCAAAGAGTTACAGTTTTCCATCCTAGACGTAATAAATGCATGGATGACTTTTTCAGCATCACTTTTAGATAGTATATTTCTGATCTTAGCAATATCACACAGGTGAAAAATGCAGTTTTACAAGCCGTTGATATGTGAGCCTTAAATGATAAATCCTGGTCAAATAAAACCCCAAGGTTTCTAACTGTGGAATTGGGGGCTATACTTACACCATCCAGGGAGACTATCTGAGCAGACAGAGCATCTCTGAGGTTTTTAGGACCAAGTATAATGACCTCAGTTTTTCCGGGGTTTAGGAGGAGGTCATTAATTGTCATCCAGGTCTTGATGTCTCTGATAGAGGCATTACGTTTCTCTATATCAGGGGTGGGCAATTCCAGGCCTTGATTTCCAGATATTCTTGCCCTACTTGTGGCTAATTACCTGGTTCAGGTGTGTCCACCCAATCAGAACATGCAAGAGCAGGGTATGAAGGAAGACGTGCAGGAATGTGGCCCTCTGTGCCCACCTCTGCTCTATATCGCCATTCTGGTCAGGTTTAATAGATAAATACAACTGTGTAAAAAATTTAAGGAAATATTTAGAGCTGAGAAAAGCAGGAATGTGTAGTTCTACTGAGCTCTGATCACTCATTAGTCTGGCTATTGTGCCAAAAGGAAATCTTGGATTATTTCTGTTCTCTGCTAATAAGATTGAATAGTACTGGGTTCTAGCTCTACACAGAGCTTTTTTGTGATTTAGGAGGCTATATTTCCAGGTATTCAGAGACTGCTCTGAGCAAGAGAGGTGCCATTCTCTTTTAAACTTATGGTTTATTTGTTTAAGAGATTATGCTCTACCATTAAACCACGCTTATGCTGCGTTTTGTAACAAACGTAGGTTTCAAAAGGGCAACAACATCGAGTGTTCTACTGAGGGCTTGTAAGGCATCACTAACCAACAGGTCCTTTTTACTGGGGCTAAAGCTATGGGATCAAAGTATCTCAAAGTATTTGATTAGGCTGTTACTAAGTATTGGTTGAACTGTGAGTCTAAACTCAGACACAGAACAATCAGATAATGTTCTTCTAAGCTGTATCTTATTCACTGGAGCAGTAGCATGTTCCAATGTAAATTGAAAGGTAATTAGAAAGTGATCTAAAATGAGAAAGGACAATGAGCTGGCTAATCTCTATACCATGAGTTAAAACAAGTTCCAGAGTGTGCTTGTGACACTGAGCACATTTACGTTTTGTGTGAAGCCAACATTATCTAATAAAGCTGCAAATGCATTTCCTTGACAGTCACTGTGGTCATCAACATGGATATCAAAATCCCCTGTTATTATAATTTTATCAGAATCTAAAACACCAGTCAGGGCTTCACGGTGGCGCAGTGGTTAGCGCTCTTGCCTCACAGCAAGTCCCGGCTGGGGGACCAGAAACAGAACATAAATGAGGAACTTGTCTGTGTGGAGTTAGCATGTTCTCCCTGTGCATGCATGAGTTCTCTCTGGGGTCTCCAACTTCCTCCTACCATCCAAAAACATGCTTCATAGGTTAATTGGCAACTCTAAATTGTCCATAGGTGTGCATGGGTGTGTGATTGTGACCCTGCGACAGACTGGCGACCTGTTTAGGGTGTCCCCAGCCTTCGCCAATAAGTGGCCAGGATAGGCTCCAGCAGTCCTGTGACTCCGAAAGGGAACAAACGGTAGAAAATGAATGATAAATAAAACAGTAGACGATAGAAAGTCAGAAAACTTGGTTAAAAATTCTGAATACGGCCCAGGAGGGCGATAAATAATTATGAATAAAGCTCCTTTTTGAGTCTTCCTGGTGACAATATGATTTCTAAGGAGTTACAAACGTGTTTGACTTTAGTGCCAAGAAGTAAGCTAGACTGGGATATTACTACCAAATCACCTCCTTTCACTGAACTCCTGGATTTTTGATAGTTACTATAACTGGGGGACCCAGGTAATGTCCTCAGAGATGACAGTCCCTAGGAACTTAAAGGAGGCTTCACGCTTTAAAGCTCCACTCTCTGCACACACACATCAGTGTGTGTGCAGAGAGTGGAGCGTGATCCCTCTTCTGCTTCCTGACCATCTCTTTGGTCTTTTTGGTGTTCAGCTTCAGGTGGTGTGTGATGCACCAACCTGTGAGCTTCTGGATTTCCTCTTTGTATGCCGTTTCATCACTCCTCATAATCAAGACCACTACTTTGGTGTTATCAGCGTACTTGATGATGGTGTTTGAGGGGTGAATGGGAGAACAATCATGTGTAAAGGAGATAGAGGAGGGGACTCGGCACACAGCCCCCGGGGCGCCATTGGTCAGTTACAGGGTGGAGGAAAAGAACTGTCCCACTTAAACCATCTGCGATCTGTTGGTTAAAAAGTATTTAATCCAGGTGCAGATGCGGGAGTTCTTATTCTGCCAGCTTCTCTACTAGGATGTCTGGGCTGATTGTGTCAAACGCCAAGGCAAATTGATACGAGTCAAGGTTGTGGGGAATGAGGGATTTAAGGTACCCTAGAACAAGCCAGCCTTTCAAAGCACTTTATTACCACAGATGTCAGTGCTACTGGTCTGTAGTCATTGAGATATTTAATGGCTGCTTTCTTTGGGACTATTTTTAAGGAGGGTGGGACAGTGGCCAGTGCCAAGGAGGTGTTGAATATACTTGTCAGCACTCCTGTCAGCTGGTTTGCACAGGCCTGGAGCACCTTTCCAAACACCGTCCGGCCCAGCAGCCTTCTGGGGGTTCACAGCCTCTCCTAGTGTTTTTGGAGAGTGAGTGGTTGAGAGCTGGTGAGTTAGCGGGGAGCCCAGGGTGTATTTGCCCGTCGGGTGTAAAAGTGGACAAAGAAGTGGTTAATGTCATCCGCTAATGAGTCATCAATGCTCTTGATTGCTGTTAAATTGCCTTTGTATCCTGTCAGCGGCTGGATTCCCGCATAAGTTATTGTTCTCAAGGTTGTGCCAAACCGAGTCAGTTAAAACTCATTTGTAACTTGATTTGTCAAGCTATTTTACAGAAGGACTATATTTAAGGCAAGGCAAGGCAAGGCAAGTTTATTTGTATAGCACAATTCGTACACAAAGTAATTCAAGGTGCTTCACAAAACAGAAAAATGCATTAAAATCACAATACATCATAGAAATAATCAACATAAAATTTACTTTAAAAGAAAAGAAAAAAAGGTTTAAAAAGAAAGGAAGGAAAGAAAAGTGCAGATAGGACCTTTCAGTCATATACACGACTAAACAGAAATGTTTTAAGTCTAGATTTGAACATGAACACAGAAGAGGCCTGTCTTACGCCTTCAGGGAGGCTGTTCCAGATTTTAGCTGCAGAATATTGAAACGCTGATTCCCCTTGTTTAGTTCTGACTCTGGGTATTAACAGGAGGCCGAACCCTGAGGTCCTCAGAGTACGAGATGGTTCATATGGCACTAACATGTCAGAGATGTACTTTGGTGCGTGGCCATGGAGAGACTTGTACACAAGCAGAGCTGCTTTGAAGTCTATTCTTTGAGGTACAGGGAGCCAGTGCAGAGACCTGAGCACAGGACTAATGTGATCATACTTCCTGGTTCTGGTCAGGACTCGAGCAGCAGCATTCTGGATGTACTGAAGCTGTTTTACAGCTCGTTTGGAGAGGCCGGTGAGCAGGCCGTTACAGTAGTCTAACCTACTGGAGACAAATGCATGGATAAGTATCTCCAGGTCTCGCTTTGAGATTATGTTTTTGATTTTGGCAATGTTTTTCAGGTGGTAAAATGCCGCTGATGTTACTGACTTGAAATGGCTGTTAAAGTTCAGGTCAGAGTCCATGATTACCCCTAGATTTCTGACTTGATTTGAGGGTTTAAGAGACAGAGAATGAAGGTAGCTGCTGACACTTTCTCTTTGTTTCTGTGGGCCAAAAATAATAATTTCGGTCTTGTTTGAGTTTAGCTGGAGAAAGTTGTTCTGCATCCACGCACTGATCTGTTGGAGGCAGTGGCTGAGTGAATCCACCGGCCCATATTCACCTGCTGTCAGTGACACATAGATCTGAGTATCATCTGCATAGTTGTGATAAGGAATGTTATTACTGCGTATTAACTGCCCTAGTGGCAGCATGTAGAGGTTGAACAGAAGGGGTCCCAGGATCGATCCCTGGGGCACACCACAAGTCAAGGCCATGTAGTCTGAGACACAACTCCCAATTTCAACAAAATATTTCCTGTCTTCCAGATAAGACTTGAGCCAACTTAGGGCATATCCAGAGATGCCAACCCAGTCTTGGAGTCTGTGCAAAAGGATCCCATGATCAACAGTATCAAAGGCAGCGCTCAGGTCTAGCAGGATTAAGACAGAGACTTTTCCATCATCAGTGTTCAGGCGGATGTCATTGGTTACCTTGATAAGAGCAGTTTCTGTGCTATGATGGGGTCTAAAACCTGACTGGAAAACATCAAATGAATTGTTTGATAAGAGAAAGTCAGTGAGCTGTTGGTAGACAACTTTTTCAAGGACTTTTCCTAGAAATGGCAGATTAGAGATAGGTCTGTAATTATTCAGTACAGTGGGATCAAGACCGCTCTTTTTCAGGAGGGGTTTAATGACTGCAGTTTTTAAGGCCTCTGGAAATATTCCAGATTGAAGAGACATGTTAACTATTTGAGTAATTGATGGCAACACACTGTTCAAGACAGACTTTAGAAATCTAGTGGGTAACACATCAAGGCAGCATGTAGACGAGCTCAGATGGGTGATGGTCTCTTGGACAATTTGGTCAGTGACAGGTACAAAGTGAGTCAGCTTAGAGTGAGTAGGTGGCCGTTGGATAGTTATATGTGTTGTGGAGTTGATGGCTTTTTTAATGCCCTGAACCTTGTCATTGAAAAATACAGCAAACTCATTACATTTAGGTGTACAAACCAGTTCTATTGGTAGCTGGGTTGGAGGGTTAGTTAATCTGTTAACTGTTGTGAACAGGATACGAGAGTTGCTGCTGCAACTTCCAATTATTTCAGAGAAGTACCTTTTTCCTTGTTCTGCATAAGATCTGGTTGTAAGCGAATAACTCCGCCTTATATATTTCATAATGAACCTATTCCTGAATTTAAGTGATAAATGATATAAAAAGGTTATAAAATAAAAACAGGGCACAGCCAGAATTATTATTTCTTTTTTTTATGCGTTGCAAAAGTATTGAGTCAGGATTCTGTATCGTAGATACTCAAAATCTAACGGCATCTAAGCGGATCAGAGCCAAAGAAACCTGATCGGGACATTCTCTGGTTACCTTTAAAAAACTTTTTTTTTGCAAGTTGAAAGATTTCAGTAACTGCCTTTAATATTCAGATTACGGTAGTAGTTCCTGGAAGAACTGATGATTGTATTTACCATTTACCATGAAAACAATTAGTTAAACAAATGTCTGAAACTGCTGTTTATTTACCAAGTCTGATATCCCTATTTATGTATGCATTCATCTTCTTCTGTTTTGTCCCTTTTGGGGTCATGGGGCTGCCGGAGCCTATCCCGGCCACTTGTGGCAGGGGACATCCTGGACAGGTCACCAGTCTGTCGCAGGGTCACATATCACACACCCATTCACACTCACATTTACACCGAGGGACAATTAAGGTTGACCAATTACTATTTACCTATTAGGCATGTTTTTGGACAGAGGCCGGAGTCCCTGGAGAAAACCCACGCATGCACAGGCAGAACATGCAAACTCCACACAGAAAGGTCCCCCATTGATGTTCTTTTTCTGGTCCTGCAGCCGGGACTTGAACCAGGGGCCTTCTTGCTTTGAGGAAAATAAAAATGGCATCTTTTCCATTAATGATTTCTGTTTGAAATTGCTTCTCCAGAGGGGCGAGGAGCTGAACATGAGAGCCGTACAGCAAAGCGAACCAGAGACTCAGACACCCCAATCCGCCTTCTACTACTGCAGACTGATGATCAACATCCTCGGACTCAACTCCTGGGAGAAAAGGTGAGAAATTCAACCGAAATAAAAGTCTTAAACACACGTAGAGGTGGAAATTGATCCTAAGTTTGTTTATGATCAGAAACTATTGAGCATCAAATATTGGATTGTGGTACATCTTAGGATGTAACACATCTTAAGAAAGAACTGCACTTAACCAACCTAAAGATCTCTGGTTCATTGTTTATTTCTTTTGTAACATTTGCCTGATTTCTGTGTACCTTCTCCACCCAGCAGATATCAAAAGAGGCGCTTTTTTGACATGCTTTGTGTGCCTATGTGGTTGCCTTTTTCATGGCATGTGTGGGATGTTATATAAGATTCTTCTCTTAGTCTAACCACATGTTTGCTTGAATACAGATGAGAAAAAGAAGAGGGAAAAAAACTCAAGTATTTGGAGCTCATTACACGTTTTTCCCATTCACACAGTGCA
Organism: Oryzias sinensis; assembly: GCA_037389245.1. Classification (NCBI taxonomy): domain Eukaryota; kingdom Metazoa; phylum Chordata; class Actinopteri; order Beloniformes; family Adrianichthyidae; genus Oryzias; species Oryzias sinensis. The sequence goes on along the minus strand of CM074503.1, from coordinate 9,136,817 downwards.
GCATTTTATCTTCTCAATGACTCCAGGCTAAACTACACAATGTCAGGGTATTGCTTTAAATGTGTCTGGCCAGCTAATGGACACTCATCGCTCTTTATACTTTATACAGGGAATTACACTTTCTGCATTCAGCCCACACAATAGACTTCTCAGAACCCCATGCGAGTGTGCACATTTGTGTAAAGGTGTGTGGTAATGATGTGCGTGCTCTATTGATCAAACTCAAGCCATTTGGAGTTAGAATGAAAGGGAGTAGTTGAAGATGCACGTGATTGAGGGTTCTGCGGGAAATTAGAAAGGATAGAGAATGAGGGGAAATGCAAATGTGAAGGAAGGAAAGTCATCAGAAAAAAAACAGAGGCTGAAGACACTTGGATAAAAAAAAGGATGGATAGGGATGACAGAGGAGAAGAGATTGTCTAATCATCTGTTATTGTTCCTTTATGTCTCTCCAGGTATTCATGTGGGTTTTTACAGATACTAAGATACTGACAGTCAGCCATGTGTGTGCATGTGTATTCCTCTTTTATGCTTTTCCCTCTAATACAGGGTGTAAATGGAGTCTTTGAGAGCAGAGAATGATGCCATTACCAAGTATCAGTTTAATAAAGAGCAAATTGGTCACTCTCTCCCTCTTTATCTCCTGCACTCTCTCCTTTTTTCCCCTTCTCTAAGCGTGAAAAGAATGGCATGTCATTATTGATCCACTCCAAGCGTCACTACTCATGCCTTGGCTTTATATCAGCGAGCAGAGGTTGATAGATGCATGTTGACCTATTTTTAACAATATCTGGAAAACTTTTTTTGCGCGAAAAGCTCTAGTTTTCGTGAGAAATACGATTTTTTTGTGTTGCTTTTAACCTTTCTCTTTGATTTGAACTTTGAAACCTGATACTTGAACCTGGTATCTTATTAAACTTGTTCTAACTTATTGATTAATGATCCACTCTAATCAAAATTGTGTATTTGTTTTTTTTTACGTGTTTGTGGGATATCTCTGATGATAGAAGACATAAATTAATACTATTAACATTAAAATTGAATTTCTGAGTATTTAAATCGTGAATCAGGAGCAGACCAGAAAACTCTCCTTTCTGTAGAAAAGCTAATTAATATGAAAAAAATGATTTTCCTTTGAACCGATTCAGAGCCAAACCCACTGATCAGAGTAGACACTGTGAACCATGTAGCAACACAAAGGTACATTTAAAATCATTTGCAGGTGATTTCTAAATATTTCTTCTGTGTCTTACAGGAGTAATTTTCATTTGTTGAAGAAGAATGAGAAGTTACTAAGAGAGCTGAAGAACCTGGACTCACGGCAGTGGTAAGCACCTCAGACTTTTCTCCAAATTCCTCCCCGCATTCCCTTCACATCTTATGCTATGTTCACATCAGGCATGTGACGCCTGTTCATTAACAGGCTAAATGCGCATTCTTGAAAGTGCGTTTAACCCATGATGTTCAGACTTGACAAGCAGGAAGGGGCTTCTTCGTGTTCTTTTTCTACTGTTTACTAGCACATGTCTGCCAGCTACCTAAAGTTGGAAGAGGCTTGGTGCGAAATGTCGAAGTAGTGCATATATTGCAAATCTTGCCCGAGGCTTTCTCTTTCACAGCTGCATTCCGATATATGAAGGACTTTGTGTTATATAATTCCTGCTGGGCACAAACCACAATTATTAATGTATCCTTCATGATCAACTTTCGAACGGTTGGCCCTTTTATATTTAAAAGTGACTTCATCCATACGTCACTACCAAACCCGAGTCCCCGATTGGTCAAAGTTCAACTTGTTTACTTTAAAAGCGGTTTAAACAGCCACACATTTGTATGCAGAGCCCAAAAACGTTCTTAAAAATGTACGTAGCTACACTTGATCTTGAGAGTTTTCAACAGGAAAGCCCAAAACACATTTATGCATGTTTAAATAGACCTTTCATTAAAAGTGGTTCCTTAAACGCACGTTGCTGAAGGCGGTGTGAATGGACAGTGGGGCAAAAAAGAATTTAGTCAGCCATCAATTGTGCAACTTCTCCCACTTGAAATGATGAGTAAGGCCTGTAATTTTCATCATAGGTATACTTCAATTATGAAAGACAGAATGAGGAAAAAAAAATCTAGAAAATCACATTGTCTGATTTTTAAAAAAAAATTATTTGCAAATTATGGTGGAAAATAAGTATTTGGTCACCAACAAACCAGCAAGATTTATGGCTCTCACAGACTTGTAACTTCTTCTGTTAGAGGATCCTCTGTCCTCCACTCATTACCTGTATTTTTGGCACCTGTTTGCCCCTTGCTCCCCTGTGAACCACCACCGTAACGTGGTGGGGTAGTTTGAGAGCTTGAGCGATCCCAGGAGCTAAGCTGTAGGGGGCTTAAACCCCCTGGTAGGGTCTCCCATGGCAGACAATTCCTGGGTGACGAGTCAGACAAAAAGCGGTTCAGAAGCCCCTAATGAAAAATTCAATGAAGGACCTATTTATATGGTGTCACCGGAGCCCCACTCTTGAGCCAGGTTTGAGGTTGGGGCTCGCAGGCGAGTGCCTGGTGACCGGGGCTCTTCCCACGGGCTCAGCCCGAAGGTGCCGCGTAGGACCACTCTCCCATGGGCCCACCACCCGTAGGAGACCTCAAAAGGGGCCGGTGCAATGTGGTTTGGGTGGCAGTCGAAGCCGGGTGCCTTGACGACCCAAACCCCGGTCATGGAACTTGGATTTTGGGACATGGAACATCACCTCTCTGGAGGTAAAGGAGCCTGAGCTTGTGCAAGAGGTTGAGGGATACCGTCTAGAAATAGTCGGCTCACCTCCACCTGGGCTCAGTCCTTAGAGAGGGGTTGGACTCTTTACCACTATGGAGTTGCTCATAGTGACAGGTGGTGGGCTGGTGTGGGCTTACTCATGAGCCGCCATCTCAGCCGCCAAGTGTTGGAGTTCACCCCGGTGGACAAGAGGGTCATGTCCATCTGCCTGTCCTTTCTGACTGTGCTTTCTGTTTATGGGCGGAACAGCAGTTTGGAGTACCCAGCCTTCTTGGTGTCTCTCGAAGGGGTACTGGAAAGTGCCCCAACGGGGAACTTCATTGTCCTCTTGGGGGACTTCTGTGCTCGTCATAGTTTGTCCATAACGAACACCATGTTTGAGCACAGGAGTGTCCATCAATACACCTGGCATCAGGACACCCTAGGCAGGAGGTCAAATATCAACTATGTAGTTGTTTCATGCGACCTTCGGCCCTGTGTCTTGGACACTCTGGTAAAGAGAGGAGCAGAGCTGTCCACCGATCACTACCTGGTGGTAAGTTGGATTCGCTGGCGGGAAAGGAAGCTTGGACTTGGAAGACCCAAACGCACACTGAGGATCTGCTGGGAATGTCTGACTGAGCCTCTGTTAGGGAAATCTTTAACTCCCACGTCTGGGAGAACTTCAAAGGGTACCGAGGGAGGTTGGGTACATGAGTTGAGTGGATCATGTTTTCCACTTCCATTGTCTCTGTTGCTACTCGGAGCTGTGGTCGCAAGTTCCCAGGTGCCTGCCGCAGCGGTAACCCCCAAACCCGGTGGTGGACACTGGAAGTAAGGGATGCCGTCAAGCTGAAGAAAGAGTCCTACCAGGCCTGGCTGGCTTGTGGGATTCCAGAGGCAGCCGACAGGTATTGGCAGTCTAAGCAAGCTGCGGCCCAGACTGTTGTTGGGGCAAAAACTTGGTCCTGAGGGGAGTTTGGTGAGGCCATGGCAAAAGACTATCTTCTCAATCCCACTGACACACCTTCTTTTGAGGAAGCAAAGAATGGGGACTTTGGGGTGAGGCTGTCTATCACCTAAGCTGAATTCACTGAGGTAGTCGATGAGCTCCTCAGTGGCAAGGCTCCGGGAGTGGACAAAGTCTGCCCTGAGTACCTAAAGTCTCTGGATGCTGTGGGAGTGTCTTGGCTGATATGTCTCTGCAGCATCGCGTGGCAGTTGGGAACTGTACCACTGGACTGGCAGACAGGAGTGGTAGTTCCCCTTTTTAAAAAGGGGGACCGGAGGGTGTGTTCCAACTACCGGAGAATCACACTCCTCAGCCTCCCTGGGAAACTCTATGCCAGGGTACTGAGAGGATAATCCATCCGATAGTCAAAACTCAGATCCAGGAACAACAGTGCGGTTTCTGTCCTGTCCTGGTCGTGGAACAGCTCTACACCCTCTTTAGAGTGCTGGACAGAATTTCTAGGCGCAGCCAGGGGTCGGAGGGGGTCTGGTTTGGGGACCACAGGATTTCCTCTCTGCTCTTTGCAGATGATGTTGTCCTGTTGGCTTAATCGAGCCGGGACCTCCAGCGTGCATTGGGGCGGTTTACGGCCGAGTGTGAAGCGGCTGAGATGAGGGTCAGCACCGCTAAATCTGAGGCCATGGTTCTCAACCAGAGAAAGGTAGTTTGCCATCTCTTGTTGGGTGGAGTGTCCCTGCCCCAGGTGAAGGAGTTTAAATATCTTGGGGTCTTGTGCACGAGTGAAGGAAGACTGGAGCGTGAGATTGACAGGCGGATCGGAGCAGCGTTCGCATGTGTCGGTCCGTTGTGGTGAAGAGAGAGCTGAGCCAGAAAGCAAAGCTCTCAATTTACTGGTCGATCTTTGTTCCAATACTCACTTATGGTCATGAGCTATGGGTCATGACTGAAGGAACAAGGTCCTGAATACAAGCGGCTAAAATGAGTTTCTTCCGTTGAGTGGCTGGGCGCTCCCTTAGAGATAGGGCGAGAAGCTCGGTTACCCGTGGAGAGCTCGGAGTAGAACCGCTTCTCCTCCACATTGAAAGGAGCCAGTTGAGGTGGCTCGGGCATGTAGTCCGGATGCCCCCTGGACGCCTCCCTGGAAAGGTGTTCCGGGCATGTCCCCGGGGAAGACCCAGGACACGTTGGAGAGACTGCGTCTCTCGGCAGGCCTGGGAACGCCTCGGGGTCCCCCCAGAGGAGCTGGAGGAAGTGGCTGGGACAAGGGAAGTCTGGGCGTCTTTGTTTAGACTGCTGACACCGCGACCCGGTCCCGGATAAGCGGAGGAAGATGGATGGATGGATGGATGGATGGATGGATGGATGGATGGATGTTTGAACTTGTTATCTATATAAAAGACACCTGTCCACCACCTCAAACGGTCACACTCCAAATTCCACTATGGTCAAGACCAAACAGCTGTCTAAGGACACCAGAAACAAAATTTTTGACCTGCATCAGGGTGGGAAGATTAAATCTGTAATAGGTAAGCAGCTTGGTGTGAAGAAATCAACTGTGGGAGCAACTATTAGGAAATGGAAGACATACAAGACCACTGATAATCTCCCTCGATCTGGGGCTCCCTGCAAGATCTCAGCCTGTGGGGTCAAAATTATCACAAGAATGGTGAGCAAAAATCCCAGAACCACAAGGGGGGGCCTAGTGAATTACTTGCAGAGAGCTGGGACCAAAGTAACAAAGGCTACCATCAGTAACACACTACACCACCAAATCCTGCAATGCCAAACGTGTCCCCCTGCTAAAGGAGATCTACATGGAGGAATGGGCCAAAGTAGCAGCAACAGTTTGTGAAAACCTAATGAAGACTTACAGAAAACGTTTGACTGCTGTTATTGCCAACAAAGGGTATATAACAAAGTATAAGTTGAACTTTTCTGATTAACTAAATACTTATTTTCTACCATAATTTACAAATAAATTCGTTAAAAATCAGACAATGTGATTTTCTGGATTTATTATTATTATTTTTTTCATTTTGTCTCTCATAGTTGAGACATACCTATTATAAAAATTACAGGCCTCTCTCATCTTTTTAAGTGGGAAAACTTGCTTAATTTGTGGCTGACTTGGTTCTTTTTTGCCCCATTGTAGCTTTCTACATTTATAATTTGTCAGCTAATAGTTTCAACCAGCTGAGTGCTTGAGCTTTAACTTTTTTTAAAACAATGTTGTTGCTGATGTTTGTCCTTGTTTTTCTTTGTTTTCTTTCAGCCGTGAAACCCATAAAATTGCTGTGTTTTACGTAGCTGAGGGTCAAGAAGATAAACACTCCATATTAACAAACACTGCTGGCAGCCAGGCTTATGAAGACTTTGTGTCAGGACTTGGCTGGGAGGTATGAATGAATTTATTTGATTGACCTGCTCTCTGTGTCTCGTCATTTCTGGTGTAAAAAAAACCCCCACCAAAGTAGGACATATTGCAATAAAAATTAATATTTTATTTAATTTTGTTAAGTAGATTCGATATCCATATTTTTCATAGATAATACATTTCTTTATGATAGACCTTTTGTGGTTTAAAACACAGTTTTAGTGCATTTTTTGTAGTCTCTACCATTGGTAGAGACTCAGATGTCCAATTATGACTAATCAGTTGCTTCCAGTTAGTGTTTAACAGCATTCTGATGCATCCACTTGTAGACGATTAGATCCACGTACAACTTTGTTTTCCTTGTCTGAGCTGGTATCTGTCTCAGTACTGTACGGCTGGATACCTCCAACATTGCTCACCATTTTTGTTGCACCGGTAATGTTAGGCTGGGGATCTGAGGGGCTGTAAGCTAGCAGGGGGGCATGTAAACAGAGAGCTCTCAGTTATGGTTGATGGGAAGGAGGGCATGGTTGCTCCGTGCTAAACAGCCATGCCCGAAACAGAGGCAAATGTCTAATGAACTAGTGCCACTCTGCAGAAACATGTCCTACAAAAAAATCCAGGTTTTTAAACCTCAGCTAAAGCTGCTTTAACACTAGAACGCCCAGGATTTTTCACTCCCCCTGCAGCGTCCAGAGCACAGCCAAATGGCTGGGTGGCTCGAAATGACTAATTCAACAGCCTTCAATTAGCCACCTTTCATTTGTAAATGCAGCACCAACTACCTGATAATCTGGATGAAGACATGTCCTAGCTAACCACATTCTTTACTCAGATCAGGGTGGGGGAGGTTTTTCTGCTTCAAAAGAGCCTCCAAGCTCTGACAAACTTTGACTCCAAGTTTGTCAACTGAAAAACCAAGATGCCTTAATTTTACTACCCTGAGCAGACATTGAAAATTATCCTGGAGCAAGTCAACCCATTTGACTCTGAGAGAGAAGAGATAGTCCTTTAGCTGGACTCAGACTGATATTTCTTTTGATAAGATTTCATGAACATCTTGTTCTCATTTGCTGATTCTAGCAGTTGTCTATCCATTTATTTTCTGTGCCTGCTCATCCTGGTCAGGATCACAGGGGTCTGCTGGAGCACATCCCAGCTAGTCACAAGCAACTGGGTACACCCTGGATGGGTTACCAATCCATTGCAGGGCCACATAGATGAATAACCCGGCACACTCACATACACACCTATGAGAAATTTAGTCATTTAATTTAACCACATGTTTCTTGGATTGGGAAGGCAAAGGAGGCCTATTTGACATGTTTTGGAATTTATAGTTTCAACTACAATTCAACACAAAAAATTAAAATAAACAAGTGAAACAACATATATCTTTACATTGCTGAAGGTTTTCATTGCTTAGATCTCAGAAATCAGATCACAGTTGAGGAGATTTCATTTCCATCAGAAAAGAGAGGACGACAGAGAGGAGACACACTGTGCCAACAGAAAAAGCAAAATATGCCACGATGTGGCTTTCAGAAAAGGTTGGGAGGCCTCTCCATCACAACACAATTGAATGTTACACTGCTGAGGAAGAGCCTACTGCTTTGGTCAGAAGTACGGTGTCAACTCGCTTACAGAGTTTCCTGTTTCCTCACTCTGAACATGCTTCAGACTATTCGGGACTGTGTCGTTCAGCATGAACGTCAGACAGAAGATGACAGCTGGTTCATGGCACTCCCTGAACTAATGGGGTTCATTGCCATCCTCCTTGTGAGGGGGGGATAAAACTTCCATCCATGCAAAACGCAGGATGCAAGATCGTTGGCAAAAATGGGAAATCCACTGATCTATAAAAACTATGGTCAGAAACCACTTCAAAGAAATCATGCGGCATTTACACTTTGATGTCAAGGGCACGCGCATGGAACAAGTTGGGACTGACAGGTTTCCTGCAATCTCCAATGTTTGTGGGTTTGTTGTTGCCAACTGCATCAAACTTTCAACCCAGGCAAAATTCACTGGGAGCTTCCAGAATCAGTAAAAAACCTTGCACAGGTACATGCGGGAGCTGAGAAGGCGAAAAAGGAATACCGTGTTTGGTGACAAGCTCCCATACCTGGCAAAGGGAAACGGGCAATATGCCAGGTGAATAGTCAGTACAAGAACAATAATAACAGAGTGTGCTTTGTTGATTGCTACAAGTATACCATGTGGTAAATGCAGAAAGGAGATTTTGGGGCAGTACCAAGTATGTGCAGACAAGTAGTGGGTTGAAGATATGACTTTGACCACATGATTTTTTTTGCTTGAACATTTCAGTATTATGTCGGTAAAGAAGTGTCTCTTGTGGATGAACGATAAATCTCAAAAAGCCAAAAAGAAAAAACAAACTGTGGTGACCTCTTACTAGAAGTGACAGAGGTGAGGGGAAATAGTGAAAACTTGCGCAGCCACTTGGCTTCTCCTTTTTGCATGCCAAAAGAACAACCTAATGGCTGTGCTGTTCATGTGCAAACTATGTTGAAGGCTGCTCTTTGGGCATGTAAATTTTAACTAATCCAGCCACTTGGCTGTCCCTTGGACATTGTAGGTAGAAAAGCCAAATGGCTGCCCTACGGGCGTTCTAGTGTTTTAATGATAACTAAAAGATCACTAATACACTATATTACAAATCCAGTCATAAAATTTCCTCGTTCCTAGATATTCCACAGTCAACTGTCAGCCCTGTCAAAACAAAATAGGAGTTTGGGAACAACAGCAACTCAGTAGACCATGTAAGCTGATAGAGATGGGTTCAGTGGATGCTGAAGCGCATAATGCAAAGAGTTTCTGCACAGTCAATTGCTACAGGGCTCCAAATTTCATGTGACCTTCAGATTAGCCCAAGTACAGTACGCAGAGACCTTCATGGAATGGGTTTTCATGGCCAAGCAGCTGCATCCAGGCCACACATCACCAAGTGCAATGCAAAGCGTTGGATGCAGTGGAGTAAGGCACACCACTGGATTCGAGAGCAGTGGAGACGGGTTCTCTGGAGTGATGAATCATGCTTTTCCATTTGGCAATGTGATGGATGAGGTTGACGGGAGAATGTACATTTCGGACAGTGTTGTGGCGAGTGTGAAATTTTGTGGAGGAGGAATTATGGTGTGGGATTGTTTTTCAGTACTTGGGCTTGGCCCTTAGTTCCAGTGAAAGGAACTTTGAATGCATCAGGATACAAAACATTTTGGACAATTCCATGCTCCTAACATTGTGGTAATAGTTTGGAGCGGGCCCCTTCCTCTTCCAACAAGGTCCATAAAGACAAGGATGAGAGTCTAGTGTGATAAACTTGACTGGCCTGCACAGAGTCCTGACCTGAACCTGATAGAACACCTTTGGGATGAATTAGAGCAGAAACTTGAGAGCCAGGCCTTCTCAACCAACACCAGTGTGTGACCTAACCAAGCGTATACTTTTGGTAAAATAGTATAGATTAAAAGATGATAGTAGTGTGTCTTTATAGTAGTCTGAGGGCTCAATATAATCTGTTTTTTTAAACTTTCTTCAGTTATGGTGCATGTTGTTTTTTGTGCTAGGTGGACCTCACAACTCACTGTGGCTTCATGGGGGGCCTTCAGAGAAACCGTAGTACAGGCCAGACAACCCCATACTACGCCACATCCACCACTGAAGTAATTTACCACGTGTCAACTCGTATGCCTCACGACCAGGACCAGAACCTTACTAAGAAGGTAAACTACATAAACAATGGAGAGTGTTTTGTGTTTTCTAATGGATTTTTGAATTGCCTTTGTTATTTTCAGACTCAATAAAAGGTGCAAGAGGCATTTGTAAATAAACGTTGTGACATTTCATTATAATGACCTATGTCATGTTAAGCTGGAACTTAACATGCTCTTTATCACACTGCAGAGTGTCTGTCTGGTGGTAGACGGTCAGATTATCTGTTAGGTTAGTAAAATATTTGTTTTTTATTGATTTGAAAACAAAAGCAGTATCTTTTATATAGAACATGATGTATTTAACTTCAAAAAGATTATTTTTAATTTAATAGAATTTATTGTCTAAAATGTCAAAAATCTCTACAGTTCATCTTTCCTCTTATGCATCTACTTTCTTGTTTTATGCCTCTTTGCCAACATATTAGACTGATATAAAACCATACTGACACTTTTTTTTTAATTGTCTGTCTATCAGCATGATGACAATATTTTAGACTCAACCAAATCTTTAAAAATCTCCTTTTTTAAGATTAGCATTTTTTTTAAGTTAATTGTTTCACAGGTTTAAATCTTTAATGTTTTGTCAGGTTTTAATTCAAAGGCGTTTAAATGGTCTCCTTGTGTTTTTTTTTTGTTTTTTGTTTGTTTGTTTTCCTGTTTGTTTGTGTATTACTTTCAAAACTCTTCCGTTTTTTCATTGATTGTGCATGGTATGGGGACTGGGCTTGTGTCAGTGCCTACGCTGGCAGGTTGTATTGTACGTGTGTGTAATCACACCTATCACCCCCCCAGGCACTTGGTGCTCTGCACATGGCCATAATGATCCTTTAATCTGATCATACTTCCTGCTTCTCTGCCTATCACATGGCTTTAGGCTCCTGATTGGATTATAGGCGCCTGCCCCGACACCATCCGTCTCCCTGATCAGCTGATGGTCCCATCAAACATACATAGTCACGCACAGACACAGGCGTGCACATGCACACACGTTAAGACTTTAAATTTGTTTAACTTCACACAGACCCTCAGAAAGGTTTTTTTTGTTTCCACATCAGTCTGCGTAAATTACTTGACGATACATTTTTTTAATCTTTAGGAAAGCGGAACACAAACACATCTAACATGAGTTACAGAGCATGTTCACCAACCACACACACCCAGCTTTAGCACACATTCACAAAGGGAAACATACACTGACAAACATACACGTCTGCTTTGGCATCGATCTTTCCACCACACACACCACACACTCATCGTCACACACAGTCAGTAGCATTGCTCTTGTTTAGGTTTCTTTGCTTTATTGGTTTGCTTTTATTGTATAAAAATGCTGCATGTGTGAGGACTGTTTGGGTCAAGTTTTCATTAGTCATGTTTTTATGACCATCTGACTTAATTTTAATTCAGTGGTCATTTATACATCGTTTCCATTAACCTTATATTTACACCTTACTGTTCTCATGTACCTTATATTTGCACTTATTAGAGTATCCGTGCAACAGCTGTGTTAGAATGTGTGGACGTAGCGTCATCTTCTAACTTTGTCTCTCCCTATGAAATACTATGAAATGGTAAAGGCGTATACATATTATACATATATGTATACCGGTACATTGGACACACCTTCTCGTTCAAAGAGTTTTCATGACTATGAAAATTGTAGAGTCACACTGAAGGCATCAAAACTATGAATTAACACATGTGGAATTGTATACATAACAAAAAAGTGTGAAACAACTGAAAATATGTCATATTCTAGGTTCTTCATAGTAGCCACCTTTTGATTTGATTACTGCTTTGCACACTCCTGGAGGATTTGGGGATGTTATCAATACAAATGTTGGAACGTCTTATTCATCATGTCGAGGCATTTCTCTCACAGGTTGCTCACTTCGGACATGAGTTTTCCCACTTTGGTTTGGAGAGATGTCACATCATCAGAGTCAGAGGACATGATTTGCTCCACGTCAGCCATTGCTTTTTTTAATTGCTTCCACCTTGGAGTGCATTGTAGGTGTTTTGCTAGCTAACTCCGTCTTCACCGCCTGCAGTTCGTTTTTTATGCCGTCAAAATCCTCCACAAGCGCAGTCTTTCGTTCTTTTCGAAGCAGAAAAGATCATACAATGCGGTCACAGTGCTTCATTGGTGCGATTCAGCATGAAAATGTTCAAGTGTTGAAATAACCCAGTATATATGTGAAATTACGATTACAAATGTTTTAAGGCTGTAAAACTCCTCACTACGCTTTATTACACTATTCTCAAACAGACATGAACATTTTCACTCTTTTCTGTCTTGTTTCAACTCTCACTCAAAGTTCAAACCTTAAAAGAAAAAGAAGTCCATTATTGTAGATTAGAAACAAAGATCTGGTCTTGATACGGCTGTCAACAATTAGTCAACGTTGTCAACTATTAAAAATCATCAATGCCAATTTTGTATTTTTATTTCGGTTTTATGAATGTGTATCCAGCCAAATGTGTTCTCGTCGTCTTTTATGTATTTACTGTTTAGCGCTCGTTCGCCACCCACAATGGACAGAGGTTCAGTTCGCAAAGTCAAAGCACAAATCTTTCTCCAGACATTTTGTTTTCACAGCTCTGTTCAAATAAATGTGCTTCTTGGAGTAATATTAATCCGACCGGACACAAACCTCAATAATTAATGTGTCCTTCATGATCACGTTTACAACCTTGGTACTTCCGTGTTTTGAAGCGTACGCCACCCTCACATCAGTACTAAATGTTAGTCCCCAAGTGGTCACAGTGCTGCATCGCTGCGATTCAGCATGAAAATGTGCAACTGGTTGAACTATCAGCACGCAATCAATGAATATGTACGTAAAGCTCGCGACCAAAATTATGTAGCAATGTGAAAAAATGGGGGTTTTGGACGTGGAAGCCCGAAATTCTGGTCTGCGCTATTGACTGTAGACTCGGGTGGAGCCAGTGCTCACCAGAGGTGGCTGCAACACTTGCAGAGTATCCTTAATGTGTTTCTAAATGGAATGCCACCTCTGTTAATGATTGAAGAGGATAGATTTAAAGACATGATTGGGGTCCTGCACCCTGGCTACCACCTAAGTCACTTTTGCAAACTAATAAAAGAAAACTTATTGTTGAAGATTTTACTGTTCTCTAATTGCAATACAGTAAAACCATGTATATAAAAATATTTTTTGCTTACCATTTCTAAGTGTAGTCAATATTTTAGCACAGAGATCAGGGACCCTATATAGTTTGCGAGCCAATTATGGCTTCTTTGGTGCTAGCATATAGCTTGCCGGGGGCCTTCAACTTTTTATCTTTCATAAGGTGAAATTGAAATTCATGAGCTATACATGTAAAATTTCAATTTCTGCTAATGCTTGGCGTATGATGCATACGCCAACTATTAATGGTACCATACAAGACGCAAACCTCCACGGACTGAGTACCAGCAGTATTGTAAAAAGAAAATTGCCGATCACTTTACGTAAACGATAATCGATGACTAATTGAAAAAATAATCATTGACTAATTGACTACTGAAATAACCATTAGTGACAGGCTAGCCCTAGATTGCGATCAAAGATTTATGAAAGTGTAGCAATCTGCTCGCATTCTTTACAGGAGACTTGTCACAAATGAGATTGATTGATTGATTGATTGATTGATTGATTGATTGATTGATTGATTGATTGATTGATTGATTGATTGATTGATTGATTGATTATTAACAAGGTCAATCAGCCAATCATGATATAGAACAGCGTGCACTATGGGGGGAAAAACTTGCAAAATTTCACTGAAAAAAAATCTGTGAAACAACAAGACCGCAAAAGGTGAATCACAATACAACGAAGGAACACAGCATATGACTTTTGTGCCACAGTATAATTCAAGTAGAGTTTGAGAGTTTCATTTTAATCTTAATATTTGATGATAAATAAGACTATGCCCATAATTCAAAGCAATCATTCATAATCTGTTTAATGACATTTTCAATAAAAAATGCACTTTTTTATTTACCTGCGAGTTTAAAAAACTGACTTAAGGCATTTCTCAAACAAGCTTTACAAAAAATATTTGCCATGCTTGTTCTCCAGTCAGAATAAAAAAGGAATTTTCGCTATTTAGAAGGGAAATGTCGTTGTGCTTGTTTTGGGCCCAAGGGCATGGTTGACATCTATCTGAAGGTGTTTGACAAACCGAAGGAGTGTGAGGGACACATGTGTGTGCCGGTGTGTGTGTTTTTGTGCTTACTTTGGCGAACATCAAGGTTAATGACTGATGTCAGCAACACTGACTGGAGCCCCCCTGAGTGCACACAAGAACGCACACACACTCCTGTAACCCTACACAGCCTCACACATTATCCCATCTGTCTTCTATCTGATACTCCATCTTTTCAAGGGTTCACTCTGTCTTATCAAGAACTCTCCATCTTTACGTACTCACTCCATCATGCTCAGGGACACCTGCAGTACCCGCGCACATCCAAATCAAAGCCTTGAGATATGATGGATACAGTCTATCCAGGTCATTGTTTGAAACCCTCTAAGTTTGCAAACAAGTGCTTTTTATCAGCTCTGTAGTTTGTGGCCCTTTTTCCCCAAGATACATAGATTGATATAAGATGTTTTTCTCCTGTGATTTTAATTTGAACTCTTTTTCTGTCTTGTTTCTTGCCAAATGTTCTCACCCTCTTCAGCTTCGACACCTGGGCAACGATGAAGTCCACATCATTTGGTCGGAACATTCCAGAGACTACCGTCAAGGGATTATCCCCACTGAATTTGGAGATGTGTTAATCATCATCTACCCCATGAAGAACCACATGTATTCCATCCATATACTCAAAAAACCTGAGGTAAAACACCTCAATAGAATTTGCCAACACTTTCTTTGGATTGTCAGTCTCTTTACATATCAGAAACATCAACATACCTCTATTATCAGTGGGATATTTAAACTTATCACTGCAATCGGGGACGATGATTAATCCCTTGCTGTGCCAATCCGCTGTAACTAGATATGCCACCTTTTTCAGAGCTGTAATCGCTGTGGAAAACATTGGCCAATCAATGTAAATATTTCAATAATAGAGCCAAGGCTTCTGTCATGTCAATACAGTAATTTAGCAACATCCCAGAGGATTAATTTTTTACATAACTGTAAGGCTTATATTAAATCTCCCTTTCAATCAATCAGGTATTTTAGAAGAGAATTTTGAACATGTGATTGCTATGTTCCCTTTGGTTTTCAACCCTTTTTAATCACACCAGTGCTGACATCCTTTCAACTTCTGTAACTCTTCAAGTGTTTATGCGATTAACATAATTAGTGGATTCTACTGGACTCTGACCCAGAGAAAAGCAGCTTTGCGCTGAACTGTAACACTTTACAGAAGTGAAGTGCCTAGTGATCAATGTAATCGGTTGATTTTTAACACAAGAAAAGTGGCTTTGCACTGTTAGACAATACTTTACGTTGATAAAGTTGCTAGCAGTCCAAAGCCAATTCTCTGCGTCAGAATCAGCTGATTCACAGTTATTGCATAAACAGTCAAAGATTTACAGTATGCCAAAAAGCGTGTGTTGTTTAGCTATTGCCAGTGACTGGTGGTTGCTGGTGTTAAAGGTTTAAAGGGATAGACCAGATATCATTGGGCCCACTTTTAGCACTTTTTGTACAAAAGGTTACTTCTCAAAGGCCTAGGCGAACAGTGACTCAGATCAGGCAATAAGGTGGAAATGTCTGCTGACATGAAGGCTCGTGGCGGTGCAGCTTTTCTGACACTTGAGCATAAACACAGAGATTGCAGTTGTGTATTTGCAACAGTAGTTCCTCAATACAGCATGGTTCAAACTATTATGCAAATATTTTTCTATGATTTTTCTGAATACTCAATGCAAATGACAGTCAGCATAATTCTCAAGTCGTTAACCATTAGAGTTAGTTTCTGAAGTGTACTTGAACTGGCACAGCGTACACAACTACATTATACAAAATAGTAGTCCACGTTTTTTGTTTTTTTTTAACCATATTAATTAAGAATAATAGACAAAAGCCAAAGTAAAGACACCATTGAAAAAAAAACTCCACATACTGACTCCATATGTTTACCTTTGAGTAAATTTGTAAAAAGCCTTTTAGAAAATGTTTGAAAGAAGCTAAGTTTAGTTAATTCCCGTCATTAGAAAAGCAAATGACTGTAAAACATCTTCTGCTTTTGTGCAGACTCTGTTTTCTGGCAGACCACACAGATATGCATCCATATGAACTAAAAATCCAAGAGAGAATCTTGCCCCCAAGTCTTTCTGATCTGGCTAATGTATCAGTCTAAAACACACAGAGATTAGTACCGCAGCAATGATGGCATAACTCTATTTCAAACGAGACCTAACACAATAAAAAAATGCATTTTTTTCTGTAAGACATAGATACCATAGCACTAATAACATAATCATATTTTTTTCATTCATTCTGCGGAGAAATATATCAAATTAGACTGAATACAAGAACAATTTAAATATGATATCTTCTGTTGTTGTCCTGAAAGCACATGTACTTAACCACAGAGCTCGGTACTTGGAGACCTGGTCTACAAACAAACCCAATAAAGGCCTGAGATTATTGTCTTTGGTGGATTCCATGAGCAAAGTATTACATTAAATAAGAAATCCTGAATCAAACACAGTTCTGTCAATCATCAGTTGACTTTTTTTATTCACTGAAACTGCCTTGTCTTCAGAACTGCAGACATTCTGTCTTTTGCACTACTTATGTTTAATCTAATACCATTATTGCCTGGTCCTCCTTATTGGTTTACTCCAGGTGCCCTTCTTTGGTCCGCTTTTTGATGGTGCCATTGTGGACATGAAGATTTTACCCACCATGGTCAGAGCCACCGCAATCAATGCCAGTCGAGCTCTGAAATCCCTCATCCCACTCTACCAGAATTTGTATCCTTTAATGATCTTAAATGAAAGCAAGAATTAGGAAAAGGTAAGCCACTGAAGGTATTTCTTTGCTCCTTACTGCATGTTTGCCCCTAAGAATTAAATACACTTTTCTGAATTTTCTTTCAGTTTTTTTATTTTATATAACTGTTATTCCAATTAAAGCATATTAAAAGACAAAACACAGAAACATAAAGCTAAATGTAAAGTTTAGTAATCATACTATACGTAATTGCTATAGTTAAAAAAATATTTCTTATATTCTCATTAGAATACTTTAAAAATCCCCTTCCTGCAATTTATTACACTATGGTATTTTACCCTATTTGATCAAATCTAACATGTGATTCTAACAAACAAAAAAAGTGAACGTGTGGCTTTACAACAAAGTCAACATGGTTCCTTTCATGACAGCTATCTTGATGATATTGAAAAATATTCTTGATTTAATGCAACCTAAACTCTCCTTGTTGTAGTTTCACAACTGCAACTTTCTACTTTTGTTTTGTTGATCAGAATATGCCTTCATTCAAATAGAAATTACTACAAGAAACCTGTGATTTAGAGTAGAAGTCCTCTTTAAGAAGTTTGTAAATTAATTATCTTTATTTTATTTTACCCCTTCCAGGGCATTTCATATTTATTAAAAAAAATTTTGCATATGCTGCTACTTCAACAAGTTCTGCCTCGCTCTAGCTTAATCAAGCAACTAAACCAAAGGGATGACTTTATTTTGTTTCTAAACAAAGCAGAAAATGGAGCAAAGAAGCTCATTAAAGTTCTCTGAAGCTGTTGAAGCACAAAACTGGGCTACATAAAAAGAAAAATGCTTTTAATATCTGATAAATGAACAGAAAACTAATCATTGAGACCACTCTAAACCACAAGCAGGGGCTTTCTTTCCCAAAGTCCTTTCAGTTCTTACAAGAATCCGGGTTTTTGCAAAGCTTGTGTTTCTGTTTTAAGTCCGTACTGCTGGATATGCATGCAGTGGACGGTTATGTTCAATGTTCTCGTCCAGTGTTATTTCTGAGCTGAAAATCACCTCTTTGAATCAAATGCAGATCGTTCGTTAAAAAGAAACTTAGCATAAACGTTAAATCCTAAATGTTTGTCCTGTTGTTTGCCCAGCTTTAGGATTCAGAAGTGTGCGTACACAGCTACAAAAATCCTTTTGTTTGAGTGAGAATCTTAGTTATCGTCAGACCATGGATTAAGAATACCAAATCATTGACCAGTGGTGTTTAGCTTTCAAGCCATAAGTGTTAGTGTGATAAGGCTGCAGCTAATCGGCTATTAAGTGTCACATTTAAAGAAGTGCACAGTTGTCGTGCACAGAAAAGGGTAGAATGTTGGTATTCACATTTCCTCTGTGTAGTTGTGCGTGAACATGGTTGTGAAGAAGAGAAAAACTGCAGTGTGTTGAGTTTGTCTGCCTGATCCGGTGTGATGGCAGTTTAGTTGGCTGTCAGTCGATGCCTATCGATGATTCTCCTCTGTGCCTCTGAGGCTTTGCTCTTCGGTTTTATAAACACACACATTCATTTACACCCAAAGGCTTATGAGTGAGGCACGACTGCATTCACA
The DNA here is from genome assembly GCA_037389245.1 of Oryzias sinensis. Classification (NCBI taxonomy): domain Eukaryota; kingdom Metazoa; phylum Chordata; class Actinopteri; order Beloniformes; family Adrianichthyidae; genus Oryzias; species Oryzias sinensis. Next base: position 9,118,456 of record CM074503.1, on the reverse strand, counting down.
TGCATGGAATTGTAGTTTGGATTCAGGTGAGCTAAAAATAAAAGCATATCTGACACTTAAAACACGTCTGACGTCCTGTTGATCACTTGGAGCGTTGATCCAATCGGACCTTTTGGTTGATTTTAAACTGCATTTGAAGCTGTTTCACTGAATGGTCCATCTGTCTCTCTAAATTGTGTAGACTTTTATTGCAAACCAAATAATTTGGTTGTTTTGTTAAAATCTACATGCAGAAATTTACAGATTAAAAAAATTCTGTTGACTTTTGAGAGAGTTAAATAAATTTTTAGCGTTTGTAAAGTATTTGATTCAGGTTTTAATACACTTTTAGGAGAGAATATCTTATATAACAAGTATACATTTCTAATTTGTAGTGGAGTCCAACAACAAATACTCATGTTAAAAGCACAAAACAAATGTATTTATGCTTCTTCTCAAAAATATTTTCCTTTTCCTTTAGATAGATAGATTTTTTTATTTGTATTTTAAAATCTTTCCTGTTTCAGTTTCCATGTTTCTGTCTCTTTAATTATTCCTATTGATCAATCCATCACTTGTCATGTTTTGATCTAATTTTTTGAATCTATTATTTTACATTTTGTTACCACTTCATATGCCTTTCAACTGGTTTTTCGCTCCTCCCCTCCGTGTTCCTATGTCCCTTGCTCATTCTGTCCATGTCCCCATGTCCCTTCTTGGGGGGGATGTGGATGAGACCTGCTTACTCGATTTGAGCCGTGAATCCTGGCGCTGTGAAGCATCAGTTCTAACTTCAGGCGTTCCTTTCAAAGAGTTAATACTTTATATTTAGAGGACGTGATGTTAGCCAGTTCAGAAGACAGGAGGTGGGGGTGGTTGGTCAACCTGTAAGACGGCGACACTGTTGGGCACAGCTTGAGACTCCAGCTCAGAGCCCCAGGCTCTTTTGTTTGCGCACATGCACGTTCTTTCACATACGGTGTGTGCTTGGTGTGCATACACTCCTTCAGACCTTAGCAGTTTTTCATGAGCCTGTTGTACAGATAGTGTGTGTGTGTGTGATTGCATGATGACACGTGTCGCATACGCTTGTTCGGGGCTGTTTGTGCATGTCTGCAAGTATCCTGGTGTGTATTGATTGTAGATAGCAGCAGGTCGATGTCTCTGACAGGCTGAAATACAGTAATCAGTCATTATTGACTCCTCATCTCTCTACTACTCTCTTTCTTCTCCTCTCCTCTTCGTTCTCTTCCTCTTTTTTGCTTCCCACTTCTTTATATCCTTTTCATTCCTTTTTTTAAAATTCTTTAAACTCTTAAGCTCCAAATTTGTCATTTCTTTTAGTGCTGCTGCAATTTTTATTTATTTTAACTTGGATTGCTTTTCCTCTTTACGTCTTCATTTACTGTGTCCTTGCTCTGCTTCTGTAGTGGATCTAATTTTCTCATGTCAGTGAAGCTTTTTCCTTCTGTCTCTTTAATCTTGTCTGTTTTCCCTCTTTCTAAGATTTTTTTTTCCTTTCTTAGTTGAGTATTTTTACTGTCTGTACAAACTCATCGTCTGAAATAACATATGTGAATGCTTATAACAAAACTAGGTTTTAAAAAGGGAACACAATCTCTGAATAAAGATAATTTCTAAATTTCCAATTCAATAAATACATTTTTTCTTTTGCTCTAAAGTTTGTTTTTTATGGAGGAATAATGTATTCATTAAAAAAATGGGTGTGTTTTGTTCTAGTTTTTTTGTGTTTTACTAATGTTTTTTAAGAACCACAAACAGGCTGGGCGCACTAACCTCATCTGCTCATGAAAACTATAAGATGACCTGCAATTAAAAGTTGAAAAGCCCCAATTATGGTAATATCGTATGTCAGTGTAAAAGCTGTGCAAACGACAATAAAAGACTATCTATCTGTCTATCTGTCTATCTATCTATCTATGTGTCCATGTCATAGACATGATCTGTGTCATTCATCTTCTAAACCCAATTTGTCCCTTTCGGTGTCATGGGGCTGCTAGAGCCTTTCCCGGCCACTCGTGGGCATCCTGCACCTCCTGGACAGGTCGCAGTCTGTTGCAGAGCTGCAAATCACACACCCATGCACTCTCACATTCACACCTAGGGACAATTTAGAGTAACCAATTAACCTATGAAGCATGTTTTTGGACGGTGGGAAGAAGCTGGAGTCCCCGGAGTCGGAACATGCGAATCACAAACAGAAATAAACAGTTCAAATTGGTAAATATAACTAATACTTCCCCAATGTTTTGCTCTGCAATGTTTGTGACTAAATTTAGTTGGAGGAACAAAACAGGCCGGCGATATTGAGACGAACACAGATCATGTCTACGATATGGACACATTGTAGCTTTTCAACTTTAATTACACGTCATATAATTGTTTTCGTGAGCAGGTGAAGGTTATACCCAGCCTGATTGTAGTTCTTGAAAAGATATGCACAAAAAAAAACAAAATTACAACCAAAAGAAAGGGTGTTGTTTTTCAATTGAAAACAATTTGCTTCCATAAATTATAGGATATTCCAATTATTAAAACATAAATGAAAGGAAGTTCAAATTGAACTTAAAATAAGTGACGATTACTTGAGTTTAGTCATTAAAATGTATTCAAAACACATAATGTCTTTACATAAATGAATCAATAATTAACGCTTTGGAAGTGATTCATAACTCTTTGTGAACTGGAGTGTTCTGCACAGGATGATAAAGGGATCTCGCACAGAAATAACTCAGAAGCAGACGGACAGAAGACAGGTTGGCGAGGCAAAACATGTCAGTGATAACTGGCATTTCTTTCTTCTTTCCTTTTTCTGTCTGCACTGATCCCTCCCTCTTTTCTGTGTCTTGGCCCTCAGGGCCGTCCATCTGCCTTTTCTCTCTGTCTCTGATCTTTCCTTTACCATGCCCAGAGCCATCCAAAAGCAGACAGGACACAGCACACCCGCCCAGAGTGCCAGCCTGCTGGGGCAGCTGTTTGCGAGCACAGCTCTATCTCACATATCAGCTTATTGCAGCAAGAAGAGCCGTCCAGAAACACACACACAAACACACACCCTTTATATAGGTTACAGTTTCACTGCTCTTTGAATAAGTAACCCTCAAAATGCAACAATTCATATAACTTTTCTGCATCTTCACAAACAGCAGCACAGCTATACTCAACACACAGAATATCTTTGATTGATGAATGAAACCAGACAAAGATAAAAAAATAAAATAAGAGGCCTGCTGGGTGGTAAATTGGTTTCACCGTAACCTTAACCACAGGAAAAAGGTTTAGAACCTAATTCTGATGAATGCGGTTCATATCAGGCGAATGTCGATTTCAACTTGATATCATAGTGTTTGGCTTCAGGTGCTACTCTATCTGAGGAAATCTGATTTATGTAGTCAGATGAGGCAATTCACCTTTTCTTACAATCCAATAACACTGTGTTTTTTTTAATCCAAATATGAAATCGTTAAAATCATATATCTAATGTACAATAATAGACTAAAATGTATAACTAAAAAGCACGTACATTAATGATGCTGCAGTGTTTTTATTACTTTTTAATAAACATAGATTTTTCTGTCATGTACAAAATTGAATCCCCAAAAGTTCTGTTCCAACATTAGCAGCTTATATGTTTTTGAGGAAGCTAAAGAATAACTTGTAAGTGATTTCTGTGCTGATTTTGTGCATATTGTTTGTGTGAGAGAGCAAACTGTGGCCCTCCTCCATCTGCTCCTGGGCGATTGGTGCTTCTGGAGAACAATGTTGGAGAAACACTGGACTGCTGCACGCAGGCACAACACACACTGCCAGAATCTGTGTGTGTGGATCAGATTTCATTCGCACATCATCCATTCATTTACACTTGTGCTCATAATGATGTTTGTGTATAAATTTCACTCTCGGGATTAGGGCTTGTGTGCATGTGTGGGACATCCCCTCTAGTGGTTGATTGGCAGAGATAGCTATGCTGAGGCTGGGGTCAGCATATGGCTCAGTGTGATAGCGATGCTGTGTTTGTGTGCATAGTGTGTGTCACCACCTTTTCCTCCCTTTCACACTCTTTTCCCAGTAAAATGATGGCAGCTCTGGGCATGTAGCACTATTATCCCCCCTTATTCACACATTCATACACACACACACTCAGATGCACACACCAAGGGCTGCCAAACGCCCAGCGGCCTGCTTGGCTTCTCTATACCGACTCACAATAGAGCCTATTGTCCCAATGAGACCCCGCTCTGTTGCGCGTGATGAGGATAGCGTGTTCTCACGGCCGTAACAAGGTGAAGGCAGAACCTTAAAAACTAAAGTAATTTATGTATTGCTAATGCCTGACATAAAGTTTACAGAAGAGCAGCTAAAGAAAGAGTGAGCATGTTGCTGTTTTTAACAAGATGATGATCAAATTAGCACCATAAAGAGACAGGTTTTTGATCCATCAGCTGGATTTGAGACATAATTAGGGTGAGGGTAAGGGTTTTAGTGGCATAAGTGACTGAGTTTGTGTCTTTTTATAAATGCATGCTGGGGTTTAGAGATATTTTTTTCTGTTTTGATGGATGGAAAAACACATGGTGTCAGGGGTGTTTGATGCCTCTATCAATCATTTAGCAAATTTGTACAGCTAAAAAGATTTAGTTGATGTGCCCTGAAATATTAACTGTATTTCCCTTTATTTTATTAATCAGACTCGTTTTATTTTTCATTTTTCTCCTTAGTTATTAAAGTGAAAAGATCTATAGTGATGACATGACTGGAGGTTTTAAGAGTTGTGGAGTGGTTAATTCCATAAAATACCCCAAATATTGCCAATAGTTGCCTAAGATCGTTGTAAGTTTCATCACACTTTGCAATTGTCAGCAGGTTTCTAGGTGTTTCAGAAGGTAATTACAGAACCTTGATGCTTATTGATACAAATATGCATCAAACCACTTTGGCTCCAAAATGACCTTGTTTAGCATCTGCTTAAAAGGCTAAAACGTACGTTCATTTTTTTCTGGAAATATATTCAAGCATCGAGGGGATTAAAGGAAAATCATACACATTGGCATCAAACCCTTTAAATGAATTGTAAATGGAAAAAATGTAGAAGGTTGTATTTTATATTTTGTTTTTAGGCTTTAATTTAAAAAAAAAGTGTTGTTGTTTTTTCGGTCATGCTTCAAAGACAAGCTGTGTGTCTGTGCACCAACACACCTGTCAAAGAGAGCTGTGCAGACACATGAGTTTTAGCCATCAATGACTCGATCACACCTTGATGGAGCAGGACCCCCTCTGGCTGATAAACAAGCTAATCTGCGCTGCGTATGCGCGTGTGTTCAGGTGTGCAGATGCACACCGCAGCAAGGTGTTTGAATGTAAGTGCGTTTATGTGACCAGATATTTAGGATTCAGGAAGGGGACCTGAAAAATAACATAGAGCAAGAAGTGCAACCATCAGGTTTGGTGTCATTAACTCTAATAGCCGTTGTAAATTTGGCATAAAAAATTTGAGAGCCTTGGAGAAAAAGGTGAGATTATTTATCAAAATTTAATCAACATGTGAAAGGTAATTATTTTATAATAATCATTGTTCATTGGGTGTAAAGTCTAAAACATCACCATATAAGGAAGTGCTGTAGGTGAGTGTGTATTTCATTGTGGTTGTAGTTTTAAATAATAACTTTCTAATTTATGACTAATGATGTATTTTTATTGGTTTGATTGATGCAGTGATGTTTAACAGGAGTAATAAAATATTTTCAAAAGGTTTTAATTCTTTTTCAAATAAGAAAACTCTGAGAAAAAAAAGTCTAAGACTAAAAAAAATGTAAGTCTGGCACTTCTGTGTTTCAGGTTTTGGTGTTAGTGCTGCAGAAACTGAAAAAAGCTTGAGCTTGAGTCAATCCACTGAGGCCCTTTCGTTCTATTCTCTCTGGAACAGCAAATGTAATGCCTTAAATGATTCCAGCCTTTTAAAAAAGAAGAGTCTTTTAAAAGAAGTATTTACCTGTATCAATCAGTCAGGTATGTTGTCCAGGGGAACTCCAAGGTATTTAAAAGTAGGAACAATCTTAATGATGTTGTCATCAATTTTGACAGGCTCATGGGATCATCTCCCTTGTCTTAGATGCGTGTGAAAGGGGTCCATTACGTCTACTCCAGATGATAAAATCAGAGATGACTTTCTGTACTCCCCCTCATCCCCATTCCTCACACATCCAACTACATCTGTGTCATCAAAGTATTTCTGTAGATGACATACATGTGAACAGGTGAACAGGGCTGGGGAAAGCATCATTACTAGTGATTACAGTTCCTGGTGCAGTGTTTCCCAACCTGACAAACTGAGGCCTCTCTGTAAAGTAGTTTTCAATCCAAGACATAAAAACACCCAGTTATCTTAGCTTCTTGCTCAGTAACATTGATTGTATAGTGTTAAATGCACTTGAAAAATCAAAAACCATAACCCTTTTTTTTTACCATTCATCATCCACCTTAGAAGAACATAAACACTCACTCGGGCACAGGTGTTAGCTCACCTTTGCACAAATAGTTTGCGTGACTGAATGAAATGTTTCACACTTGCTAGTCTGAATGCATAAGTATGCGTGTGTGAAACATTAGTTGTATTGTGTACATGTTGACATGTCTGTATGTGAACATATTTGGAGCCAACAGGTATGTTGGTAGCATGTGAGTGTGTGTGTGGACAGGCCACGCCCCTTCTAGATTTGTTTTACATCTGAACCTAACCGTAATGAGTATAACCATCCAGCAACTTGTTGCTTCATGCTGCTTCATGGTTTTACCTCCCCCTTCCCTTCTATAATCATCCTCCTATCTCCCCCCTCTCTAACATCTCTCTCTCTTCCTCACTTCTTTTCTTTTTCATCCAGTCCAACACAAAATATTAGAGGACTAAAGTTTGGCCTAAATTAAAAAAGACGTTTATTCAAACATACCTCTGGTGTGTCAGAGCATTTATAACCCCTAAAAGTAAAATATGTCTAACAGAAAAGCCCTTTAGTTTTCATGTGTTTGCTCAGCTGTTGGACAGGACAAGTAAAAATAAATAAATAAATAACATAATCCGAACGTAACGTTCAGGACAGTCTAAACATTATTGTACTGTGTAAAGCATGTAAAGAACTGCATCCTCCACCCCCATGTTCTCCTGATGAAACAAATTGCAGAGGCTCTAGAGCCTGCTGTACTTGTGTCCTTAGAAGCCGTATTATCAGCCTCTCAAGAGTCTTCATAACGACTGATGTCAGAGCCACTGGTCTGTAGTCCTCTAACACAACCAGGTTTCATACCTTGGGAATCGGGACAGCGCATGAGGTTTTCCACCAAACAGGAACCTGACCTGCCAGGAGGCTCCAATTAAACAAAGTGTGCAGGCGCTCAGCCATCTCAGAAGCACACTCCTCGAGTACCCGTGGCATTATCCCATCAGGACCTGAAGACTTTCCAAGACGTAGCTCCTTAGTTCAGTGCTTATCTCGTCCCTGTAAAAAGGTGGCAGAGCAAGTATAATCGCTGGGTGAAACAGAGCAGGAGGTCACAGCCACAAAGAGATGGGACACCTGCTAAAGTAGGAGGTTGTGGCTGACGTGGGGCAGAAGGTCACAGCAGCTGAGGTTGTATAGCCGCTGGATGAGGTGAAGTGGGAGGTTACAGCCTCTAATGTGGTATAGCCACTAGATGAGGTGGAGCAGGAGGTCACTGCCGCCAAAGTGGTACAGCAAGGAAAATCAAGCTTAAAATTGCATGTCTGAGTATTTCTTTATTCATATTTTTGTGAATCAGAAGCAGATAAAAAAAATGTTTGAAAAAGATTGTAGTTGTGATGTCGCAAATATCTTGGTCAGGGCACAAGCTCCCTGCTCTGCTCCATTCTGATGCATCCCTTTGTAGACAACATGATCCATGTACCGGTACATTTTAGTTTCCCTTGTCTGAGCTGACATCTGATTCAAAACTGTACAGATTAATGGATCCAATATTGCAAGACCGTTTGGACATCAGCAAGCATTCCTGAGGAATAGGCTAAAAGTGTAATGATCAAATTCCACAGAAAGGCACACTCAGCAACTGTAACAACAGGCGCTGTATTACCCTTCTGTCCATCCCCAGCAAGATCCTGGCCAAGATGATCCTCAATAGGTTATTGGACACTATGAATGCAACACTTAGAAAGGAACAAGCCACTTTTAGAAAAGGGAGGAGATGCAGAGAACAGATTTTTGCAGAGAAACATCATAGAACAGAGTGCTGAATGGCAGCAACAGCTCTTCGTAAACTTCATAGACTTTGAAGAAGCTTTTGACAGCATGCACAGACACAGCTTGTGGCGAATCTTGAGGGCTTGTGGAGTACCGACCCACATGATACAACTGATTAGAAGCTTCTACAATAACTACAGATGCTAGGAAGTGACATCTGGATTGAAATGAAAACTGGAGTCTGTCGAGGATGTGTGATGTCAGCTCATCTTTTCAACCTGGTGATAGACAGGGTGATGCAGCGCACGACTTAAGTGGAACCAACTGGCATTAGATGGACGCTCTTCTCTACCCTCAAAATCTCAAATTTGCTGATGATCTGGCACTGCTCTCTCACATTCACCGACACGTGCAGGACAAGATTGACCAGTTGAGCCGATTTGGATCACAAGTCTGTCTCAAAATCAACCAAAAAAAGTCAGAGATCTTGTCCTTTAACACTACGTCACAGCCCCCCATCAAGGTCAATAACCAGAATTTACCATTCACCTAAAGCTTTGCTCACTCTGGTAGCATCATCATGTCAGAAGGTGGAAGTAAAAAGGAAATACAGAACAGGATTAACAAAGCAAAGATTCATCAGCATGAACAATATTTGGAAGTCATAACAGTACAGCACCAAGACCAAACTGAAACTCTACAGCAACTGTGTTCTGTTAGTGTTACTGTATGGAGCAGAGTGTTGGAGAATGACACAGCAGGACTTGACCAAACTTTCGACCTTCCACACCAAAAATTTAAGGAGGATATTAAGAATTTTCTGGCCCCAAAAGATCTCCAATGAAGATCTATTGTCCCGCAGCAAATCAAGAAGACATGTCAACAATTATCTTCAAAAGACACTGGACGTGGATTGTACATGTACTCAGGAGTGAAGACAACACAATCATAAAGGCAGCACAACACTGGACACCAGATGGAAAAAGAAAAAGAGGACGGCCGAAGTTCACCAGGGGTACCGAACGGTAAAGGCCGAGCTAAAAGAATTTGGACACACCTGGTGAACCATTGGCCCGCGACTGTCATAAATGGAAAGATTTCATTGCTGCCCTAAGCGTCTTGAGGCGTAAAAGGCAGTAAGAAAAAGAAGAATATTGCTCACCATTTTTGTTGGGCAGGTAATGTTAGGTGGGGGATGTGAGGGGCTGTAAGCTAGCAGAAGAGCGTGTAAACGGAGAACTTTTAGCAACAATGAGGGGAAGGAGGGGTGGGGTTGCTCCGCACCAATGGTCCCATCCACAGCTCAGAGCTGAATCTCGAATGAACCACTGCTGCTCTACAGAAACTATGTCCTAAAAAAGAGGTCACCAACACAGTGCCCGCGGGTGCATGGTTGCCTGTGAGGACCACTTAAAGACCTGCTCTGAAAAACATCACATATCGTAACGAATTTAATATAATTTTTAAAAGTACAATGGATCACAATGGATCACTAGCCCCGCCCTTCCCGCCCCTCTTTGCACTTCTTTTAAATGAACTTTAAATTCATGTTTACTGTCTTTGTTTTAACATGTGTCATAGTTGTTGCTTGACGTTTGTCTAGAAGTGTTTTAACCCAAAACTCTGTGGGAGGAGCTTTTGTCAAAACCTTTTCTTAACCTCATCACGGAGGACGCGGATGATGAGCGAACAGGTTTATTTAGCCCCTGCTCCTCTGTAACCAGTGGGAGGGGCTTTATAACAGCAAGGGACACAGTCAATGAATGTAAAGTAGTCAATTCTGACATCCTCTAATTCTCTTACTTTGCTAAAATATAATTTTTTTTTCCAAGATGCAATGTTTCATTGCATTGCAGACATTTTTCATGAGGCCTTTGAAAAAATCCCAGAAAGCAACTGAAGCTTCATTTTGAGCTGCACATTTTTTGATAAAGATGATAAAGAACAAAAATGCCAGTTAGGCCTTTATGTAGGCCTTCCACCTACAGTAGATGAGCAGACAAATCACAGAAACTATTGATAAAACTAAAAGTATTAAGCTGAAAATTTTGTACAAGATGTTACATTTTCATTCATAAATGTTCAAAAAACTCAAAAACTTGTTTTGACAAGATATGTAATTTCCTTGACTTAAAAAAATATTAGAAGTGACTTTTTTACCACCAATACAACTAGTGTCCTTCCTGACCTTCAAATGTTTGAGCAGATGAACATAAATAAATCAATGTTTCATGTTTATACTTGCTTTTCTTGTCATTTCTGTGATTGATTAGAATTGTCAATTGATGTGAGCAATAAATTCATAGTGTAAAATAGTTATTGCTAATTATTGTTATCACTACTATTAATATACTAGTCTGTGGTTTAGTTTTTTGGGAAATTTGCAGTAAACTAGTCCTGTGTAGCCCGTTGTACTACACAAATCCATAAAATAGCCCTCATACTCAAAAAGGTTGCTGTCCTACAAAATGGTACGTTTTTAGATTTTGGCTAAAAACAACATAATAATAATTAAAGACCACTAGGAAGGATTTTAAAATAGATCAAAAGATGGGTTTTCAACATCAAATTTTACAGATCCTCAACTAAACATGACACATCTGTAAAGACTGGTTTCTAGTTGTTGTTTTTCTGTCCTTTGCTGATCTGCGTATCTTCAGCCACATCCACATGAATTTAAAACATTTAGGCAAAGAAGATTACACTTGAGTAATCATATCATTGTTTAAAGACGCCAATCATTCAGGCTCTTTTGTGTGTAATTTGATCTGCATTTTTAAAACCTTTTGATTTAAGCATTTGTACAGTGCAGATGAAGTCTGACATTACTTTCAGTCACTTCTTATTTCTTATGTCAGGATCGATATTTGTGTGCAAATTAATACTATGTTAAGTGTTAGTGGAGAAGGAATAATGTGGCGCAGCCTGCAGATAAGCAAAGGATCTTTCACCTTAATAAGAAAATGATTATTATGTCGTTGGTGACAGTCACCAACACCCATGCTGCCTATGTGCCCTTTAAACAAAGCTTGTAATTGCACTGGCAGCTTTAGGGCTCCCCGATGGTGACAGCAAGAGTCTAAGAGTGTGCGATTATTTGCACGCTTATGTCAGAGGTTGAAATACTGGGGTGACAAGGGGCCAATTAATGTATCACATCTGTTTTTTTATCCTCAGCTCCTGCCTGTACATTAGGTAAAAGAGCAGATGAATAGGGGGAAATGCAATTGTGTGTGCCTGTGTGTGTCACTGTTTGTCAATGAATGTAGTGCATTAGACCAGCCTATCTCTGTCCTCATCTTCGGCGTGCGTGGACACATACACACACGTCTAATGAAATCACACAGCCTTCATATCATTGCTATCATGGGAAGATATAAACCCATTAGCTTGTTCCTTTGGGCACAGACACACACACATCCATGCACAGGTTTATCATTACACGCTGTAAAGCTTTTCCAATTGTATTATCCCTCTGATGTCCTCTGTTGTGTGTTCCAGTGCCTGGGGTGGAGAGGACAGATAGTGTGTGTCTGGGTGGAGATGCTAAGTAAGATTGCAGGTTCTGAAGGTGAGATGTCTGCTGGAAAAGCTTAGAAATAATAATAATAATGTTTTTAAAATACGTTTTTTAATGTGTGAAAATATACAAAGATGGTTAATTCACTCATTTTAATATGGTAGAAAAAAACTGAAAGCTAAAAGAGAAAGAAATATTTTTTTTTGAAGGATGTGAACTATGGGCAATTTACATAGGACGGCAGAAGTTTAAGAATTTTCTCTTTTGTAGATTTCTTGGGTATTTCTTGGCAATTTGCACGTCAAATTCACGTTGGATGCCTCTCTTTTGATGCGCATCAAAGGTGAGGCTCAACGCCTGTCCAAAATTGCCACCAAGTCCCAGACACATGTGGGAGGAGCAACCACCAAATGGTTTCGGTACATGGAACGGTGTCTGTGTATATATCATTGAAGGCATGAAGGATGTTTAGAGATTGGTTTTATTTTTAAAAGCTCTACAAAGCATCGGTAATCATGTTTTCATCTCTGGGTTCAGGAGATCATTCAGTCTCTCTTAGTATGGTGAGCTTCACTCCGGCGGCCGTAGCTGGGTCTGATTGATGGCCGCTTTCCGTCGCTGTTCCACATTAGTTCGAGAGGGGAAAAATAAAAACAAGAATCAAACTAGTGGATCACTTTATTTTTGGTTCCATAAGGTTCAGAAGTCCCAAGCAGGCGAGAAGCCCCTGGCTGCAGTCTGCAGAGCGAGGCGTGCCTCAACGTGGGGGGAGTTAAATGTGTGGAGGCACGCCTACTGTATGTGATGCTTCGTCACAATCTGAATTCCTATTTAGAGTACAATAGAGATCAGGGGTGCGATTGATCGCAAGGACGTGAGTAGATCGCAGAACATCATAAATAAATAAAGATTTTTTTTTAAATCTGTTAGCGAATAATCCTCCTCACCATGAAGTACATCATTTGATTGACATGCAAAATGGCCAATCGAACATTGTCTGATATATGCATCACTGCACATGCGTGTTTAACTACACTGAGCACACATTCTTTCTGCCATTGGAAAGCCTCTTGCGTGCAGGGTCCCTGGCGGAGGACCAGTACAGCACGCAGGAGTGTTTATTTAAGCCCAGGCCAACCTGTGTGCCTCCTCGGTCGGAAGCGTAACGAGGAGGCCCCATCTGACCCAGCCGTCCTGCCGCGACGCCTGCAGCCGTGTTCACGGTTTCCGACCGAGGGTTCCGAGCCTGTTCAGGCAGCACTGTTGCTTAGAACCACATGCCTGTGTCCACGGAGCAGGGCCGCTGTTCGCTTCTTCTTTTGTTTTAAAAGTAGCTTGCATTCCAAAAAAATGTTGGCAACCCTGAAATATAGATAAGACCGCTTTCGGCTGGCTAAACCAATTCCTGGAAATTTCTGTACAACTTAAAATTTACCACTCCTAGAAATGCATCACCTGACCCCAATGAAAAGTACACTGATTTATTTTACATATTTTCAATACATTAAATATTTTTTGATATTCTATTTACATTTGGCTTTTCTGTGCTGTTCATGCTGGCTCACGTTTCTCTACCTTTTACATTTCTAGAGGCTTCAAAGATTTATTCTGTGTACATTTTTAAAGTCTTTCTTTTTCTGTTAATCAGTCTTCATGTGAGTTGCATGAGTTTTGGTTGCCGTGGTAAAATACAATAGAAAATAACAAAACAGCTCATTCTTTTAAGTATTTTTAATTTAACTTTTAATTGTATGTAAAAACTAAATCAGATATTTAAAAACATTAAATTAGCCTATTTTGGAGGTATTAAACCCTTCAACAAGCAGTATATTTGACACATTGTTTTTTTCATTAATCTTAAAAGATGAGGAGTAAAAAAAACCTTGTTTTGTGTCTTTTTGCAACGTAATTTATTTGTTTAGGTCATGACTGCAAAAAACAATAAGATTTTTTTTCATTTTAAAATGAGTACGGCAAAATTATATATTTTGCTTTTGAATAATGTACAACTAAATGTCAGTTAGTTCTTTAAAACATGTTTTATATTTTCATTTGCAAAAAGCTATAGTTTCTGTTATATTTTATGAGATCCACTGTCAAAATGGTCTCATCTCTAAAAGGTAAGGCATAATGTATTTTTTCTATTTTATAGAATAATTTTGTTCTAAAACTAATACAAATACAGCACTGGAGGAAATGTAATGATTTCCACCAAATATATGTGCAAAAGTATAATTAAGACATAAGACAAATAAGACATAAGTTCAACACTGAATATGAAAGTTATTAATCTTTTATCATTTTCAATAATAAAGAAATACATTTAATTTAAACTATGTAGGATAGGTATAACTCAATAACTTTTAAAAGCAGAAATACTTCAAACTAAGAATCTGTCATAAAAACATGAGCTTATCCCAGTTTTGGTCAATTTATCTTCTTTGGCCTCTTAAACATCTTTTTGACTCGTTTTAGGTGATCATAAGAATTATGTCGACCGCAGTACAGCAGGGGTGCAGAAGTATGATTCTGTGTGGATGTGTATGTTTAGAAGTGTGTGTATGTGGAAGGCGGTGGTGGAGGTTTTGCTGCAAGACCACTTTGCTCTCCCCTCTCTTTTCATCAACCAAAAAGAAAATGAGTTTCTGACTGGACACAAAAGAGCTTCTTTATTCACCCCCTCCTCCTCCCCACCCCCCTGTTTCTGCTGTTCTGCTTTTTTCTTTTTTCCCCTATTTGTCTTCCATTATAATTTTCCTTTTCTCTGGTTCTTTCTGTAAAAGAGATATTTTTCAACTAATGACTTAATAAGAGGAGTTATCTGAAATCCAATTACAGAGGATTTTCTAGTGTTGACGACCATTTTGATGGAGGGAGGCAGCGAATGTCTACTTTCTTTGACCTCTCACAAGTTTGCGACTGATAACTTGATTTGGATAGTAGGTTTTGTGGAAAACTCATTTGAAAAATGGAAGTAATCCACCATTCATTCATTCATTTTCTATTCCGTTTATTCCCTTTAGGGGTCACGGGGCTGCCGGAGCCTAACCCGGCCACCATCAAAATGAATAAAACACAACTCTTTTAGTTTAGCCTTAGAGGTTTCTTAAAATGATCAAATGTGACCTCAAATAAGTGTTTTAAAATTCATAATTATATATTTAATCAAATATCTCTATGAAGACTCTCATTCATCCAGGTTGATTCCATCATAGTTGTAGGTTTAAAGGTTGTCATCTGGACTTAGTTTTTAAAGTTGAAGACGTTTCACCTCTTATCCAAGAGGCTTTGTCAATTCTGAAATTGCTGGTAAAAGAGCTGGTTTATATGTGCTCATGGGGGAGGAGTCAGACCAGAAACAGGATAGTATTGTCTACTTAGTCTACATGGTTTTGGGTCGTTAGGAGTCCTTCGTCCTCAGCTGGGGTTGGGGAGACAGTAGCTACCCTCCCCAATCTGGTCATCTCTTTCAGCTCTAAAAAGCTCTAAAATCCTGTGCACGTCACTGTTGTTGCACTATTCCCATGAATTACAACTTTAAAGATAGTTTATGCCGATGAAAAATGCTATTTAAAAAAGCTTGTAGGTGTAATGTGGGTACTACAATCGGCAGGCCACAAGCTCCCTGCTCCACTCCATTCTAAAGCATCCACTTGTAGACGACTAGATCCATGTATATCTTTGTTTTTCGTTGTCTAAATTGGCATCTGGTTCGAAACTGTACAGCTGGATAGCTCAAATACTGCCATTTTTGTTGCTCCAGTAATGTTAGATTGGTGGTGGGAGGGGCTGGAAACTAGCAGGAGATTGTAAACAAAGGGATGGATGATGGGATATGAGGGCCAACAGTCCACAACTCAGAGATGAATTTCTAAAGAGGCCAGGCCACTTTGCAGAAACCATGTCTTAGAAAACGACGCAGGTGTTTTAGTTTTGGCTTTAAGCAGCAAAATCATAACACTTTAAAAAAAGATCAAAAGACGATCGGAGTGATGCTTTGTTTTTTTTTTTTCCTCAAGTTAGTTAAATGGGTTCATTTAACTGAAGTCTCACTGAAAATATGATTCCTGCTTTCAATCATTTGCATGTAGATGCTGAAGTTTATTCTGCATCTGGTTCTCTGTGTTTTATGTTAGCTGTACCCTATAAAAATAGTCTGCCTTTGATTTTTTTTAATTCATTTTTTTATTGCTAATATAGTTTTAAAGTCAAACATTTGCCTTTTTTCAGCCCTCTCATGCTGGAGAGATCTTTGAATTTTTTGAAACAGTTGACTTTCTTTTTATCTGACTCCTGCTTATAAAAATGAAGTGACCAGGCGTGTCAGGATTTACTGTGAGGTTATCATTAATGAGACCAGCACAGTATTAGTAGACCTGATTGGGAGTTGTCATGACAACAACCCCACATTGATGCTTCTGTTTCTCCCCTCCACACAACTCTGTGTTTTTTTAATATTTCTAAACGACAAAAAGGAGCATACTTTCAAGCAGTAATAGTTTTTAAATTTGGTCACACTCCAAAAAAAGAGGGGGGAAAAAACTCAACACCTTGGTTGCTTGTGCTATGTCTGCCTTCTGTGTTGCCTCCAGCACTGATGACAGTGATATCACAGCCAAAAAAGGGTTTTGCATGTCAGCCCCTGTTGAAGTTGCCTCTTCGCTGTGGGAGTTTGTGACAAAGTGACATAAGTCCACAGGTAGAAACCCTCACTGAGAGGAACAAAGGAGAACAGAGGCAGAAAGGAAGAGAGTGGAGAAAGGTAAAGGGATGTTCTTGTCATTTATCTCAGCAGTGGCACCGTGTTTCTGTATGTTTTTCCCCTTGATTTCTCCCTGTGTATCCCTGTGTCTTCAGACCGCTTTCTTCCTTGCCTTTATGCCTGGTCGCCTCAGAAACTATGAAACTGCAGCCTTATCAAAAGATATCTTCTTCTTTGTCCCACCCTTCCCTGCTGCTCTATACAGCTGTACGTTATTAAAACTTGATGAAAATGATTAGGTGTGGTTTGCCTTTTCCAAAGTGAATTATTTTCACACACCTCCCTCTTTCACACAACACACTTGACTCACCAAAGGGGGAAATAAGTGCCATGCATGGGGGAGAGGAGATCAAGAAAAGCACAAATGGTGAGATCACATGGAGTGAGAGGTGGTGGCTCGGTGTGCACCTCCTACTCCTCTCTGAAGGAGGTGCACATATGGACTCAAACTGCCTTTTGTTTTTTAACATAAATGCTCCTCTTCACCTCTCACCTCTTCTGCAGTCCTCAGCAGGATTTTCACCCCTTGTTCCTGCTCGCTCTTGCTGTCTCCCATTGTTTTTGTTGCAAGTTTTCTTCCTTCATCAGCCTCTCACCGTCTTTGCACCTCTAACCCAACATCACTCCCCACCTAGTTTCCTCACTTTCTCAGTACGAGAGGCTCGAAACAATAAGCTCCTGTGAAATAAAGGATGATGGATGCAGAGAAAGATGCTTGACAGCCCCATTCGTCCATCAGAAGTATACCTAAGTTCTTCCCGTCTTCTTTCTCCTGGATTCTGCCAGTGTTCTTTAAAGGAGCCATATTGCTGTTATTATCATTGGGTCTAACTGAATCAGTTACCATTAGACCTGAATCTTTCCCCTTCTGAGGCCCATAGACCAGCACTCTAACTCAATAGAAAACCCATAGGCGCTATTACAGATGGCCGAGCCACTCTGTGACACAGCCACACATGCACAGATTTCATTCTGAAGATTCATTGGTCTAATCCCATCACATACGCAAGACATTAACTGCACTTACATACACACAGATGGACGACTTTATCAAACAGACACACAAACGCTCCGCTCTCAATGAAAATCCTTCATTATTAGAGCTTGCTGAGAAAATGTAATGCTGTTTGGGGATGATGGGGCTAATGTGTGCATGCTGGGCTGTCTGTGTGCGTGTCCTGGAGGCGTGTCCTGCATGTGTCTGTCATGGTTGAATGTATGAGAGGGCAAATGTCATTCTGCCAGTTAGATTATCGCCGATAGATGGACGGCTAAAGTTCTAGTTTACTTTTACTCTGCTGAACACTGAAGTCTAACCACAGACTTTAGGATTTAAAAAAAATCATTTTGGTTGTTTTTTCTTTCCTATTTGCATATTTTCTGTGGATTTACATACAGAACAGACCAAAAGTTTGGACACCTTCTCATTCAAAGAATTTTCTTTATTTTTTATGACTATGAAAATTGTAGATTCACACTGAAGGCATCAAAACTACAAAAAAAAAATACATAACAACAAAAAAGTGTGAAAAGGTGGCTACTTTGAAGAACCTACAATATGACATATTTTCAGTTGTTTCACACTTTTCTGTTATGTATCTAATTCCACATGTTAACTCACAGTTTTGATGCCTTCAGTGTGATTCTACAATTTTCATAGTCATGAAAATAAAGAAAACTCTTTGTCTGTACTATAGAATTTTAGGTACAAAAAGAACATTTCCAAAAATCCAAATTTTCAGCCATAGTTTTTTCTGTTTGTTCTTGTTTTTTTGTGCTTTTGTTTTTAAAGTAATCTTTTGTCTCAAATTTTGAATTTTTTAATGTCTTAAGTGACATGTTCAGCTTTTGCAAATTTACAGGCTATAGAAGATGATTGAAAATCGACTGGAGCAGCTCTTGATGTTTTTGGTTTTTTTTGCATTTGGTCTGTGGTATATTCTACATAATTTTCCTTTAAGGAAAAATAGGTCTGGGTTCTTATGGGTTAACCTATGTTACATAAGTCTTTGATATCAAGCACCGTGTGTTTTACAGCATGTTGGTGAAAGGGGCTCTACAAATAAAGTGACTGATTGATGCTTACTTACTGAGATTACAGATAAAAACTTTTTTGCATATTTCTGATGAATGATAAAGGTTGTAGTCACTGTTTTTACCCAAATTCCCTCCCCAAGACATTCCCCTTGCAGCTAAACCTTGCTTTCTTTTGTCACTATCTCCTGCCTCTCCTCTGGACTTTGACCTTGACCTGTCACCCCAGTTATGAGGAGCGAGCTCGCTACCTGGAAACCATAGTGCAGCACCACCAGGAGCAAACTACATTTGAGGATTACGCCGCTCGGGTGTATAGTCCAGCTCCCTGCTCTCACTTACCCTCAGATGCAGGTAAGACCTGACGTTTGCATTTCAGGAATATCCCATCCAGCACTTTAGTCACAACCTGGAAAAAAACAGAACTATTTAAAATATATTTTGAAGTCAATCTCGTCTAATCAGCTTCCAGTGCTGCCATACACACAATTTTGCCAACTTGTAGTCTGATTCAAAGCTTCCCAGGAGTGGATGAGCTCTGCTTTTTGTCCAAAACGGATTTCAGCCCGATACTTTCTGTACAGAGCATCTCTGAGGAGTTAATTGACATCTGATATGACAAAGAGATGTCAGACGAGCAAAAAGGAGTTCCAAGTCTGACTATCAAACACAGCCTGTTGACTCTGCATTGATACTGATCACATCTGTCTCCAACATGGAGGGTTTTTTATTCTTTGACTAACATTGAATCAAATGAATGAAAGTTATTTACCTAAACTTAATTTGAATGCCCTTTTTCACAGTTTGTGGATTCACTTCATACATATGTCTTGATACCTTAAAGACCCACTCCAATGAAAATAGTGTTTTCGGTGTTTTTAACATTAGGGGTGTCGGTAAAAATCAATTTGGCGATAAATCACAATATTTCATTAGGCAAAATCTATATTGATTTAAAATACTGTTATTTAATTATGTATGATATGAGCGTCCTTCAGTGTCTGAATCTTGTTTTCCACTTTAACCCCCACCGCTATTTGGCAGCACAACACACTGAGCCTCTTTGAGCAGCTCTACACCGAACAAACCAACTACAAGATCTCACAAGAACCAACTGGTGATAAATGTTCAGTCAGCCTTGCCGTTTTTATTATGAGACTTGCACTACTTAGTTTTTACTTGGGATGGGTACCGAACTGAAACTCTGTGTCATGTTGCTGCCGGTAACGTATAAAAACGTGGGTTGCGGTCCTTCGTAGCAGGCTAAAACAAGAACGAGTGTAACAGGTCAGCTGTGCATGGAGCATGCATGGAGCCTCCTTCAAAATGCTGTCAGCAATGCGGGCCGAAGTTCTGCAGAACCTCACTGCAATAGATTCTAATTCAGTGATCTGATGGATCAGAGTGATGTGCACAACGCTGTCATCGTCGTGGCGATGAGTGGTGAAATACTTTATACTTCCGCATCTGAGAAAGGGGAGCTACAGCTGCAGTGCAGACTGTCAAATAAATAAAGCATCTTGGCGACATTAAAGCACCCTCCTTCATCCTGTCATGCTGTCTCATCACAAGTTAATGTTTCTGGAAAGAATTGGCTTTTTTTTGTTGTTTATTTTTGAAGCACCCGTTTACTGGAGTACTGGAGAAGCTACATTTACCAATGTTTGAAAAAAACAACACTTTATTTCCTCAGGCATACTTTTAGAACCTTATTGGTTAAGGCAAATTCAATTCTGTTCCCTTTAAGAATAAATAATTCTTAATTAATCACAAGAAAAGCCCCATGAATTTGCTTGGGTAAAAGCAACTTGTATATGAGATACAGTAGCAGTGCTTAACGCTGTGATCATTTAATGAAATTAATTTTGCCATTCTGTTGCAATGAAAGGCGTATTAAATTTCAGAGAGTTTTTTCTAATTCATACTCTTAAAAAAATATTGAAAAGGCTGCACGGTGGCACAGTGGTTGGCGCTCCTGCCTCACAGCAAGAAGGCCCCTGGTTCAAGTCCCTGCTGGGGGACCTGAAACAGAACACCAATGGGGGACCTTTCTTGTTTGGAGTTTGCATGTTCTCCCTGTGCATGCGTGGGTTTCCTCCAGAGACGCCGCCTTCCTTCCACTGTCCAAAAACATGCTTCATGCATTAATTGGTTACTCCAAATTGTGCCTAGGTGTGAGTGTTAATGGGTGTGTGGTCGTGGCCCTGCGACAGACTGGCAACTTGTCCAGGGTGTCCTCAGCCTTCGCCCACAAGTGGCTGGGATAGGCTCCAGCAGCCCTGTGACCCCCAAAGGGAACAAACGGATTAGAAGATGAATGAATGAAAACATTTTTAGGTAGTGTCTTTGGATGTATCGCAATATGTAACGTATCGTGATACGTATCGTATGGCCAGAATCGTGCCAGTACACAGCCCTAGTTCCTGTGGCATTTTTCTGATAAAGGAGGAGATATATTAAGAAAATTGGGCTTACAATTGCTTAAAAATTTGAAGAAGAGCTTATTTGTGACAAAAAAATACGCTGGGCCGTCACAAGCTCCCTGCTCTGAGCTCTCAGCAACCAGGAGGGGAAGAGGGGATGGGTTTGCTCCATGCCAACAGTCCCTCCCATAACTCTATTGAACTATGACCGCTCTGCAACAACTATGTCCTAGGAAATAACAGTTTCTTTTATTTTGGCTAAAACCACCATTAACATAATTAAAATACCACTGGGAAAACTTTTACAATAGATCAAAAGATGATTGGAGTGGGACTTTAAAGACACATAGTTGTGTGTTGATCATGCAGATGTTTAGAAAGCTTTGGTATTGATTTTTTCTGTTTTTTGTGTCAGTTGCTTTTTACTCTTCTTTGACATTTTTGTTTGGTATGTTTTTCTTTTGTTGCTCTAAAATCTATAAAACAAATGTAAGTATTTAACTCCAGTGCTCCAAAAGTTAGCTTGTACCTGTCAGCAGAAAGTACCAGGGAAACTGTATGGATGCAAAGGCTTTCCGATGTTTCACGTTCTCCAGCAAAACATCTGCACCGCTGACCGCCTGACCGTTCCACTCATCTTAACAATACATACAAATACGGGCTTTTTTTTGTACATTTTGTAAAGACTCAATGACATGATGGAAGAAATGTGTGATGGTGTGAATTTGGTTTTCTTCACCAGCTGCTCCTTGTTTCACAGACGTATCTGTCAGGTATTTTCATGACCCTCTAATAATGATTGAGCTGCTTTTAAGCTGCATAACATCTGGCATAACCTGAACCTCTTATGTTCTGTTTAGACGTTCATAAATCCTTCAGTTTTGGTGTGTCTGCTGCAAGGCATTGGTGCTAAGCAGTGCGCTCTCGTGGCCTCAGTATTTGGATAAAGTGGACCCAACTTTTCCACTTGATCCAAACGTCCATGGCCACTTTAATGACCTTGATCTTTAAGATTCCTGTCTCCCCATTTTATTGTGTTAGCTGATTTACTCCCATAACAGCACAATGATGATTCTTCTCTCTTTCCCCCCACTGTTAACCCTTTGTTTTTAATTTATTATTCTTTATATCTTTTTTGTCCCACCCCCCCCCTCCTTTAGATCATTTTGTCTCACTGTATGCCTGTGGCTGAAAGGTAAGCCTGGTCACATGATCGGCACGCTCCATTCTGATCGGTTCTTTCTTCTGACATTTCAGCCTGACTTATACTCACCGCTGATTCCTCTATGTTGTGCTTACCTGTTTTTTTCCTGAGTGTTTTCTCCTCTAACAGGTCTGCATGTTTTCATAGGGACCTTCTCAAAGGTGGTGTCACTTTCAGCTCCTCACTGAGGTCGGTTCAGTATTGGGATTGTTTTGTCAGTTCAAAGTCATTTCAAAACCTAAATTATTGAAATTTCCTGTAAAAAAAAAAAAAAATAAGGTTGTTTATTTTTTCAAAATTCATTTTCTGTTTTAGTTTGTTTTCTCTGAAAATCCAGTACCTACTTATTATCAGTGTGTTGATTTGACTTTAACTAAAGAATGATTTCCCTCCAAAGTGCAATACTACTTCTCAAACAAGAAAACGTTATTATTGATTTTAGGAAATTTTAGGATTTTTTGTAGTAAGAATGCTAAGATCTTTTTTCAGAAACTTTCATTTTATTTTTTAAATGTTTACTCTTCACAGGTGAAACTAACACAAAATAAACAATATGTTGTAACCAAATTCGAAAAGTTCTAAATAATTTGGTGTTTGTGAGATTTTTTTTGCTGCTAATCATCAAAAATCCTGCATTTCTGTCTGTTCTGTCAGTAACTAAATGATTCCGTTGGGGATCCATAGTGAACAAAAATTACTCCTTTAATGCTCAGTAGTCCAACAAATTGTCTGGATACCCAGCTCTGTTTGTATTGTCATACTCATGCAAAACTGGCTCTGGGGGTGGTTGAAGGTGACACGCAACCTTCTCGAACACGAAGAGGTTTCTGCTCTTCTTTCTGTTCACTTGTTCTGTAATTTTGGGTGTTTGGTTTTTGTAAACCTGAAACAAAGCTCTGACCTTGTGAAACTCTACCTCTAACCTCACTGTTATGCTCCTCTGTTCTGGGGTTTAATATGATGCAGCACTGCTTACACACACACAAACACACTTAGGCAAACCTAGGACTGGTAAGCATATGAAGTATAGTAATGAGCATGAATGCCTTTTTATTGTCTTTATTTGCTCAGTGTACTTTTTCCCTTTTGACACTGTTATGGGATAGAGACCGAGCTTTTCTGTCTCATGCTTCCTAACTGTTGTAATGTATTCTGTTAAACGCTGTTTCCTTTTCATCATGTCTGACTATTTTTGTTTTGGCTTTTTATCTGGTTTTTCCATTTCCTTTGTTTTTTTCCATTCTTTTGTTTTGTGTCCTGTCTTCCAAACTTTACATCCTTTCCTGATTTTACTTCCCTGTCCTGTCTTCTTGTTTTTTTTACATTTCTTTCCCTCTCCTTGTTATCTTTGACTTCCTATCCCTTTATGTATATTTCCTTTCCTCAAGTCCTGTCATCAGAGGACCATGGTGTTATTTATCTGTTGGTCCCTAAACCACTAGAAGGCGTTGACCTGCTCAGGGTGAAGGGAAAGGGACTGAAGCAGAAAGTTATTCATGCTAGCTGTGAATGGTATGCCTACAAATAGAGAATTTAGTTTTAAAACCACTTTATTAGCACCTTTTTCCTGAATAGTAGATTTTTATTAAAGGATATAACTGCAAATTCTTTATAACCAGGCCATTGACTGTACAAAAGAACTGGACGGAGTGACATCAACCAAAGAAAATGGATTTCTTCCAGCTAATCAAATGAAGGCAATTCAGTCACATGACGCTGCCATGTTGGAGTCAGATGATGTAGTGATTGGTCCGAGTTGGTCAGAGTCAACGTTTCTATGGCAGCCCGACACACCAATCAGGAGTGAGCTTGTTGGAAGTCCACACTGAGAGTGGGCTTGAGAGAATCTTTCAATCAAACGTTTTGAACGTTCAACACGGTGAGATGCAGTCATGGGGGACAGGTGAGGCACAGCGTGGGGGACAGGTGAGGCACAGCGTCACCTGAAAAATATAGCTTAAAAAAAACAAAGTAAAGAAAATGTTGTTTTTTTTTTACATTAAAAATCAAAAATGTATTTGTAAACGTGTATTCTATGAATACTTTCTTCTGTGTGGTTTTTCAACATTTTTGTGGTTTAAATAAAAGCAAATTTATATATTTCCTGTTGAAAAACCAGACAGAGGCAGGTGAGGCCCCCTGCACCACACACACTGACTGGAGCTGCAGCTGACGCATCATAAACATCATAAAAGACGCTTTATTTTTAATCACTTCTTTTCCGTATTTCTGGCCAACTGTCTGATAACGTTGGTGCCAGTTTGTGACCCTTTAAGTCTTTTTTATCTGCTAAAAATGCCCATTAGGAAATACACTAGGTGAGGCTACGCAGTACGCGTGTCTAAAGGCACTTTGATGATCCCAGAGAATGTGACACTGCGGCTAAAAAATAATAGAATTAGCGGCACAAAGTCAAGTGCAGCCGTCCAGTTATTCTTTTCATTTTGTTTAGCATTATTTTCTAAGCATTAGTAATAGCACCTCAGCTAAAAGAACCGCTGTCTTAAAATTAATTTTAACTGTAACAATTAGAAAACTGTTTGAAATTTGTATTTTTGATCCTTTCATTTTTAATGGCCTTCCACTCTGTGTTCCCATTTGCCACCCTACCAATGACTTCTGCCCCTAATAATAAAATGTTCTATTTTTTTTCCTATGCCACAGTTTGTATACTGAAGAAAAATGTTGAAATTAAAATTTAAACAACACACTTTAATCAAATGATGACTAAGCTACTCTGTAGGGTTAATTTGTTTGTAACTCTGACGATGACATCAGTGCCTCACCAGCCGTGAACCTCACTACACGTCACTGGTTCACAGTGAAACCACATACTTTTATTGAGACATCTGATTGGTCAGTTTATAACTTGAATAACTTAAAAAATAATCAAGAAAAAGACATTAGAATTAGCAAGAACATGTTTAAAAAGGTATCAGAGCAAAAATGGTTATTCTGACAAATAGATCAACTGAGTAACAGCTGTTTATTTCTCAATAGAAGTCTATGGGATTTTGGCTTCTTGGAACTAGCGGGTACTTCCTGTTTGGAACACCAGGGGGAGGGGTCACTGTCCAGTTCTCATATACAGTCAATGAACCAGATGTAGTATAAAAAAAGGGGGGGGAGATCCACCATTTTAAGGCAACTAAATTGGAATCTAGCCTAAAACTCTAAAGTCTGAGTTGTATTTAATACTAGA
Source organism: Oryzias sinensis (assembly GCA_037389245.1). Taxonomy (NCBI): domain Eukaryota; kingdom Metazoa; phylum Chordata; class Actinopteri; order Beloniformes; family Adrianichthyidae; genus Oryzias; species Oryzias sinensis. The sequence goes on along the minus strand of CM074503.1, from coordinate 9,093,104 downwards.
CTTTTGCGTTAACTGTCAAGCTAAGGTTACGTTTTCTAACTATATTTAGTTCTGTACCTTAACTAAGCTTGAATTTAGAAGGGATTATTTGATAAAATATATAAAATAGTCTTAATATATTTGAGGTTTCTGTCACTAACAACTGATGGAACTGCAAATATGAGCTAAAATCTTTTTTTCTAAAACAGTTTGTAGTAAATACTTAAACATTTTCCAGATTTTACAAACACGTCTGGTGATTTAAGCGATACCTTCACAGAGGTCCTGTGTTGTCTGTGTCTGTACCGTACAGTGTGTGTGTTCGAGTCCCTCCTAGTGCTCATGTGACAACAGCCTGCCTCTGCAGAGCATCATGGAATGAGATGTCAATTTCTTGTTGTTCCTTCTTCCTTAATCTGTTTACCACCCATTCATCCCCTTTCTCCTCCTCCTCCTCCTCCTCCTGCTCCATGACATTCCCACTCCTGATGCCTCCTCCTCTTCCTCCCACCTCTCCCCTCCTCAGGCTCCTGCCTAGAGATTCTTCGGGGAGAAAGTCCGGCTCTTGGGGATGCCGGGAGCGACTCAGCGTCCCCCATTTCTCCTCGGACTAGCAAAAGCCGCATGTCGATGAAGCTGCGACGGTCGTCTGGATCTGCCAACAAGACCTAAGCTTCACACACCGTCCATGCTCCGTATTCGTCAAATTGACACAGGTTAAAAATAAATGAAAATAATTAATGTTCAGATTTTTATAAAGGTGAAAAAGTGATTGGCTTCATCATTATAACCATCTAAAGTGTAACTAAGCTTCGTTCATATCCTTTATTGCTACTGTTACACTGTCAGATACACAAGTTACTGTATTTTAGAGCTGCAGCTTTGCTTAAAGAACAGCCACAGTAGAGGCAGCATGCTGGAAATGCCTCCATAGGAAAGCTGGACACATTGAAGCAGTGCAGTATTAGTTTAATAAACCTTGTGCCATGTGAGGATCTGCGTAAACACCAATGTAACCCAGATGTTTGCCACACTGTCAGCATGAGAAACCTACGGACAACTGTGTGTGTGTGAGTGTGTGTGTGCGCGCGTGCTGTGAATGTGGTCATAAGGAACCTGTATATTTGTACTAATGCTGGCATCAGTGTGTGCGCATGCAACAACATGGATGTAGAGTGTTGTATGAAGAAAGGAAGGTAAAAGTCTATTTTTGTTCATTCACCATTAGGCTGGTTCTGGTCAGTCCTCTCATAGATAAAGGTCACTTATTCCAACCAGAGTTTTCCTTCATAACTCCATAAATTTGTAGATATTCAACCAAACAAAACTGTTATAATTGAATTTTAAGGAAATCCCCAGCCTGCCTGAAAGGAAGCTATTATTGGAAACCGTTAACTTAAAGACAAAGGTGTTTGTCCTTCACAAAGCAGAAAAACACACTACAACCTAAAAAGGACAAAATGATCAAGGAGGAAGCACTTGTTACAGTTTTTTATGGTTATGGTTTGCTTTTTTCTGTTATATGTTGCTGTAAAATATATACAAGTACTGATGTTCTTTCAATTTTTTTTAGTTATTTTATTTTTTACTGTAAATTGTGTTTTCACTCAGAACAGAAAGGTCATATGCTGTGTTTTATATATATATATATATATATATACATAAAATATGTCTGTTTGTGTGAAACATTGGCACATACTCATTAGTAAATATATGCATATCTGTTGAAATATGTACAGTGTAAGGAAAGGTCGTCGCTCTACCTGCAGAAATATGAGCGAAAAAATGCCAAATTTCCTGTAACAGAAAAGAAACGACTAATAATAAATTTACACTACAAGATTTGTTTGTTTTTGTGGTACATCTATCATAATTAGTTCACACATTCCACTCCTCTAAACATTCACATCCCCACGTCACTTTAGTTCTTGATCTCCATATTAATCTGGAGGACAAAGACCACCGAAACCATCGTTTAGATTCAACATTTGTTTGGATTTGGGTGAAAGTTTGACGTCAATGTCAGTATTTAATTCGTTTGTATCTGGGATCCAT